>JANRMT010062807.1:45780861-45803178 GCA_026402145.1 Polypterus bichir lapradei
AGGGGGCAATTACTTTTTCACACAGGGCCATGTAGGTTTGGATTTTTTTTCTCCCTAAATAATAAAAACTATCATTTAAAAACTGCATTTTGTGTTTACTTGTGTTATATTTGACTAATGGTTACATGTGTTTGATGATCAGAAACATTTTGTGTGACAAACATGCAAAAGAATAAGAAATCAGGAAGGGGGCAAATAGTTTTTCACACCACTGTACGTGTTTTCCTCCTGCATCCCATAAGATGTGAGTGCTAGGTTAATTTTCAGCTATATGCTGGCCTGATATAAAGCAGTGCGAGTGTGTGAGGCCTATAATGGACTCGGTTGACAGGATAGATTTTGCCAAATGCTGGTTGGACAGGCACTGACCTCCTCTGACCCTGACCTGGACTAAGCAGGTAGGATAATACAGTATATGAAGACTTTCAGGTCCAAGTTTTGTTATATTGTTTAGATGTCATTTGTGTTGAGTCAAAAATTCATTTCTCTAGTTTTTATGATTAATTTTGGGTATGCCGCACATTAATACATATCACACCATCAAAGTATACTTCAACTAGCTTGTGTAAATCCGTGCTGTAAAAAGCCCAGTCCTAGAAACTATTAAAATTGTCAGAAAAAAATTGGAAATGTTGAGATGTCAGGTAATTAAAAATAATTACTCTGGGCATCTCTCTCCTCTGAGATTTTCTTTTGCCGATGTGCTCACATCGCTTGTGCATTAGCAACTAAGCAACTTTGTCTTTTCGGAGTTTTCATTTTGTCGACGTGCTCACATCACTTGTGTATTAGCAACTAGAGGAAAAGTAAAAGTGATACCGTTTTGTCGATGAGCTCGCCTCGCTTCTATATTAGCAGCTAAGCGAGTGACTCTCTTTTTGGAGGTTTCGTTTTGCCAACGTGCTGACCTCGCTTGTGTATTAGTGGCTAAGCGAGTTTCTTTTTCCTCGGAGGTGGAGCCCTTACCCCGACTCCACCCCTCACCTCCGGGCCGGGCAGACACATACACACACACACTTCCACACGTAGACATTTATATATAAGATAGAGTCAGCAGGTTTTGGAATTCCATCATTTCATCCATTATCTAACTGCTTAATCCAGCAGAGTGTCACAAGGGCCAGGCCTCGTCTTTGCAGCGCTACAGGAGCCAGGCCAGGTTGCCAGATCCCACATACACACCCTTGCAAACACCAATATTCACTCACACTGGGCCAGTATAGAATTTCAAAATTACCATAACACATATCCCCAAAAAACCTCATGTAGACACATGTAAGAATATGAGAACCCCTCCATAAGCAATGCACAGGCTAGAACAGGAATCTGGGACACTGCAGCCATAAGGTGTTTTGGAAATTAATCATTAATTTGCACTACATGTAAGGTGCTAAAGTTTATAAAGTTTAGACTTTTTGGCTGATCACTTATCAGTGTCACTCATGCCGCCTTTTTATTAATCAGACAACCAGCTAAGGGGTGCATGGGATACAAAATGGCACCCTTTGGGTGAGATTGTCTTCTGGGCTGAAGAACTGTCACCGTTTCGATTCCACAGAGGCCTCAATAATTAGAAACTTTTGCATGTGAAGGACATTTGGACCATATGGGTGCTGCTAGGATGACAAGACCTTCTGTAAGTCTGTAAGTTTTTATTTGTTTGGCATTTTTTGTAACAAGCACCAGAGCAAGGCTGTAGTCTCACTGCCATTGCAGATGTTTGTGGTAGACTTTGGAGCTGAATAAGTGGCCCTTTTATTCAGGATTATTGATTATTGGTGTTCACTTATTAGACACACTAATCAGAATAGCATGTTTGGGTGTGGAGCAACCTGTACTTCCTTGCACATTGGAGCAGATGGCTCAGAGATTATTGGGATGTTTTATTCCTTAAATGTTCATCGTGGTGGGACTGCCATAATAACCCACACCATGATGACCCATGGTTTGAAGCTTTTTGAGAGTCCTTTCACAGTAGTCATGTTAGTATGAGCCCTATTTTAGTTGTGTCAGTGTTGCAAGTGATTACAAAGAGCGGTGTTACACTTTTTAACAATCAACAGAGACATACCGTATGAGGTAAAGGTGTTGCTTCAAAGTAAGGGAGAACATTGTAATGCATTTGCCAAAGGGAAGAAGCAATTTGAAGATGGCCCAGCTGTTCCACCACAGTTTTACCGCTGCAAATTTGCTATGCCCACTGACACGTCAGGATACCTGTCTGAACTGGGGGGGGGTTCAAGAATAGCACGTCTGTCAGCATTCCAGCAGATACATTTTACCAAGTGCAAATGTGGACCTGACATAAAAGAGCAGGATGAGTTCCAGCTGACAACTCCTCCCTAAAGACCCCGGGTGGGTGACGCCTTGTTTTGCAGTCCCTTCTCCTCTGCAGAAATGGCCGATCCATGGCCTATTACAGTACATCACATTGCAATTCAGTATAATCATGTGTTAATCTTCCACTTGATGACTCCAGTAACTGTTCTGTTCATTGTGCTTTATAGTCCGATTTGATTCAAGGATGTCTTTTTAGTATTTTTTCTGTAATTGCCACTGAGTCATGTAATGTATGCTGTTATCTTAGTTTTCTTTATAAAAAGTCCCATTATAACAGTTTTTATGAAAAACTCTATACTTTATGTAATACAGATACATATATTTAATTATCAAATGGTACAATTGACACTGTTGATTTAAAACTGCTTGGTTCAGATCCTAGCCTGAGAACTCCTTCTGTGATTTTACACCATCTTCCTATGTCTATGAGGAGTCTGTGCCCAATGTCAGCTCTAAATTGGAATTATATGAGCGAGTACATCCTCCAGTGATGTGATAATCTTTCCAGAGTTGTTTCTTGTTTTGAATGAGTGAATAAAAGATTTAAGTGCTAATCACTTGCAACTACAAAATCCTAGGTTCAAATTCCCAGCCCAGTTACTGGCTGTGTTTTTCCTGTTACATTGTTAGGTTAACTGGAACGTCTGAACTGGCCCCAGTTTGCGTATCTCTGTGTAGTTTTGGGCCTGGCAATTCACTGGTGCCCTGTCCGGGATATTTTCTACCTTGTGCCCAGTACTTTCTCCCAGGACACACACACACACACACATGCGCACACACACACACACACACACACACACACACACACACACACACATATATATATCACTCTCCTTCTTGGTCAAATAGCCCTTACACAGCCTGGAGGTGTGTTTGGGGTCATTGTCCTGTTGAAAAATAAATGATCGTCCAACTAACCTGACTTCTGCACAACACAACTGCTGGTCCCAACGCCATTGATAAAGCAAGAAATTCCACTAAATAACCCTGATAAGGCACACCTGTGAAGTGAAAACCATTTCAGGTGACTACCTGTTGAAGTTCATCGAGAGAATGCCAAGAGTGTGCAAAGCAGTAATCAGAGCAAAGGGTGGCTATTTTGAAGAAACTAGAATATAAAACATGTTTTCAGTTATTTCACCTTTTTTTGTTAAGTACATAACTTCACATGTGTTCATTCATAGTTTTGATGCCTTCAGTCATGAAAATAAAGAAAACACATTGAATGAGGAGGTGTGTCCAAACTTTTGGCCTGTACTGTATATACAGTGCATCCGGAAAGTATTCACAGCGCATCACTTTTTCCACATTTTTTTATGTTACAGCCTTATTGGATTAAATTCATTTTTTTCTCAGAATTCTACACACAACACCCCCTGAGATTTTTGCAAGTTTATTAAAAATAAAAACATTGAGAAAGCACATGTACATAAGTATTCACAGCCTTTGCCATGAAGCTCAAAATTGAGCTCAGGTTCATCCTGCTTCCTCTGATCATCCTTGAGATGTTTCTGCAGCTTAATTGGAGTCCACCTGTGGTAAATTCAGTTGATTGGACATGATTTGGAAATTCACACACCTGTCTATATAAGGTCCCACAGTTGGCAGTTCACGTCAGAGCACAAACCAAGCATGAAGTCAAAGGAATTGTCTCGAGGCACAAATTTGGGGAAGGTTACAGAAAACATTCTGCTGCTTTGAAGGTCCCAATGAGCACAGTGGCCTCCATCATCCGTAAGTGGAACAAGATCGAAACCACCAGGACTCTTCCTAGAGCTGGCCGGCCATCTAAACTGAGCGATCAGGGGAGAAGGGCCTTACTCAGGGAGGTGACCAAGAACCCGATGGTCACTCTTTCAGAGCTCCAGAGGTCCTCTGTGGAGAGAGGAGAACCTTCCAGAAGGACAACCATCTCTGCAGCAATCCACCAATCAGGCCTGTATGGTAGAGTGGCCAGACGGAAGCCACTCCTTAGTAAAAGGCACATGGCAGCCCGCCTGGAGTTTGCCAAAAGGCACCTGAAGGACTCTCAGACCATGAGAACCAAAATTCTCTGGTCTGATGAGACAAAGATTGAAGTCTTTGGTGTGAATGCCAGGCGTCACATTTGGAGGAAACCAGGCACCGCTCATCACCGCTACAGTGAAGCATGGTGGTGGCAGCATCATGCTGTGGGGATGTTTTTCAGTGGCAGGAACTGGGAGACTAGTCAGGATAAAGGGAAAGATGACTGCAGCAATGTACTGAGACATCCTGGATGAAAACCTGCTCCAGAGCGCTCTTGTGCTCAGACTGGGGCGACGGTTCATCTTTCAGCAGGACAACGACCCTAAGTACACAGCCAAGATATCAAAGGAGTGGCTTCAGGACAACTCTGTGAGTGTCCTTGAGTGGCCCAGCCAGAGCCCAGACTTGAATCCAATTGAACATCTCTGGAGAGATCTTAAAATGGCTGTGCACCGACGCTTCCCATCCAACCTGATGGAGTTTGAGAGGCGCTGCAAAGAGGAATGGGTGAAACTGGTCAAGGATAGGCGTGCCAAGCTTGTGGCATCACATTCAAAAAGACTTGAGGCTGTAATTGCTGCCAAAGGTGCATCGACAAAGTATTGAGCAAAGGCTGTGAATACATATGTACATGTGATTTCTCAGTTTTTTTATTTTTAATAAATTTGCAAAAACCTCAAGTAAACTTTTTTCACATTGTCATTATGGGGTGTTGTGTGTAGAATTCTGAGGAAAAAAATTAATTTAATCCATTTTGGAATAAGGCTGTAACATAACAAAATGTGGAAAAAGTGATGCGCTGTGAATACTTTCCGGATGTATATATATATATACTGAACACTTGGGGGCATTGCAGCACCCAAAAACCCCAGACATAACTGCACAAATAGAAGTCTTAGGTTCAAATCAAAGGATTATTATAATAAATTACCTTAACAAAGGCTTCCTTATGGTATTATAACCTTAAGATGAGCACAAGCACAATCCTTTATCTCTTCCTCCTTTCTTCTCCACACCTCCCAGTTGTCTTTCTTCCACCCAACTCCAACTTGCCTGGGTGAGGCAGAGTGACTCCTTTTATCCAAGACCCAAGAGTACTTCTGGTTATGGGACATATCCATTTGGAAGTACTTCCCGGTCAAGCGGATCTCCCTTAAAACTAGTGATTATAAATCCCTTCTGTATGCCATGAAGGCACCCACGGACACCCACTACAGTTCGCAGTATGACCTACAGTTGTCTATTTGAGTACTGACGCCAGGGATTCTGCCATATAGATTATGGAGTCTGCTTCGATCATACCATTATGTTGTCCTACTGGCCAGGTAAGGGTCTTTAATCCACCCCTGCTAGAATGCTGACACACTCCATAAATTGTTGGCTTCTCTTCATGGCAATAGGCAAGAAATCTCCTGCCTTTACTTTCTCCTGGCCTCCCAGCCAGGTAATATACTGGGACCCATCCTGGCAGAGATGCCAAACCTGGCATGCCATATATGACTATATATATATACAGTATATATATATATAAATATATATACATACATACAGTATATATATATATATACTATATATCCACCTTACTAAAAGGATAATTATCTTAGTGTCTGTCTGTGTGTCAATCCAGATGCTATGTCTCTGTCATTCCAACAGATGGTGCATCACAAACATTAACACTGCTTTTGTAAATCTCATACCAAATGGCATATAAAAGAGACATCTGCAATGTGTGGTTCACTGCAAACATTAACACTGAGGTCTGTGTTGATTACTTAGATTTCAACCTGGGTAGCACGGCTAGTATACCATAATCTTTATATACAGTACACTATACATAAAATATGTATAGTAATATAATAATATTAAGTACCTGCTAGCACACAACTTGGGCCGCAAGAGATTATGATCAGAACTAAAATTAATCAGTTTACATTTTTTCAGCGTCTTTTTTAATGACGACAAATATGAAACATTTGGATTACTGTAGGCATTGTGGTGGAGGGGGAAATTTTGGTGAGACAGTGGTTAGTACTGCTGCCTTATAGCTCTGGGAGACAGGCTTCAGATGGAGCCCAATTACTCTCTGTCTGGTGTTTTCCCATCATCTCAAATTTCTTTGGCATCCTTCCACATCCCAGTCATGTGCTGGTTAAATTGAATGGCATCTCTAAATTAGCCATGTAAGAGTGTGTGAGGGTGTCCGGTAATGTATTGGTGGGCAGCATATTTGGCATACAAAGTTACCTCTGGGGTTTAGGTTCCCTGTGAGCCTGAACTGGTCAAGTAATTTAAAAGATGAATCAGTGGGTGGAATATATAATGAAAGATGATGATTAAGTTGAGAATTCCAGCTGATTAATGACTTTGTTGCCTTATTCTTCAGTTATTCTTCCAAAGTTATGGCAAACAGTCAGGTGAATATTTGCTCATGTAAATTCAACAGCAACGAGTTTGGCACCCTGTGAAGAAGGAGTAGTTTTGGCTTTGTTCCACATTAGGAGGGGAGTTGGGGGGGGGGGTTGGGGGGGGCGTTCAGTTTCCCAGGCTACATTTGGCATTTTGACCTATGAGGAAGTAAATAGACCTCTCGGATATCAAGGCACATTTCATAAGAGTGGAAGAGGCTACCTCATTGATTACAGATTGCCATTCAAAGATAATTTATGGTGGAAGCCACTTTACTCTAGGGATACATGTCCACGTTTTTCAAATAGTGTGGCCTAATTTTTGAGGAATTGGATTATTAAGCTTTAGTTCAATACATACCACTGACTTTCATTGCAAGCCTAAAGTGCTCACTTAAGTCTAAACATTACATATGTTAAGCAAATTTCTATTGACAGCAGTCTTTGAAGGTGTAATGATATTTTGTGAAGTAAATTAAAAGAATAAGGTAGCATAAAGAAGATGTCAGGGAACTGATATCATTATCCTATTTATTTACGCCCAGGGTCAGCACTTTCCCAAAGTTATTTTGACCAGAGGATAAATGGCGAAAAAATTAAACTTGAATGGGAATCTACTGCAAAACATTATCCACAAGTCAGGAACCCTTATTCTCAACAACTTATTCCAACAAGTCCTAAGAAAATTGCAAACACTTCTAAGCCAGGTGAGAGCTATTATCTCAGGAGCATTTTGTGCTTCAGTCTGAAAAAATGAAAAATATTTACCATTTTGCTGTGATGCCAAAATTGTTTTGTAACAGTTGTCACCATCTGGGAGAAATCACATTGACCATTGCCATGATTATGTATACAAGGACCACCTGGGAATGTGCAATGTTTGATGTCATCTGAGTGACCTTATAAAGGTTGGAGTGTCCAAGATTTGGATTAAAGCAGTTTTGGTGTGTGACTCTTGCCCTTAAAACATTATCTTGGTGAACAATTGTACTGTTAGTATTTAGGAGTTGGATTTCTGGTTAGTGTTTAAACACTTGATGGCAGATTGATTAGATTTTTAGTAAACATTATGACTTATTTTGGATGATCATTTTTTTTATATTATCTGTGTTTGTGGGATAGGATCTTGTCCTAGGATCATTTGCACAAGTACTATGTTTAATAAACTAA
Source organism: Polypterus bichir lapradei (assembly GCA_026402145.1). Lineage (NCBI taxonomy): Eukaryota > Metazoa > Chordata > Cladistia > Polypteriformes > Polypteridae > Polypterus > Polypterus bichir. Next base: position 45,788,784 of record JANRMT010062807.1, read on the forward strand.
TCCTTTATTTGAAGGTCCGGCCTCACAAGGGAATACAGTGGCTTGGAAGCAGTGACCGGAGCAGAGGGAGTCTGAGGGAATAGAGACAGGAGAGTGAGACGTCAGGATGGCCACGGCTCGGTCTTTTACAGTAAATGTTCGAAGCCCCACATGAGGAGCACATCACGCAGCAAGCTAGCAGCTGATCCTGCAAAGAGGAGCTGTAAGAGTGTGTTTGTTTCCCACTGAAATACTGTTTAAGAGGGGGTTTCTGAAGAGCAGCCACGTCCCCCTCTGGCAGCAGTCACAATATACAAACTATATATATACGCAGTCTATTATGGTCTGTAGCTGAGGCAGGCTTTTCTGTACAGGACAGGACATGTTTGTCCTAAAAATAATAGTTGGAATTTTCTTTGTCCTTAAAATGATACTTAAGAAGACTAAGTGTGAAAAAGGGCACTGAGAAGCAAAATCACAAAATAGGTGAAGGTCAAAACCATAAAACTCTCAAAGAAACCAAAACCAAAGTGCTAGGCAAAGTCCAAGTCTGAAAAACATTAATTAAGTGTGAGAAGGCAAGCATCAAAGCCAAAGCATAAAGTGATGCTGACTAGTTACTGATCTGAATACTTGGAAGCTACCTGTAGTGCTCCGCCATTTTTTTATGTTGTTTGTGATGCAATGTAACACATGACCTGCGCTACTGCAACAAAGATAAACAAAATAGCAATGGAAACCCAATATAGAATCACAGTAATAATAATAACAAAACAAAAAATGTTTCCTCTGGGTGCTCCGGTTTTCTCCCACAATGCAAAGACATGCAGGTTAGGTGTATTGGCGATCCTAAATTGTCCCTAGTGTGTGTGGGTGTGTGTGCCCTGCAATGGGCTGGCACCCTGCCCAGGGTTTGTTTCCTGCCTTGCACCCTGTGCTGGCTCTAGCAGACCCACGTGACCCAGTAGTTCGGATATAGCAGGTTGGATAATGGATGCATGGATTCTAAAAATGAAATGTCATTTAGTTAACCAAACAAAGCCCACTGCACTATATTTACACAGTCTTTTGTTAGTTCATTATTTGTAGTAAACTTTGTGATAGTGCTCAATATAGAAATGCATTATTTAAAGTCTAACAAGCAAATCTGGCAAAATCCCTACTTTCAAAACATTTTTGCTCTAAAGAAATAGGTCTTTAATCAACTAACATTAAAATAAAAATGAGGACAGCATGGTGGCACAATGGCTAGCACTACTGTCTAAGAACGGGATTCTGGGATGAATGTTTTTCTATGAGCCCTTGAGGATTTTGGCGAATGTCTTTCATTTGCTCTCCATTTCAGACTCTTACTCCATGGCAGGTGCGTTCTTCTGTTAATTTGAAAAGAACATGTTATCTTATTGTTTTGGAAGGGCAGCTGCATGGCACGGCTTGTTATAGAGGACAGGTGTGGGGGATGGCTTCTACAAACACGGGGGGCCCAGTCTGTGTGCAGAAGGCCTTGTCCATCAGCCTGCAGTAAAGAGACAGCTGCTCGGTGTCCCAAAGTGGATCTGACAATGGGTTGCTGTGATTAAAAGGAAGCAGTAGCCATGCAGACGCAATCCTGCCTTGAGGGTATACAAAAGCTTCTGAACTCCCACAGTGGCTAATACTTAATTCAGTGCTTTCACTTTCATCTACCATGCAGTGGCCCTTTTGCCATCAGTTCAGCATTGACACATTTTGATTATGAAATCAGTAAGTATTGCAGTTTTCTGGATTATTAACTCCTTGCAGTCTGAAATTAACTCAGTGTGACTTTCTGACGCTTTGTTTAACATAATGACATTGCCTGTTTAGAAAACTAAAAAATGCTTGTGGCCATGTGGAGGAATTAAAGGAGGAAGCTTATCATGAATATGAAAAGTATACTAACTCTCAATTTGGAATTTGATTAACTGCATTTAATTTGGAAATCCTTTATTGATCAATTACAATAATAGAGAGGAAAGACAATTCTGCGCATGCATACTGTAGCGTGCGGCCAGGGCTCTTGCCTGGCGAGGACACCTCCACGCTGTGAGGACCGGGGGAGCAAGTGTAGCCAGTGTGTTACCTACCCCGGGATGATAGATGGCAACCCCCCTGGGTTGCAGTGGTGCCTCAGACTCCCACAGGGCTTCATGGGAGTTGGAGTTTGATACCAGGGGGTGCTGCAGCAGGAGCTGCTGAGCTATGTGTTCTTCCACCACACCCCGAAGTGCTGCCAGAAACGGGTAATCAAGCACCTGGAGCACTTCCGGGTGCCTTATAAAAGGAGCCAGCAGCCACTACTCGGGGAGCCAAAGTTGGGAGGAGGAGCGACGAAGTTTGACCAGAGGAGTGAAAGAGGAGAAGGAAAAGAGTGAAGAAAGCGACTTGTGGTATTGTGCTGTGCTTGTGCTGGGACTGTGTTATACTTGTGGGGAACAGGGAAGGCATTTCCCACAAGGGAAAAAAGAAAATAAAAACCGACGTGCCTTGAACTTGTGTCCCACGCTTGTCTGTGTTGGGTTCAGCTGGCGGTGGGCCACAATACAAATTTATTTTAACACGATGAGGCACCTTTGTGGTGACCCTACCAAGTCAGACTAAACCTAGGTGGCTATGCACATAAAACAGGTGTGTTTTTTGAAAATAAAGCACATAAGTCAAGGGAGTTGCATCTTCTAGCCTTCCTACACAGGACTTGAACGCTTGTCTACCCGGCCGGGCGGTTCACCCATTTACCCCACTCTCTCACCCTCTCTGTTTTACTCTAACTAGTGATCTTCTGCCCCAAACTTCCCTATTGACTCAAGATGCCTTTATAAAGCCAGCATATGCATATAAAAAGAGGCTAGAAATATATGAAAATAGCTTACAACATCCAATGTTGGGATTTATAAAAGAAAACTTAACAGGGGAACATACAAAATATTTATGACAACTATGACCCATGCATACACAACATTTAGGAGAAACTGAGACATGAGGATACCCTTTATCACATAGGGAAATGCAGCCAAACCAGCTAAATGATGATTCACACACACCATAAATCAGATCACCAAGCCATTAAAACAATGTTTATTAACGTGACAAATATATTACACCTCAGACGTGATGATGTGATGTACAGACTATATTTTAGGTCCCTTATTTGCACTGAATTATTCATTTAGTTTTTCGTCAATTACAATACATGTTGTCACTTCTCAGGGAACTGGCCGACAGCTTTTGTTTTTGTTAACCATAAACAGTTACATTCTATTAACGTGAGAGTCATCTGTGATGCCAAGATGAGACCGCCTATCCTCAAGACTGGTCTGGCATAATGATGCATAAAGGCAGCTCCAATTACAGATAAACTTAGATGTGTTTTCTCCTTCTCCCGTTACATGCACACTCTGCTGGTGACTACCGATCCACTTCGCTAAACTTTTTTTCTTTTATTCCAGTCATGGTGCAGATGTACCTCATGGCATTCACAGAAGCACTAACATGTTGCCATTCAACATATTTGCGCTTGCTGCCAACACCTGCATTAAAGCCACTAAGTAAAAGTTCTTTGCGTGCCTCTAATTTAGAGACGAGAACTTCTCTCTTGCGCTACTGGATGTGTCATGTGGTTGCACCATGAGCCAATGAAGGTCTGCAGCATCGTGACTACATATTTGTTGGGTTGATTAGCATGGTCCATATATGGTTGTTTCAGGGAGGGGCTTGAAGCATGTTCACGAAGGCACATTGCCAAGGTGACTGTGATTTATAAAGGGTAAATTTTGTAGAAACATGTATATGGCAGGTTTTATACATCTGGTTTGTTTTTTTTGGCTTACGCATTTTCAGAATTTTTGGGGTACGCAAAATTTCACAATCGAAATCACACAAAGTTTTAGAAATGTGGCCCTTGATCAACTCAAGCCAGGTTTAGAATTACTTCTTATTTTATGGGCCTCCTTACTTTTGCAACAGAGATACACAGCTAAAACTCCTTCTAGCAGCCCCTGGGGTCCCTGCAAGACTTGAGCATCTTATAAAGAGACAGATTTCTCTGAAGGGTCACAATTGCCCTGTAAAAGTTGGACTACTTTTTACTCTCCTTTGTTCAGCCCTGCCTGATTATTCTCACGAATGGGCAAAATGGCCCTAGTTTTCATAGCAGATTTTTGGTGGACTTGTGGCTTTACCAGTTCTCTTTTTCTAGACAGAGGGTTTGGGCTTCCCCAATACCTTCTGGAGTCAACTGCCCTTTGACAGTTTAAAGGAACATTAGCTTTTCACACTCCTACAGTAGTGTAGTGGTAACCTCTGCCTTCCAGGGCACCATGCTTTACATCGCCTTCTTTCCCCTAGTGGTCACTGCTTTTCCCACAGTGGTTTGTACACTTTTGTCACCATAATACCCTCTTTTCCTCTGGACTTTATTATTTTGCCATGTTATTGGTGTCCTTGCTCTTGGTATTCTCTTACCAGTCATGCACCCCTTCACGTAATAATAAATATGTAGGCGGTCTGCTGTCTTAACTTTAAACTATAAGTTTGCTGATTGAAATTCTGTCTTTGCCATTCTTTGTGACAGTGAAAATGTATCTTAGAAAAATGGCTAACAGTAGTAATGTATATTGACAAGTATTAAATAATTGTGATGGATCCTATTGAAATTGGAAATGTGCTTTTTGATGACAGTGCTTGAAAACACCAGCCAGGTCTAGCAACTACAGCTAGCATGGCTTGAGGACAAGACCTCAGTAACGTTGAAAGGCGTATGACCATTAAAGTACATTAAGCAGAATCTATAAGTGTGATGTTGTCACTCATGCCTAGATGTGAAATATGTTCAACAAAAAGGAACTATGTTCATATATTTAGACTGTGATGGTCATATTCAAGCAGGTGACAAATATGATCTGTCAGGTTCAGGGCACTGTAGTGGGCCTGCAGAGCACAAACTGCTGTAATATGGCCAGATTAATTACCACAGTGCCACAGTGTTTGGCTCTAACCATTAAGGTGTTTGGTGTGAGGTGTGCTCATTCAGTGTGGGAGTCAGAGAAAATGGTGGACTAAACAGAACCCATTGTCCACTTGTGGCAATTTATAATGTTTCCCTGTAGTTATTGAGGTGAACCTTTGTATGGTTAAATATTTTAAAGACTTTAGCAAAAGGCTACATGATTTAACATGAAAGCAGGTAAGTGGTGGCTTGGCCCCCTGAATGACACATGAGCTCCCCTGAAGGGATTCTTTATGTAAACTTGTGGAAGTTTGTATTATGATGTAAATGGTCAATTCACAATATATTAACCTTTATACTGTAAACTTAATTTAGAAGTAAAAGTATAATATTTTTGTCACAAGAGGTGGAATTTTCATTGCCAGCATTGGATAGCTGATGTGATGTTGACCCAGTCATAAACTGGTATGCACTTTTCTTAGATGTTTACAAGTGAAAAGCGCATAGTCTTACAAATCAGTCAGTCACCACCAAAATGGTGATTTCTTTCGTATCACCTCTACACTATTTTGTGATCATTTTGGAATTTTGCAACTATTAGTGCTGTAATTTGGATACGCGGTATATTTTTTAGCAACTCTACTTTAACTCTAAGATCTGCCCTTCACAATGGTACAATGCCATTGGCCTTCAGTAATGCATGTGTATACTTCAATAATGTAAGAGGACACTTGAAAACAACAAAAGCAGGTAAAATAAACCTTGTTTTTGTACTGCTTCAGAACAGTAAAACTAGACATATTACTGGTAGATTTTGTAAAACATTTTTCTCTGAGTGTTCCTGACATATTCACTGATACTTTTATAGTGCTTTGGAAGCTTATTCCAACATGTAGGGAAATAAGAATAACATTCAAAGTTCATTTTTTAGTAAAACTGAATTTTTCAACTTCTTTTGCTGAAACATATGTGTACAACATAACTACAGTTAGGTCCATAAATATTTGGACAGAGACAACTTTTTTCTAATTTTGGTTCTGTACATTACCACAATGAATTTTAAATGAAACAACTCAGATGCAGTTGAAGTGCAGACTTTCAGCTTTAATTCAGTGGGTTGAACAAAACGATTGCATAAAAATGTGAGACAGCTAAAGCATTTTTTAACACAATCCCTTCATTTCAGGGGCTCAAAAGTAATAGGACAAATTAAATAACTGGAAATAAAATGTTCATTTCTAATACTTGGTTGAAAACCCTTTGCTGGCAATGACAGCCTGAAGTCTTGAACTCATGGACATCACCAGATGCTGGGTTTCCTCCTTTTTAATGCTCTGCCAGGCCTTTACTGCAGCGGCTTTCAGTTGCTGTTTGTTTGTGGGCCTTTCTGTCCGAAGTTTAGTCTTCAACAAGTGAAATGCATGCTCAATTGGGTTAAGATCAGGTGACTGACTTGGCCATCCAAGAATTTTCCACTTCTTTGCTTTAATAAACTCCTGGGTTGCTTTGGCTGTATGTTTTGGGTCATTGTCCATCTGTATCACGAAACGCCGCCCAATCAATTTGACTGCATTTAGCTGGATTTGAGCAGACATTATGTTTCTGAACACCTCAGAATTCATTCGGCTGCTTCTATCCTGTGTCACATCATCAATAAACACTAGTGTCCCAGTGCCACTGGCAGCCATGCACGCCCAAGCCATCACATTGCCTCCACTGTGTTTTACAGATGATGTGGTATGCTTTGGATAATGAGCTGTTCCATGCCTTCTCCATACTTTTTTCTTGCCATCATTCTGGTAGAGGTTGATCTTGGTTTCATCTGTCCAAAGAATGTTTTTCCAGAACTGTGCTGACTTTTTAGATGTTCTTTAGCAAAGTCCAGTCTAGCCTTTCTATTCTTGAGGCTTATGAGTGGCTTGCACCTTCTGTATTTACTTTCATGCAGCCTTCTCTTTATGGTAGACTTGGATATCGATACGCCTACCAACCCTGGAAAGTGTGGTTCACTTGGTTGGCTGTGGTGAAGGGGTTTCTCTTCACCATGGAAATGATTCTGCGATCATCCGCCACTGTTGTCTTCCGTGTACGTCCAGGTCTTTTTGCGTTGCTGAGTTCACCAGTGCTTGCTTTCTTTCTCAGGATGTACCAAACTGTAGATTTTGCCACTCATAATATTGTAGCAATTTCTCAGATGAGTTTTTTTTGTTTTTCGCAGCTTAAGGATGGCTTCTTTCATCTGCATGGAGAGCTCCTTTGACCGCATGTTGTCTGTTCACAGCAAAATCTTCCACATGCAAGCACCACACCTCAAATCAACTCCAGGCCTTTTATCTGCTTAATTGATAATGACATAATGATGGACTTGCCCACACCTGCCCATGAAATAGCCTTTGAGTCAATTGTCCAATTACTTTTGAGCCCCTGAAATGAAGGGATTGTGTTAAAAAATGCTTCAGTTGCCTTACATTTTTATGCAATCTTTTTGTCCAACCCACTGAATTAAAGCTGAAAGTCTGCATTTGAGTTGTTTCATTTAAAATTCATTGTGGTAATGTACAGAACCAAAATTAGAAAAAAGTTGTCTGTGTCCAAATATTTATGGACCTAACTGTATATTCTCAAGGTGTAAAGATTCTGAAAAGAAAAATGTCAAACATGAATGTTGAGTGAAGGATGATTAAGTTATAGCCAGTGTAACCACAATGGTGTATAAGAGAGCCCCAAACCACAAACTCAGTAAAGCACCACACATTGATTGGGTAAATTAAAGGACTTTTATTCCTTCCCAAACACCTTTCCATAGTCTTCTTTCAAACAAAAGGCCAAAACACAAATATAATCAAAAATATTATTTAATCTTCCTCCTTCAATCCACCAGTTGAGTTTTGCCTGCTGCCTCCCGACCCTGACTCACCCATGTGTGGCAGCAGGCTTCCTTTTATGCTGAACCTGGGAATGCTTTCCATGTCATACTGTCCCCTCTAGGAAGCACTTGTGGGCATAGACAAAGTAGGGTGGTCATCCCCCGACAGTGGCCTAAACTAATCCTAAGGGACACCTACAGGGCTGAACTTCTGATCTCCATTTCCATAGCACACCTACAGGTGTTCTAACTGGGTTCTCATACAAGGACCACTGCCACCTAGAGCATAGGGGACGGAACCACTCCCAAGTTCCAGCTCCCACTGGTCAACCCATTATTTTATACCAGCTGTGCACATATTTCTGCCCAGCCGGTCAATCCATCAATCATTCCTCTCAGGCCTCCCACCCATGTAATAACCCATGCACCTCCCTGGCCGGGATGCCTGTTCTCCTCCTACACCAGTTACAGAAATGTAACAGAAATCAGACACAAATGAGGCTGAATTTAAAGGTTTAATTCCATTTATATCCCATTCACACCACCAAACATTTCTTCTGCTTGAAATATCCATACTTCCTCTCAAAACTCCAAGTTGTTTTCTCTCTCTCTCTGGATAGTTGCTGCTAATTTGATATTACTCTTACTTTGGAACTACCTGTACTGTGGCTCTCTCTGCTTTGACCTTTGGAAGGCCTCAGTCATGCTCTTCTAGCACTCTCCATGGCTCATCCAGCCAAGATATTACAAAATTACAGTCACTTCCCCACTTGTTTGTTACCAGGAGGACACGGTTCAGTGCTACAACCTGTAGCCTTAACTTTTCTTAATCATCTCAATTTGTGATAATCTCTCCTCTGTTTCACAACATTCTGATTTTCATTTATTTCAGGGTCAGTAGTGGGTGTTGTACTTGTTCTCCAGGTCACATCTGGCATATTTTTCATGACTGTTCATTATCTTTTAGTAGTTAGAAATTTGAGATGACAGTGACAATATGTTTTAAAAATGAAAAAGCTCTCTATTTTAATTATGTGTGCATGAAAATATGTATTTCTATGTTTACAATATCCATTTTCTGCACCAACATTATGGTGAATCTATCCCAGCTACACGGGCACAAGGCATGAAGCTCATCGTTTCCACCAGGTCAAATGAGAGACACTGAATAACCTAAGCTACACATTTTTGGATTTGGGAAGAAAATGGAGAAAGACCATAAGGACAATGTGCACACCCGGACCCAGATTCAGATCCAGTCCTTTGCTACTACGTCATATTTTTTAAGGCAGTGTCATCAATCCATCCATTTTTTGAACCTACTTATTTATTTGATTAATAATCTGTGGCATTTTATAAAGTGTCAGGCCTCCCTGTTTTGTTAAAGTTCTAAAACTGAATTAAAAAAAAACAAATGCAGATTTCTATGAAGGCCGTCATTGTTCAGAATGATAAATCCATCCTGTAGGTGTCTACTTGGACTGGCAAGGCCCAGCAATCTTTGCAGAGAAGACCAGACCAAACTGACAAACTTGTATTTTGTGAAATTCCTTCCATGTTGACTTTGTGATGACTCCACTTGGGTGTCCATGTGGATTAGGTGGCTCGGCAGGACGTTCCAGCTGATGCCTTCCAGGTGCCAAGTGAGAAATTGTCTCTCCTGAATGTGAAAACTTTGTAAGTGTGCAGCTTTGTTGTTCATTAAGTGTATTTTGCATTTCAAGAAGAATTGTAATTAGTATGGAAATGTTTCACTTAAACTGGTCTGAGATTTAAGAGCTGAATTTATCAGAACTGGGAATGAATAAAAAAGAAAAAGCAGAAAAGTGAAACAATGTAAAAGATTCAAGTAGTAAGAATCAAAACATAACCCATCTTCATCATGACCAAGCATTCATTTACTTAACTACTTTTTCATTACCATACTAGGAGGAACTGGTGCCTTTCTCTATTCCACTGTGTTTCCAATACAATCCTGGTCCTGTCCAGAGTTGGATATTAACTCAAAACTATTTTTTGAATTGCAGAAGAATACATGGCAGTCAAGTTAGAACATGTGGTCTCACTGCAGACATTGGTGTGACTATGAGCAAGTCACTTCACCACCTTGATGTTCCAATTGGAAAAACAAAAGAAATGTAACCAATTGCATTTTAAATGTTATAAGTTGCCTTGGATTAAGGTGTCAGCCAAATAAGAAAAAAAATAGAATAAAACCAAGATGGGAATCAAACTGATGTTCAAGTGCTGTGAAATGGCAATGTTACCCACATCTTCAGTGTCAGAATTAATGAAAACCTCCAATTGTCTGTTCACATAAACAGACCTTTAAAGTCTTTAATCTGTCCTCAAGGCAAGTGAGCGAAGGTTAAGAAGCTGGGAAAATAAACATCTAATTTAGCCTTTAAGATGCTGATCCAATGCAGAAAGCTGCAGAGATTGAGTCCCAGCGGAAGACTGGAACCTCAGTAGGGCCATTCCTTCATAAACGGTAAGTTAGCACACTGAATGAAGCAAATACTCACTTTGCTGTCCACATCCTGTTTTTCAGCACAGCTAATAAGGTTTACTTTTTAAGCACATTCACAAGAGCACAACAACTGAAAATCCATACTGCAGTTTCCTAACACCCTTGTGCAGCTCAGGGTGACAGTGAGCTGGTGATTTTTCCTGGCAACATTGATTGGTTGAAAACAAGCTTAGAAAGTGTGCTGCTCTGTTGTACACACATTCAGTATACTCACTTAACCTAACCAGCACACCTTAGAGTTAGAGGAGTCAGAGCCCATGCGCAGGAAAACTGGGTGCAAGACATAAACCAATCATGGAAGCTCATCACAGACCCAAAACACACACACACACATGCACACATGCAATTGAGAGTCATCATTTTGGTATGCAAGAGGAAAAACAGAATAACCGCAGATAAACCCCAGGAGACATGGGATGAAACTTCGCATAGACAGTGCCTAGAATGGAGTCCGAATCCAGGATTTTGAAGCTAATAGGTAGCAGCACTAAACTCCTACCCAAATTCTAACCTTTTTCATGCATACACGGGAATAATGTACAAGCTCCACATGTGACTAGCTGGGATTCCAATCCAGGTCTCTTATTCTGTGTTGCAGCAGCACTAAACATAAATATATTCCAAATTTAACATAACATATACCAAATTTCACTTTATATAGCTGGGCACAGAGTTTATACAGTATATACTCAATTTAGCTTTATATATACAGACTAGGGGGTTCTCCCCCTGCTCGCTTCACTCACCAACCTCCCCAGCCTGTGCTACATGCCAGCCATTTCACATCTCAGCTGCTCGCATTGTGAAGAGGGGGGCTGAATGCACCCCAAGGAGATGCAGTTGCTCCTCCGAAACCCCCTCTTAAATGGTGGTACAATGGGAAACAAATACAGTTTTTTTTTTTTTTTTACCTCCTCTTTGCTCGATCAGCTGCTGGCTTGCTGCTGCTGCCGTGTCGTGTGATCTGCATCTCACACGGCACTTCAAACATTTAAAAGCCTGTACAGCAGCTGTCCTACTCTTTGTCTTTTATTTCCGGTCCCAGGCGTGGTTAAATCTCTTGGCACAAGTTCTCGTCTCATGGGATGTGAGTCTTTGATATTTTTTAGTTTATAATTTAAAAACGGAATAAGAATCTGAAAATCTAACAACATCACATTAAAGTTCGATAAATTCTGAAAAGAATGATACCAAACATATATATGTAGGTTTTAAAATAAGTCCAATTTAAAGTGTGACAAAAAAGTGACATAAAAACATCACATAAAATCTTTGCACAAAATTGTTGCACTTTTAGGCTTGGGATTTTATATATAGAGAGTAGATAATATATCTAGATACTGACTGTATATATTCAGAATCGACTTTGCGACCACTAGAGGTCATCTCAGACCACCAAACCCAATTACACACAATTAAACGGACAACAGTTTTGGGTTCAAATATCCTCTGTATTGTGCAAAAAGCATTTTAATATGTCTCTTTTCTTCCCAATCAAGAGCATAATTCTTTTTTCTTCTTTTCTTCTCTACTCTTCCACAACAACCCAGATGAAATGTGTCCTTCTCCTGGCCTTGTGCGAGTAAGTGCAAAAATATGTCTCTGCACACCTTCAAGTGGATGCTTCCAAGACAGACTCTTCCCTAGTGTGACCCACATAACCCCTTATTGGGAGAACAGAGTAAGAAAACAAATGGAAAGGACTGCGGAAATTTGCACTATAAATTAGATATCCCAAGATTAAAATGTGAAAAACATAGTGCTCAGACGAAATGTAGAGAAAAAGATTTCAGTGGTAAGAACAAATAAAGAAGCTGAGATAAAGACAAGAGCATCACTAGGAGATTAAAAGGAGTATGTTTGTATTTGACCTTTCATGGTGTCAGAAACATTTAATACCTTGGTTTTGGACACTTTTTTCTCTAACGGCTTTTCATTTGCAATAGTAGACCACCACATGGGGTGGGAGCAGTCAGTCTGCTGGACCTGCTACCGTTGCTCCATATCCTTAAGTCCCAAACAATGCCACTGTCTGCAAAAGATAAAAGCCAGAGGCCGTAAGCAGATGAGCTGCTAAAGGCCACCCAGGAGATGACATCTGCATCATTAAAACATGTTGTACAGTACTCTGTAGTCAAGCTATATGGCTGTCAAAGTGTGGTGTCCTGCTCTTTACAAAAAGTATAAATACAAACAAATTCTTACTTCCAGTGTTGTGCAGAATCTTTATTGTTTATTTTTACGTTTTTAAGTATATTTATTTTTCAACAGGAACCTTTGTAAAGTTGATCCTCAAGAATCAATAAAATAGTGTCTATCTACTTATGTCCATTTCTATTACATCTATCTATCTATCTATCTATCTATCTATCCGTCCGTCCGTCCGTCCGTCCGTCCATCCGTCCGTCCGTCTGTCTGTCTGTCTAAAGGATCTTTTATATAGTGCTTTACCAATCTACTTATCTGTCATATATAGCACTTTCACAACTACAGTATATGACAATTACAAAGTGCAGCCAGAAGCCATATAACATGCACTTCAGGACAGGTCATCCACCTGAAGCTACGCATGTTTAGGCCTAAACATTACTTGGATAGGAGACCATCTAGGAAAGCTTGAGTTGCTATTGTAAGAGGTGTTGGTGAGGCCAGCAGGGGGCGCTTACCCTGTGGTCTAAATGTGGACCTCAAGGCCCCAGTGCAGTGACAGGAACACTGTAATGTAAAAATGGCACCATCTGTTGGATGAGACTTAAAACTGATATCCATACTCTTAGTGGTCTTAAAAGATCAATGGGCATCCTTTGTAAAGTACAGGGTGTATCTGGACGTCTAGGCTAAATTGCCCTCCAGGCACTCCATGACCTAATCATTCTGGCTGCCTAATCACCCTGTCTCTAATTGGCTCTTTCTCTAACCACTTCTTCACCTAATACCTACTGTGTAATGACAGTACTGGCACAAAAATGGCTGCCATCACACCATCCAGGTGGATGCCACTAATTAGTAATGATTGTGGCTCCCCATTCACTAAGCCCTTTGAGTTGTGAGAAAAGCACTATATAAATTTAAAGACTCATTATTATTATTATTATTATTATTATTATTATTATTATTATGATTTCTTACATACTTTCAGTGTATTTTATAGTTCCTTTCATATCTATCTATACTAATAAACGGCAAAGCCCTCACTCACTCACTCACTCACTCACTCACTCACTCACTGACTGACTGACTGACTGACTGACTGACTGACTGACTCATCACTAATTCTCCAACTTCCCGTGTAGGTAGAAGGCTGAAATTTGGCAGGGTCATTCCTTACAGCTTCCTTACAAAAGTTGGGCAGGTTTCATTTCGAAATTCTACGCATAATGGTCATAACTGGAAGTTGATTTTCTCCATTTACAGTAATGGAGTTGAGCTGGAGGGGCGGAGTTTCGTATGACATAATCACGCCTCTCACGTAATCACGCATTACGTAGAAAGCCAGGAAGAGCTACAAAACGCGCTTTAGAAAACATGCCTTATATAATTAAGAAGGCAGCGAAACAATTAGAAGCGAGCGACTGACATATAAAACCATATTCAGCGGCTCACGTGAACTGACGCAGTGCGCAGACAAAAAGTAACAGTTCCAAAGAGTGCTGAACAAAAACCTAATTACACTGCTACGCTCAAATAGATAAACCACACTCAGTGGCGCGATGGTAAAGCATTCGCCTGTAGCGCCCACGTCCGAGGTTCGATTCCTGAGAGGGGATGCACTAAGTATGTACGCGCGCTTCTCGATTTATTTTAACCTCGCATCCCCTTAGTTTGAGACGTATGAAAACGCATGCGGTTAACGCAGAAAGACAGATCACCTATTCACCTATTGAAGCTTCATGAATAATGGATACTTTATTCGCGATCAATGATTGTTTTGGTAAAGCCATACTCAGTGTATTCATTAGATGAACGGTAAAAAAGTAAGAGCGAGGGGACGGTAACTTACTGAAGCACACAAGCAAAACCACAATAGCACGCGGGCTCGATGTACTGACTTGCGCGA
>JANRMT010062807.1:45816126-45836269 GCA_026402145.1 Polypterus bichir lapradei
TTCTTTCTTTCTTTCTTTCTTTCTTTCTTTCTTTCTTTCTTTCTTTCTCTTTCTTTCTTTCTTTCTTTCTTTTCTTCCACTCCTCCAGGCAAGTGTCCTCCTTTATGCCAGACCCAGGAGTACTTCTGCTTTTACCGCACTATAGGCTGGAAGCACTTCCTGGTCAGGCAAGAGTTCCTCAAAAATGTTTTGACTGGTTTTTCTGTTTGTCTGTACCCACAGATGTTAATTTTCTCTGAAAATGATGTTGACTGGAGTTTTTATTTTCCTACCCTATTTGCTAGCTAGACATATTTACTTTATAATGGTGGTGACTTTTTTGCTGTTAGTGCATTTTAGTTGTAGAGTATTTTACTCCGGCTCTGTTTTCAGTTAACATAAAATTAAACTGAAACTGAAATTGAAAGTTATGTACACTAACACATATTTAAAATGTGCTACCATACACAAGACAAGCCACAATTCCACACAGCAAAGAAATAACATTATAGTCTACATGAAAGTATGAATTTAGCAGCTCTGTTTATTTAAGAAAATTTGACAGCTTAGCTGAATTGAGCACACCAAAATGGCTTTATGTGAGTAATTTTGGGACCCTGGAGTGAATTAAGTATGTTAAATAATGAATAGTTGAATAATTCTCTCACAAGCAAGTTACTACAACTAGTATATACAGTAATTCATTGCTGCAAAGTTATGCAATCTGAGAATTTTTAGGTAAGGAAGACAGAAGTTTCAAGGTAAGGTAGTTCTACTCACTAAACTTAATGCTGGAGAGCAGCAACATGTTGCATGTTGATTATAACATGTAAGCAAGAATTTCAATGTACACATGACAATGATAACCCTATAAACCTGTAAACCTATAAACATACAGTATAGCTCTAGCAGTTTCCCAACATGACATCCATCATTGAGGAACAACACTAATATTAGAAGCCATTTCTTGTTCTTGTGTTAGGTGCCATTAAAGTGTGTATACTGTATGGTGAAGTAAAGGGCTGACTGTTGTACCTACTTATTAGGCATATCAAGGGAGGACACATGCATTGCCTTTTAGTCATAGAGCAATAGTAAACTTCTGGGGCCTCAAGTATAATGCTGTGCATAAACTTCACACCAAAACATGGAGTACGGACAAAACTGTGCGTATGCACAAAAATATCCAGATTCATAAAACTGTATGTACACCAAGTTCCATGCACTTCCCCATTATAAATCCCAATGAACATGAAATTTAATGCATGTGCACGAGCCTACAACCCCACCCCAACTCCTTCCAGAATTTCACATATTTGAATATGCAAATCAATACAAATAGCCCCTTTCATTCAGCCTTTTATTAAAAGACAATGGCAAAAGCACATGGAAAAAAGAAACATTTCAGTGACTGTAAAGTGGAGGCAAGGGAAAATGTACTATTTGTTGGTTTAAGCAGTGATATAAGCAACAAAAGGTTGTGGCAGGCAGCCAGGGTCCATGCCCAGCCAGGACGCCCCTGCACACTATATTCGGGGGAGCAGCCCTGGACAGTCCAATACCTCCCCCTGGACGCTAGATGGCCGCCCCACTGGGTTAGAGCGGTGCCTCGGTTTCCCGCAGGGCTCCATGGGAATTGGAGTTGGGTGCAGCCCTGTTGGGTCCTGCAGGCAGCACCAGGGGGTGCTGTAATTGGGACTCCTGAGCCCATGTGGGCAACGTATTTGTCACACCTGGAAGTGCAGCTGGAACACTTCCGGGTGGACTATAAAAGGAGCCAGCAAACGCCACTCAGTGGCCAGAGTCAGGAGGAGAGGATGAAGCTTCAAGGGAGGAGTAGTGGTGCCAGAAGGGCGTGTTTTGGTTGTTTTTAGTACTTTGTTTGGGACTGTGTTGTGGCTGGAGCCCTTCAGCTGAAGAAAAATAAAGGTAAGTGATGGAGTGATACAGCATGGCAAAAATTTGAAAGTTCAAGTTCAGAGTCGCGCAGTGCCCGAAATAAAAGAAGTTGTCAGAAATCAAAGTTGAAGTGAAAAGGCAAGTTGCAACGCACTGTCTGTTTATTCTGTTTCAGGCAATATTACAAAACCTGATCCCCGTGCTAAGGATGCAAATCTACGTGGTGATGGAGTATCTTCAGGTGCTGGCTGCACACCCACCTCTGCTCAGAAATCACTGGGCAACCATCTGGCTGAGTGCTGATGGACGTTGTTCTGGAGTCACAAAATGCAATAGTGGATGCTGTAAGAGATGTGGCCAATGTACTAAAATATAAGGGCTGTACTATGTCATACTGACCATAAACTAAATGAATTGAACAAAAAATAAATTCTGCATCTAATTACCTGATTTTACATTCTGCTGATTACATTCAAAAGAATTTGTAACACTGTCCGATTTGGCTGATCAATTAGTGGATCAGGGTCAGGTTCATCATAATGCATCTCTTCAGGTACAGGCAAGCCACGCTACATGCTTGCACAATACGACACGCTTTCTGTGGACTATAGAGCTACAAATTAATAGAGTGGAAATGCTTTGTATTTAAATATGCAAACTCATTCCCTGAAGGCACCTTTATAGTATAGTGTTGGCACCAAGCAACGCAATGGATCGACTCTCTGCTCTTTACATGACTCTTTGAGGTGACTCACTATCCTTAAAAGAACTGCTTGCTTTTTGCCTCACTAGTTGGAAAAAGTAACTTGTCCAGCGCCATTGCAATAGCAATGTGCATGCAGTTGACCACCCAGATTACATTTGGAAAAACAGACGTTGCTGCAGATTGCACTTTGATGTTTCCCAGTTCAACCACAGTGTAAGGAAATCTTATATAGCTGAATGACAAGCACATAATACCATCCCATACAGCCGGCGTGGTGCAACTCAGTGATGACTGAGAAATACCCAATCAGTAAGCAAGTTCGCAACTAGGGGCCTTCGCCCCTGTTCACTTCGCTCGCCAACCCCTGTATTAGGTTAATCGGATATACAATTAAATTTTTTTTTTCTTTGGAATTGTTTCAATTTCATTATTTGCACTTTTACTTAAAAGCTTCATTGATAACAATATTCTTTGGAGACACATTGTGACAACGCAATGTATATAACTGCCCGTGAGTGAATATTGTTTCTGTTTCTCTAATAAATAATCCGACTTTTTCTAATGTTTGTCCCTGTGATTTATTGATTGTCATAGCATAAGCTATTCTCACGGTAAACTGTAAACATTTTAATACGAATGGCACATCATGATCTCCGTTGATGTGTAATGATATTCTCGGAATATATACATTACCTTTCTTTTTGCCTGTTAAAATTTGCATTGCTTCTCTGTGATCATAAATATACACCTGACCGAATTGTGTATTCTTTGAAATTCAACTTGTCGTTGATTTAACTGTTCCGAGACTACAGATTCTCATAGCGTATGGTCTATTATTGTGTAAATCCACATTTTGTGCATTGAATGATGAGATTGCGAAATGACTTTGTTGTCTACTGTTTGCCTTTTATTTCTGACCTCGATTTATCCTGCTCTTTTTTCAATTACACCTGGTTCTTATGATTAATCACCTTTTGTTTTTCGGTAATGCGATCTTTTCTATCTTTTCTTTGATACTGTACCGACTGACATGATAAAGTGTCACAAAAGTTTTACTTGAACAATCGCTGACTTCGTAACCCCAAACATAACTTTCTAGCACCCTCTCCAATCCTTCATTCCCCGCGTCTCGCCCCACCCTTGTCGCATCAATCAATACCCCGCTATCAGTCTTCCGTGCTGTACTCCACCCTCCCTCAATCGGACCGAACAGCCACTTAAAACCAAAAAGGCCTCACCCTGGCTGGGACGCTACAATACTTTCTAATTTTACTGCTTTCATATTCTGTACCTTTCTCTGTATGTGTATCGCGCCATCGTTTGTTTGAGCCTTTTGAATTCATCTGCTTTCATAATCTCTTATCTGCCTTTTTTCTCTCCAACGCCTTTGGGTCTCAATTCTCCGTATTGTCCTTATATGCTTTATATGTGTTGAGAGCACATGATCTGTGTGCACTACGTGCTTTTACTGTGACTGACTGTTTTTTGATGGGTGTGCTCTTATATGATATATTTTGTAAGTAGGGCGTATCTTTCAAGAATCTCATGTTCCACATCCCCGCGAGACGGCCCTGGGACAAACTCTTGGCACCAAGTCTCATGTTTACAGTCCCAAGGATTGTCATTTTAATTTCGTAATGAGCATCACTGCTTCCATACATTTATACTGTACATAACACTTAAAAACACCAGTCTGAAGCCACAAACCCCACCAACCACATTGTACAAGGAGGTTATCAGTATTATCAGCACTAACAGATGAGTGATATTTTTTGTCAGGCTCTGTATATGCTTAATTTTGAAATTTGTGTGTTTTTTTAGATCAATAGTCTGTAGAAGGGAATTAATTTTATTTCACTATGGTTTTGCATGAGTTTTCATTGTTGATGACATTATTGTCTTCTCTGTTTGAACTGTCTATTTCTGCAATACAGCATTATTTCTAGGTCACTATTGCCCAGTGTGTGATGTCATGGTGGCCATACTCATGAGACCGCGCTATGGGGAAGTGTCTGAACTTCATGGAAAATAAAGTGGAGGATTTCATGAATTAAGTTTCCATTTTATGGAAATATCTAAACATTTCAGACATTATATTATTATTATATTTCATATAGCCCCTATTACAGAAAACACTATCATTTATTTTCTGATTGATTGTTTCATTTGTAGGGTTATGTAGAGCTGGACTCTAGGAAAGAACCAACACAGGACAGGATGTAGTCAATCCTAGGGTATGCTTGAGCAACTACCCTCTCAGTCATGCCAGATCAAATTACATTCACTCTGGTATGTGCTACTGGATTTTTTCATTCCAGATACTATACAAAACAAGCAAGCAAGTTTAATTGATACTAAAGTGACCAACAGAGGACAGAAAATAGATAAACTGTTGTGATATTTGAATCTGCTAAAACATTAAATTGTTATTTTCATGTTTAAATAATATGTAAAGGTGTAAAGTTAGAATGCTCATGTGGGTTTCCTCGGGCTGCTCCAATTTCCTCCCAATGTCCACAAGACATGCACGTTAGGTGGAAAGGTGATGTTAAATTGGCATCTGATGTGTGTGTGTGTGTGTGTGTTTGTGTGTTATGGGTTGGCACCCTGTCCAGGGATTGTTCCTGCTATGTGCCTGATGCTTGCTGGGTTAGGCTCAAGCTTCTCCGCAGCCCTGCTCTGGATAAACATTTTCACAAAATGAATGGATGGATGGATGGATGGCTGTTTAAATAAAGATACTACAGAATGCTGAATATGCCAGTGTGGGTAAATTGTTAAGGATAAAGCTGTACAATGAAAGGGTCCAGGAAATCTACAGGTAAACTCTCCACATTACTACATGTTATCCTCTAAATTATATGCTTTTCATAATAGGCTTTTCATGAAATGCAGCATGAAGCCATGATAGCTCCCAGACTAGAAATCAAGTAGGTGCCAGCAGAGGGTGCAATTATGTCACACATTCCTGCATGGAGAAGAAAACTCTAGGAGCCCATTTAGACTGAAAATGACATAAATGAAAACAAATGGAAAAAAGAAACTTTCAAAATGTGTATCAGTCTAGCTTCCCTCCAAACTTAATTCCAAAGAGAAAGGTGGGCATCAAACCTACAGGCAGGTTACAAAAAATGAAATTGATTAACCTTCTTCTTTCTCTAATGCTATTTTGCACAGGCCCATGGAGAAAAATAAATAAATGTCAGGCTTCATTAAGAGCATTTACAATTACTTACTAGGATGACACCTTTTTCCAAGGCGCCTTTTCTTTTGTTTTTCCAGTTGGTGGACAGGAAAATGAATCAACTTGCTCATGGTCGTACTGTGTCAATAGCGGGCATTAAACCCACAGCATCAATATTTAAAGTCCAAAGCCTTAACCACTATGCCAGACTGCTTGAAAAAAAATATTATCACTTGCTTATCCAAGGCAACTTATAACATCTGAGAGATACAACTGGTTGTATTTCTTTTCATTTTTTTTTCTAAGTGGAGCACAGACTTGCTCATAGTCACATAGTGTTAGTAGCAGGATTTGAACCCACAGCCTCAGAGGTTTGAAATCCAAAGCCTAACCACTACAGCACACTGCAGAGAATACAGGAACAAAGAAATTCTTAACAAAAAAGCTTAAATCCAGTTGCACAGATCTGCACTTTCGTTTACAACAACTACAGAGGCTTTGGAATCAGGAGTAACCTGGGAATCTGTCACCATGTCTACAACTACATTTATTTGCAGCAGTGATAAACACTGTGACTGCCCTGAGTTTACATCATAGTTCAGTCACTGTCTACATGGAGTGTACATGCTTTCCTCATGTCTGCCTGTGTTGGCCAAGTATGTATGAATGTGAAAGTGTGCTTCAGATCTAGCAACCCTGAAATGAACAAGTGCTGTAGACAATGGACATGTAAATGGAAGTTTTATCATTATTTGGCACTATTTACCCTTTAGTTATATCTCTGTATGTATAAAATCCAACTTCTGTCTGTCTGTATGTATGTCCCCTTTCACAAGAGAACTACTTAATGGATTTAGATCGGGTTTTTTTCTATAATTTGCTTGAACATACTGGTTGATTTTGTGACTTCTCTCATCGCGTTAAGTATCATAGTTTGCTTGCAGGAGAGATTTATTCGTGTTAATCCGAGACAGAGGCTGTGGGCCGAGGAGAGGGAGCCGGGGAGGGCCCTTCTCACTCATGTGCCAGCCTCATTCGAATCGCTCTACCTGAGCCAACATTTTGGACTGTTCCTTGCCTCTGCTTAGCTAGCGATACGTTTGTTTATTGATTTTTAAAATTTGTCCTGTTTCACTACTACACAGGAAGAGCCATGGGGGATGGCTAGTAGTACAGAAATATAAGCCTGGTGAAGTCTGCTCATCATAAATGCTTCTGTAGAGGCAGTTTGAAATTATCTATCTGGAGGATGGCTATGCTGTAGAGGCAAAAGGTATCTTGGGTCCCTGTTATTCTGGTTATGAAGAGGTGTGGTTTAAACACAGAAAATGCCCTGGTTTTATCAGAGCATGATTTCTAGTGGGCTTCCTGTCATGATCAAAGATTGACGTCTTGACTATCCAATCTAGTATGTTTTGTTGCGGGAAAAGGTGAATAAATGGAGTTCTTGAAAACAAGGTACTAACTGTAAAATATACCAGTGCTATAAAATACTTCTTTTAATCCCATTTGCTAGGTACGAGTAAGTGAGAATACATACTAATTTTGTCAGAACTCAGGAAAACACTTCATAAGTATATCTCTGTGTTTATGCAGAGATCTTTTATATGCTTTTATTATATATTTGTATTGATAGCCCCTGTCACTCATTCTTTTTGTTATTTTTTATATTTTAATACAAAGAGAAGTATTTTAAAATACTGGTATATTTTACAATTAGTACCTAGTATTCAAGAACTTCCTTTATTTGCTTTTTCCCAAAACAAAAACATCCAGGATTGGGTAGTCAAGATATGAAGCTTTGGTTGTGAAGAGGTGCAATGTACAGTATTTGTGCATGTGGGTTAGCAATTGATAACAGTGTCTCAAACCCAAATGTGTCTGCATTATCGCTGACGTGGTGACAGGTGTGTGTATGTGACAAAGAAAAAATCAAACAACAGCCCTTCTCCATATCACACTAGTGGTGTCTGCAAGGACCGTCTTTGTATGACCTGCAATGACTCCCAGAAATGTTTTTCATATAGAGAAAAAGTTTCCAGAGGCCGGTTTGCCAGGAAGGTGAGACATGCAGCAATAAGTCTGGAACTGTACACAACAAGTAGGTGGACTCACTCTTTAGAAATGTGAAAGGAAGCCTTTTAGGTGGGCAGAGGAAGGAGATAAGAGGCGGGCTCGGCTTAAAGATTCTTGTGACTTTGACACCCAAATTCAGGAAAAAACAGCTGTGATCCTGTGCTGCTGGAGATGAAAAAAAACTGCAGCTAGCTCTGGGACCTGGAGAGACTACCAGGAGCAACCAAATGGACACCCAAAGCAGACCCAAAGTGCTAGACAGGAACAGTAGGGATGAAAATAATAATAATAATAATAAATGCATTTTATAACCCACTAATCCAGTGTAAGGCTATGATGTGCCAGACTTGTTAATAAATAAAATTGGTAGCTGGCATCTCAGCTCTCTTCTTTGAATCATTCCCAGGATCTTCCACACCTTTATGGTTTTACAAAGGGAATAGAGGAAGAGCCCAAAGCCAGAATAGAAGTATTGGAGGAGTACACCAAATTGTAATCATTAGACAGTCAGGGGTTTGAAAAGTCAGGGAAATAAGAAACTATTTGCCAAAACTAGAATTGCAAAGCAAAATCAATATCAAGGAATTCAAAGCAAAAGTTTTGAAACTGACTTGTTTTATTTGCCCCCAAATGTGCTACAAATAGCTTTTTTATAATGAAAAGAATCCAAAACTTGGAGACTGAGCAAAGGGCACCATTTTCTTTTATAAGGAGACTATGATGACATAACATGTGACCAGGAACTGGTCAAGCATTGGAAACAACATGGCCATGGGAAAAGAAAGTTTAATATAAAATGATGGCATAATTATGTCACCATCATAATAATAAAAATAAACAATTACATAAAAAATAAAGCAAAAAAATCAAAAAATGGTGCAAAACAAGTGAATTAGATGATTGGGACTTGGGAGTGCTTACTTTTTCACATTATTATCTATATATATAATTCATTAAGGCAAGACACCCATGGAAAGGCAAGACACCCATGGAAAGCATGCTGGAAGGGGCGTGGATTCACTAAGCCGCTGACAAGTAAGACACCTATGGCGCACGCAGGGAGGAGCCACGGCCACCAACTCCAAGACCATTGGATATGACAACAACTCGCAGAGCCACACCCACCAACTCGGACGCAACGACACAGAAAAAACAACGTCATTTATATTCGTCTTTTGTAGAGGCCTCATGTACCTCCGAGCCACCTTGACTGTTCATAGAGGCATGTTTCTCGCGGAGGTGAGTCGCCATATGCAGCATGTAAAACGGTTTGCAAGGGGTATCCCGTGGGATCCTTAAAACAATCCTTTACAACTGAGGTTAAAACACAATGAAGTAAGCAGTCTTTAAAAACCGAGTTTTCGGTTACGATGCACGACCGTGTGCACCATAGCAAACTGTTTTACACGCTACATACAGCAATTCACATCCACAACAAACACGTGTCTTCTTCACTCACGGACAATTATATATTGCTCTCTCCAGAGTTCCATCTTTTCATTCACTTTCTGTTGTATCCCCAAACCCTCCCTTTTTAGACAATTGTGTCTTTCCAGAAGTGTTCAACCATCAATTAATAATTATGCGGCGTTTGTTATGCCGCGGGTTCACTATTGTGTTGTATTTTGCTCTCTCCAGAGTTCCATCTTTTCATTCACTTACTGTTGTATTCTCACACCAACTCGTTTTAGACAACCATGTCTTTCCAGAAGTGTTTAGCATTCAATAAATAATTATGCATGAGATTGAGCGTGTGTCTACCCGGCGCAGAGAGGTGTGGGTAAGCCGTTGAACCCCATTCGGGCTGCAAACCGTGGAATTCCCACTAAGTGTGACTAATACGCTCCCACTGGTTGCTTCCCTACCCTTTGTGCACACCCCGCTCCCACCTCGCTACTACCGTGGCCGGGTGTCTTGGTGGATTATATATAGAAAAGCAGCCAAAACCGCACAGAGCAATGAAACGTCTACGTGAGTCACAGGTGCATTTGGACTGTGCAAAGACGACAACGACTCAAGTGACGAGTTGGAGGTGGGCACATGAGCGGGCAGTGCATACTGAACGAGAAATCAGCAGACTAGCATGACGGAGGGAGCTGAATTGATGTCCATCTCCTCTCCTCCTGTTCCACACTCCGCGCCTGAGCACCGTGCACCCCCATCCCTCCGTCTGGCAGGAGGCGCGATGGCGGTCCGCCAGTTTTCAGTCACGGACGATTGTGTGTTGGTTCGTTCCGTGCATTATTACAATGTTGTTTTTCTTGCTGATTTATTACATTACCGATTTTTCAAATGTTAATTTTCTCCCTGTGCTTAAAAATCATTAAAAAACCGGCCTGATTATGCGGTGTATGGTACGCCGCGGGTTGGCTAGTTATTATTAATTTGGTAAGTGTAGAAAAATATACATGGTGCACTTTGGGATGATATATTTACTGAAAGCCCCCGAATAAAATTATACTTGTAATGACAAATATGTTCTTAAGTTTTTCAGATGGGAAATGCAGAAATTTCAAGGTAACATAGTTGTACTCATTAATCATGGCACTGGCTTATCATGGCTTTTAAAGTTCAAAATGCTCTTAACAGTCTCAACATACTGAAAATGCTTCACAAGTGAGAGAAACCATAAAAAACTCTGACTTGTAAAGACAAACCAAAATTTGAATCTTTATAAACTGAAGGTGTATTTAACTAAATAAGGAAAACAACAAATAATGCTCAAAAGAGCAAAAAAAACCAATAGCAAATTCAAAATAAGGAGCAAATAAATCACATAAACCTGGAAATCCAACCAAATGCAATGAACCACTGCCTGAGATCCTCTTTTCCTTGACTTAAATAGCCAGAGGGAAGTCTCCCATGTGGTGACTTCAGAGTGGCCAAACCTCGTGGGGTACCATTCACAGATTAGATTATTTTTTTAGATTATTAAATTATTTATTTATCAAAGTAAATTTAAAACAATAGAAGTTGTGCCAAAGTGCTGTACAAAGAAGCACAACACAATGCAAACAATCATGCAGAAGCAGATTAATAAAACAACCAATTATAACATCCACCACAATCCCATTATACGTTGTTTATAGTGAAAGGTGGAAGAAAACAAGTAGGTCTTAAGCCGGCTTTTAAAAACCTCGACAGATGATGAAGACCTGATGTGAAAAGACAAGTAATTCCAAAGCCTAGGAGCAACAACTGAGAAAGCTCTGTCTCCTCCAGACTTCAGCCGAGATCTTGGAACTACAAGGAGAAGTTGTCCAGATGACCTCAGTGCTCTTGGTGTCACATAGGGGTAAAGGAGACCACAGATATATTTTGGAGCGAGACCATGCAAGACTTGAAAAATTTTAAAATCAATGCAACAACTCACCAGTAACCAGTGGAGAGAGGCTAAAATGGGGCAGATATGATCCTTTTTTCTTGAACCAATTAAGAATCTAGCTGCAGCGTTTTGAACCAGCTGAAGCCGCGACAGAGCAGATTCCACATATAAGGAATTACAATAATCGAGGCGAGATGTAATAAAGGCATGGATGACTGTTTCCAAGTCCTTCTGTGATAGAAACGATTTTATTTTAGAAATTTGCCTCAGTTGGTAAAAATTGGACTTTACTACCATGGAGATTTGTTTTACAAAACTTACTAATGACTCGAACATGATACCTAGGTTTGTCATATCATTATGAATCATTGCTGTCAAGGAGCCTAATTCAGTGCCAATTTCAACTGCAGATGTGGTAGGACCAAAAATAATGACCTCTGTTTTATTTTCATATAATTGTAAGAAATTTTGTGCCATCCATCCATCCATTATCCAACCCGCCATATCCTAACTACAGGGTCACAGGGGTCTGCTGAAGCCAATCCCAGCCAACACAGGGCGCAAGGCAGGAAACAAACCCTAAGGCAGGGTGCCAGCCCACCGCAGTTTTGTACCATCCAATATTTAATCTCCACAGAACACAAGAAATGAACGCACATTTAAAGGGAAAGTAAATAATTACAGAATAATAAAAAAACAACAGTAGTCACAAAAATACTTGGAAAATAATAATTTGAATTAAACAAAAACCCCAAGAAAACATAAAATGCTTGTAAACTCACTTTATATGGGACAATAAGGGCCCTGTAAATCTGTAATAGTATTAAATGACTATGAATATCAGTAATGCAATTCTTTCTCAGTCTAAAGATATACTTATTTGTTGAGCTGCTGATACCAGTGTGTTTGCTGTTCTGATATACATATTTATGGAAATGTTTTGTTGAGGTCCCAGTTGAAAACGTAATTATACTAATGAGGTCCACATGAACAGAATGTTTCAGGGAAGATCAGTTTCATTTCTATAGTTATAGGATAGATACAGAGGATCTGTAAATTTCATTCCTTACCCCGAAGATTCCAACCATGGTAGGTAAAATTTATTTCAATATATAGCAGACTCTCTATGTGATATACTAAGATACCACTGTAATGAAAACTGTGTTTTAAAATTATCATTAGGCACACAGCAAAAATGGGGTCAAAAGGAAGAGCAGAGATCAAACCATGAGGGTAGAAAGAACCAAACACCAAAACCAGAGAATTTAAATATTTACACTAGGGCCTACTTTAAAAGGAAGCTAACTATACTAGTGCCCAATGAGAGTTGCATTTTGCTTTATCCTCCAAGAGATGATGATGAGTGAAGCAAATGCTGCATTTCTATATGTAACTTCCTGTGACATCATCAACGTGCCCTCCATGGAGCATCACATAAATAAGAAAACAAGACATGAATAAAACAAAACTTTCATAAATCAAATTAAAAACAAATCTCACAATCCTTGTCATAAATAATCATGTTCACAATGAAATTATACGTATAAATGATCCCAATTATACGTTGTACTATAACCACTGTATAGGTATTGTGTGTTACAGGAAAGCACAATGGATTTTGTAAGTTAACCTGGAGAAAAGATGTTGTCAAAAGACAGAAACAGCTTGAACAGAGAGGAGATCAAGAATACATTAACTAAAACCAAATCTCGAGATGAGAATCTGGGTTGAAAATATCAAACCAAAGGTATTAGCCAGAAGATCATTAAACAAAGGAAACAGCAAGTATTTGTTTTCTATTCTTTGAAACTGTGAACACATACGGATATGGCCTTGCAGTGAAACTGTGGTGTTGTGAGTAGTTCCCAACCTGAAAGGACACACCTCAAATAACAGGAGCTCAGGATGGACACCAGAAATGACATCATTGGTATTAAAGCCATCAGTCTTATAGATGTAGAAAAGAAAAGGTGTTTGTACACAGTGCTAGCCCCTGGAATGACGGGACAGCACCATCACCAGTGCCTTCAAGTTGTTCCCTATGCACATGTGTGTGACAGGAGCCTCTTACAGATCTAAATAAATAAATTAAGACTCTTTCTGTAACTTTCATGTGGATGGGTCTTTTAAGAACCAAAAATGGTTCCCCTATGGCATCACTCTGATGAACCGGTCTGGCACCTTTATTTGTAAGAGTGTAAGACAAAATGCAGATGAAAATACAGTATTCAAAGAAATGATTGCTCTTTAGTTGTTTAGGTGTGTTTTGTTTTGTTCAGTTCTTGTATGCATAACAATAATAAGTTTGTAATATATTAACCACGAAGTGCAAGCACTTATTGGAGGTGTACAATAGTGTCTTGGAAACATTGGTCATTAACTAAACTAAATATAAGCTGATATAAAAGAAGTTGGCAGAAACAGGTGTCCTGCACAGCATAAAGCAGTACAGAAAAAACATCTCAAACAATGATGAAAAAGCAATAAAAAGAACAATTACAACCGTGGTAATTCTCTCTTTATCTACAATATGTGTAAGTAAGGAAATGTGTGAGAACTGTTTACAAGTATCGAATGTCCTCCTGTAGAGTATTACAGTTCTTTCGTGTACTTGAAAAACACTGCCTGCCATTCCTGATTGCTTATGGTGTAACAAATTGTGTACAAGAAAACCAAGATGTTATCATTAAAGGCACAATAAATCTGGAATTGCCTAAAAACCACATTCCAGCAAGTAATCAATGTTAGAATTGAATTCCGCTACTCCAATAACCTATAATTACATAAAAAGGGATATAGGCAGAAAAGCATGTAAAACAATTAACTATGACTATCAGTCAGGATAGCTGTTCCCTACCTCATCTGAGACTCTAGATACAAGTACCATATATGACACATGCATAAACAGAGCAGTTAACTAGATTACTGTCTTAACAGTCATGTATGATTCTTGTTCATATCTACATTACATTATTCCACCTTCAGTGTAACAATTGAAACCTCATGACCCATTCACATTTCTATTTTCTTTTTACATGGATGGTTGCTTTTCTTTCTTATTATTTCCAGGATGATTGTACAAAGTGAATTTACTTTTGACTTAAAAATGTCAGAGAAAACATAGATAAGAGGTAGTACACAATTTACAACTTGAGCAACCAAAAAAAAAACACTTCCCATAGAGATATGGGACTATTCCAGTATGAATTCATGAAATCCCCAGGCAGGAAATTCAAAGAATATTTCATACTTGGCAGAACTGCAGTTTGGGAGATATATTGACAAGTGCTAAACTAAGCTTTCCGGTATGGAATTTTAAAGAACATGTTATCTACAGTATGTAAGGTGGCACAGTAGTCAAAACTGCAGCCTCACAGCTCCAAGAAACCACTTAAATCCTGATTTAGTCAGTGTATCTCCCATATATGTGTGTGCGCTTCTTTAGATACTCTGTTTTTCATCCCATGTGTCATTTGTGGGTGTTACATCAACTGTTTTATTAGTGCTTTACTAATGAATGTGTCCTGTGATCTAATGTGATTTCCTACCATGAATGGTTCCTGTCTTACACTCAAACTCTCTGCAGTTATAGATGTAGCCCACCTCAAGCCAATCTTGTTTTGATGTTTGTCTCTGGATGTTTACATTTACAGGGGTCTTGTCTCAGGCTCATATACCATCTAATATTCCAGGTTCAAGGTAAACAATATTTATGTTGTTGTTAAATACAAGATAAATTTGTTATAGAATGTGTACATATTGCAAAAATATGCCTTTATGTCTGCATAGCATTTAAATCATAAATCAAAGTGAAATACTATTTACAGTATTATACTTGCTGCACACTACAGCTATTTATCTTATTATTTTTGCCATATCTGTTTCCTGTTAGAACTTTACAGTGTTTATAGAGTCAGCTTCCTGAGTTCTAACACCAGACTGACACCCTGTTTGTGTGCATTTTGCATGGTTTTCCATTGTCTACTTGGGTTGTTCTCCTGGTATTCCAGTGTATGTTTTGCCATTACACTTTTTTCTTATTTATGGATTATAACTTCTAACTGGCACTGTGCATATATACTTTGCAATAGACTTATCAATCATTGTTGGCTCCTGCCTTGTGCCTATTGCTTCCAGAATTGGATTTGCCAATCTGTGACTCTAAAATGAAAAAAGCTTGCTTTAAAAGGAGCCTATTCCAGTACCTTTTGATGCAAAGCAGGAACTAACTGAGTCTACTGCAGGATACATAGCCTTAGACATGAATAGTTTAGAGTTGCTGCTTAACTTAAGAAATGCATCTTTTGGACCTGGGAGGAAATAAAAGTAACTAAAGAAAATTGTGCAGACATAAG
This sequence comes from Polypterus bichir lapradei, assembly GCA_026402145.1. NCBI lineage: Eukaryota > Metazoa > Chordata > Cladistia > Polypteriformes > Polypteridae > Polypterus > Polypterus bichir. The sequence goes on from JANRMT010062807.1 coordinate 45,831,651, forward strand.
GATAATAAGCAACCTATATACAGATATCACCAGGTTGATAATTTTAATCCCAGCACTCAATATATATGGTGTGGTGCTAGCCAATGCACTAGCAGAATTCTTCATATTTAAAATAGTTATGTAGATCTGTATTTCCTGAGGTGTGTTGAAGACTATTACTTCATTATTGAAATAATGTTCAGTTTGGGGTCATTCCCACTACAATTTATAAATAGTCCTTTTCCTATATCATGTCTTACCTCCTCTCATTCCTTCTTCTTGGCCTTACAGTTGTTTCAGACACAGCTGACAAGAAAAAAAAAATATTTAAACAGCATGAGGAACTCTACAGGAGCAACTTGAACCTGCTATACCAAGATATGTTCCTGCCCTTGCAGCTGTCTGTTGCTTTAGAAGTGAATTAGTATCCCTGATTCCAACAATTTGTGGCCTTCTTCAAAGCTCTTTATCTATGTATCTGATCTTCGTTACATTAATCGTCACAAATTTTCTACTTATTAAGTTAAGACAACATTTACCGAAAACCATTCTTGGAAGAACAGTGGTCACAAACAAGCACCCTACCTGAGTCACTGACATCATCACTTGAATGAATGCAAGCTTCAAGTCATCCATCCATTTTGTAACCTGATTATCCAGTTAAGGGTCATGCTGGAGTCAGTGTTGAAGGAAACAGCAATGGACAGGACAGCAGTTCATTGGGGGATGCACTCATACTGTCTGCATGTTTTTGGAATCGCCTGGAAAGCCAGAGTAACCATAATAATAATAATACTGTACTTACTTAAGCAAAATGCTAACAAGGCAGAATGGCATCTGTTGGGATCTCCTGAACAACTTACAAAACTCATGCTGTTTCTTGTAGAACATGGTCTCCATTTCTGTCACTCTGCTCTGAGCCTACCAGTGGCATTGCATTCAGCTTTGGAATTGCACATCTCTACTGTGACCACAATATACTGTACCTAAAGTGCCTCACTTGAACTAACCTCTTATCTATATATTCATTGATTCATTGGTTTCTAACCTGCTTATGTAGATCAGGCTCAGAGGGAAGCAGTGCCTGTCTTGGCAACCTTGCCAAGCTGAGAACCAGTCCATCCCAGGGCACATTCACCCACAATCTACATGGAGCTAATTTAGAACTCCCAGTTAACCTAATATGTATATCTTTAGGATATGTGGCATAATAAGGTACCTGCAGGATAAAAAATATTTGGTTGATATATTAGAGAACAAACTATATATAGTATATCAGATGGACTAAAAGGTCTCTTTTGCTTTATCAAACCTCTTCTTTATGAAACAGAGAAAACATGCAAACTCCATAATTTAAACCTAAAAAACTGAAGCTATGATGCTATGCAATCAGCAAGAGGTTATCATAGCCATCTATCACACTATTAGCTTACAAAACTATCAACACCATTGCCTCAGAATTTCTTGCTACACTGATTTAATAACTCAAATCTAAGAGCCAGCTAATGTATTTCTAAAGCCACTGTGTTTGATGGTCAAAAAGCTTTGCTGCACAAATCTTGCTCAAATTTCATGAAGGTGTGTGGATCTTGCTCTTTTGAATTTGTTACTTATGTTAGTGTGGTCTGTGGCTCCATCATCTGTGACATTTGGTCCCAAGTCTTTCTAGAACTGTTTATACTGTATTCATTCTAATCTAATCTAAGATACCATCATGTTCTGTTTTTATGATTTATTTATGAGTTGAAGCTTTTGTAAGGTACAGATCTCAAGCACAACTGCACTGTCTCAGTATAATACAGAGCCCATGTTGCAGAAACCTTGACATCAACATTCCAAAACCATAAGCATTTTTTACAGCTCCTATTGTCTTTATTGTGTTACATCAACTCCTACTTCAATTGATTCCATTGTTTTTACAATGCATTCTTATTTATGACAGGCCTTTAAAAAAATCCTCCAGTGTCAGTTGAGATTACATTCTTGTTCTTACCAATAATGATCTTTTTCTAAACTGTGTATAATTCACGAGCTTTGTCAGTTTGGTCTGTTGGTTAAAGATCTGCACTGAAGATTCGAAGCTGCAGTTTCAATTCCCCACTGACTAAAAGTGTGACTTTGATCAAGATGTGTAATCTGCCTGAGCTCCAATTCTAAAACATTGTGAAAGGAGGAGCACTGCAAAGGCTTTTTTTACCTCTTGTTAAGGATCTGGCAAAGACTATTGCTAGGGCAGGATGAGAAGGAGCCATTTAAAAAAGGATATCTGACCATTCAGCTCAGAGTCCTTGGAGATGGTAAAGTTGATTGGACAATGGCTCATCCGGCAAAGAGGAGGATAGAATGACCAGAAGTCTGGAGTGAAGCAAAGATTTAGGAAGTGACTGTTTTTAAATATCCCCAATGCTGCATAGTTTTGTTGTTTTGTATATTACTCTGTACCCGTTATTACATTCTTAATATTCTTCCTAGAACCATTAATAGCCATCTAGAGTGTTTGGCATCATTGTGGGTTGAACGTCATTCCAGTACACCTCTTGCAGTTCACAACATACATATGAAAAATTGTTGCATATCCCTCAGCTTCTAAAGTGCTTTGGAAAAAGGTACTAAACAAAATAAACCATGTGTTACTTTGTATTTAGTATAGTATTGTACTGTGATATTTTTTGTTTTGAAATGCACTTTTATTATGATGGATGTTAAATAGAAATGTATTGGTTGATTGAAGGAAAGGACAGTGGTCACACACTGGTGCCTTATATGTCTGTTGAATTAAAGCTATGATCTGAATCCCACTGAGATAGTGTGTGGGAAATTTGAAATGGACTGTGCATGCAAAACATCTTTCAAACATCTCACACCTGAAAGAGTTATGTATGGAGGAAAAATGTGATAAACTTCCTCCCAGTCGAAATCACAGACTGGTAGACAGTTTATAGGAAATGCCTACTTGAGGTTGTTTCTGCCAAATGAGGCAATACCAGCTATAGTATGTCCCATTGTCTTTCGAAGTGACCATAAAACTGATTTAACTGATTGACCAGACTGAGATCAGCAGAAATTTTGATATTTGTTTGTTGTACCTGTTTAAGGCCTCTTCAGACTGATGCACTTCCTGCAGCTTACATGAGTACTTTCTTTTCATACTTTTGAGTACTTTCTTTTCATACTTTTGATTTCTTTCGCCAAGACACATGGCTTTCCTGTATTCCTCACGATTGCCAGATCTGAAAGGACACTCTTTGCCCTGGCACAGTCATCTGAGCTGTGGGGCTTATTATTGCTAAACATCACAATTGTTTTGTTGTAATACAAACAGTCAGTCATCGTCCAACCCGCTATTTCCTAACTACAGGGTCACGGGGGTCTGCTGGAGCCAATCCCAGCCAACACAGGGTGCAAAGCAGGAAACAATCCCCTGCAGGGCGCCAGCCCACCGCAGGACACACACACACACAAACCAAGCACACACACCAGGGACAATTTAGGATCGCCGCTACACCTAACCTGCATGTCTTTGGACTGTGGGAGAAAACCAGAGAACCTGGAGGAAACCCGGGCAGACACGGGGAGAACATGCAAACTCCACACAGGGAGCAACCTGGAAGCAAACCCAGGTCTCCTTACTGCGAGGCAGCAACGCTACCACTGCGCCACTGTGCCGCCCGGAATGCAAACATCTGCACAAAAATTAATATATGAGGTTACAGCATTAGTGTATTACTGTATGTTGGAGGTGGCAGTTTTGAAGGCGCTCCAGTTTGTACAGGCAAAGCAGTCCTGAAGCACCTCTATTGCCTTGCTGGTCCACTATCTAACTGTTCTTTTTACTGACTTTACAATTTTCAGCTTTTGTTTGTAAGCAGGAATAAGGTGAATCATAGAATGGTCAGAATTACCAAGCAGGGCACAGGAAGGACCTGGTTAAACTGACATGGTTAAAATCATGCAAAATAATGATTTGCGAGTCAGGTTTGTCTTTTTCAATCTCAATGATTACATCAGCGAGTAGCATTAGCATGATGGCAACTGTAAACACTGGTTAGATTTACTAAGGAAAATTTGTATGGTAGATAAAACAGCTTACAATTTAAAATAATGAGAATTCAAGTAAAATAACACCTTTTGTTGGCTAACTGAAACAATTACAATACAGGTATACAAACTTTTGAGGCAGCAAATATATAATGTGGCCTGCAGAGGGAGCTCCTGCTGCCCATAGCTGACACAGACTGACGCAGGACTGAAGTGCAACACACGTTTTCAATTTTTTTCTTTAACCATGGGAAATGCCCCGTTTCCCACCTGTACAACACAGTTACAAGTACAGGCACAGTCCAGCACTAAACACACTTCTTTCTCTCTTATTCTTCTCCTCAACTTCTCCTGGCAAGCTTCGTCTTCTCCCACCCGACTCTGGCTCCCAAGTAGTGGCTGCTGGCTCCGTTTATAAGGCACCTGGAAGAGCTCCAGGTGCTCATTGACCTTCTTCCGGCAGTACTTCTGGGTGTGGCAGAAGTGCTGCAATTAACTTCTCAGCAGTATCTGCAGCACCATCTGGCAGCGCCCACGTAGCCCAACAGGGCTTTACCCAACACCAACTCTGGATACACTCCCTCCCCTAGTCCTTCAAGCAT
>JANRMT010062807.1:45871269-45898644 GCA_026402145.1 Polypterus bichir lapradei
AAAATCTTTTGGGATATTTAAAATCTAAGTTTATTTTTTATATAAAATTACATAAGAGTAAAGAAATTTGAATGTTTGTTCTTTTAACGTTTATTTTATCTCTAACTTGTATAATTTAGACAGGATATATTTTTATGGAGAGCAAAATATTATAAGTTGTTTAAGGTTTGAGTTGATTTATTCAGGAATAATATTACTGTCTGTTTTTACCATTCCTACCAAAGATATTTCTGTCGACTAAATAAAAATTCCTTCTATTTAAAATTTAAATAGAACTTGAACAAATACGATAGTTCATAATATCCACGCAGACTTGCACGTTAGAGCGGGAGTTATCCGTTTTAACAAGCAGCGTATTGCACTGATACGAAATAGCTGTGTGTGTATATATGTAGATATGTATGTATATATATGTTTATATATGTGTGTGTGTATGTGTATATATATATATATATGTATTTGTGTATATATATGTGTGTGTGTATGTATGTATGTGTGTATGTATATGTATGTGTATATATGTAGATATATATATGTATGTATATATGTGTGTGTGTATATATATATGTGTATATGTATAGATATGTATATATATGTTTATATGTGTGTAAATATATATATATTTATATATATATGACAGCAACACTCATCACTCACAACAGTGACAAAACAATTACATTGACAATCATGTTACGTTATTTTCAAAATGTTTCCTTTTCTTTTTCATTGCTTCTTTAACACACTACTTCTCCGCTGCGAAGCGTGGGTATTTTGCTAGTATATATATATATATATATATATGTGTTTGTATAGTCTCAACCATACCAGAATGAATAAAAAGAAGGAAAAGAAAACTCCTGACCTGATAGTGAGGTATTGATGTTGGTAGAAAGGATCCTGTTGACTGGACATCCTAAGTGTTAGTCAAGTCAAAGATTTTTTCCTTCTCTACTACTTCCAGGGGGCCCTGAGTATATGTGAATTAATCCGGATCCTTTAATTGGGTTGTTGATTCGGTAGGACTCTCTTGAAGTTATGTTACCAGCCCAGAACACCACAGTGTAAAAAAAATTGCACTCACCATCAAAAGATTTGTCGCGAATGTAAAGGATGCCAATGCCAACATTAAAGAAATGCAGTCTCCTTAGGATTAAAGGTTGCTGTGCACTTTAATATATAGTTCCTCTGTGTTATTAGAGCAGTCCAACCTGTCACTGATGTGGGCCTCCTTGAAATTGGTCCTTGGTTTTGTTTGATGCATAGTTCACCATCCGATTCTCCTATACTCTGATCCCCTTATCAGTTTACCCTGTTAAGTTTAGAGTTATCTAAGAATTTCTGTATGTGACCTAACATAATGTTATAAAAAAATGAACAATTTTAAAATATACATTTTTCGTTATTCAGTTTTTAATATTATAATCTGTCATAACATGTTAAGTTTTTGTTTTGGGGATCGCTTTGTATTTAAGCAAACTACAGAGCTGGAAAAGAGTTTTAAAACGATATGAGAACCATTTCTGTGCAATGTGTATTTAAAGAGATATTGCCAGTGATATTGACAATAACTTTTTTTGCTTTCATCCCCCTTAATATCGATCCAGTATTAGTAATAGTAATGTTCTGTATACAGTGAATTTTACTTAGATAATTTCACAAGTTCTGTTTTTTTTTTTTTTTTTTTTTTTGATTTTTGGCTTTCACTGTTTTATTTTTCCTTGATTCTGATTTTTCGGTTTTTAGTTTTTTATTTATTTTAACTGTAAGTAGCAACACCTATAATAAGACATACAATAATGAAATGGCACTTTAAATACCTTTTTAATGAATCAGCACACTAGTACAACCTTATTTTGCAATTCCATTCATCAGGTAGCAGCCCAGATCCTCCACGATAATGTATGCTGAGACTGCACTATAGGACAGTGAGTGTCCTCCAGAATTCTAAGAGCTGTTATTAGTTTGATGCATCCTTCTGAGATGATGGTTAACTTCACTTTTAGGGTCTAGGATATTTGTTAATACAGCCTGAGCTGATGTGTTCTCGGCCAGAAAGAACTTTTTGTAGAGGTGAATATCTTCAGCGTGGTACCCTACTGATTAGAACCAGCTATTCCACCTGGTGTTTTCTGCCTCTGGGTTTCTTGGCTGGCTTCTTGAAGAAGGCAGACTTTACCCACATCACTATTGATGCAGCCTCACTAACGTATTTATAGTGCTGCCAGATCTCTCCCACCAAACTGATGACATGGCACAAGCAGGTTGGCTGTACATTGTTATTGGTTTATGTTTGAAATGCTACACCTACCGCTGCAAGTACATATCATTTTCATGAAAGCAGAATTTATTTTTTTGAAGACTCCATTTTTAAAGAAGGTTGGCTGTCTTTATAACCCTGTGCCTACCTATGTTGGCAACCTTTCACTCCCAGGTGCATGCTTACTGGTAGCTGGCTTCTTGAAAGGTGCAATTACAATTGTATCATTTTCAAACACTTCTTACTCTTTGGATTATATATTTTTTTTAATATCTAAACATACCACAGAAACATGGAAAGCATGTTTCCTGGAATGTTTGCTCTAATGATACATAGACAGTGTGAAAGACAGGGGGTGCTGTTGTCCCCTTGAACCCTCAGATCAGACACCAGATAAAAGTCCAAATAATTCATTTATTTGTACAATATAGTGCACAAAGCACCTTCTCCTCCACTATACTCTCAATAAACACAATAATAATCACATCAATAATTCCTCCTCACCTCCCAGCAGCTCAGTCACCCTTCTTCCCAACTCGGCTCAACCTGCTGGGCTCTCCCACAGTCCTCTTAAAGTCCTTGACCCGGAAGTGTTTCTCTCTCTCTCTCTGTCAATGTGACTGGCAACACTTCCGGGTCGGATGAAAACTCCTTTTTCTTCAACCCGGAAGTACGTCATTTCTTCTTTCCCCGTGACTGGGACGTACTTCCGGGCTGTATGGAAAATAATCCTTGAGCCTCCCTGCAGCGTCCTCTGGTGGTCCCCATGGTATCCAGCAGAGCTGTGAAGGAAAACTCCAAGGTCCATGATGCCCTGCTGGAATTCGGGGCATCTCCACGTCACAGGGAGGGCTCCATCTGGCGGTATCGGGGTGTTGGCCGGGATGAATGGCCGGCCATATACCACAACAGCCATCCTAATAATACTTTACTTAGTTGTGAAAATATAGCAGTGTGATTAAAGTTGGAATGTGATGTCAGAATCTCCGTTTGCTATCTACATGTGACAGAAAACTACTTTGCGGATCGATTAATGGTTCGATATGGTGAAGAACGCAGAACGCATTAAATGTATGATATTCCAACTCTCTGCACATTTAGAATCCTTAGATTTATACAGTACTTGATATCACTTCCATCATGAAATGCATTCAAGTATGTATGTTACATTTTACAGCTAAATCATTCATTTTGTTTAAATAATGAATACTGTTAATAATTGTACACATGGGTGTGACACATTTTCAGAGCGGTAGCACTGCTGTCTCGCAGGGAGTTCCCTGCCTGGAATTTACATGTCTTCCTGTTGGGTTTCGACAGTCTTCTCCCGGCACATCCAAAGATATGCAGATTTGGTGGTACTAAAATGACACTAGTGTATGTGAGTGCTTGTATTCACCTTTTGATGAGCTAATGCCCCATCTAGGGATTGTTTCTGCCTCGTGCCCAATGCTAGCTGGAATGGGCACTTCCCTGGATTGATGGATTTAATCATTAGACATCCTTTTTAGAGATATTGCGGTAATGTGTCATCCGAATTTAATGGGTGTTCCAGGCAATTCACAACACAGAGAAGCTGAACCTGTTCTCACTGTGATGATATCTTGCAATGCCACCTGGTGGATTCCTCCAGATTAACGTAAAGAATGCGCACAAGTATAAACAGTAAAACGTCCGCTGGAGCATGCGTCGTGTCGTGTGAAGTATAAACCCAGCCTTACTGTTTTAGAGATTTTTTTTGTTTATATTTTACTGCAGTAATTGTAATTTTTCTTTTGTATGTGAAGGACATGACAATTTGCTGTAGAAATGTTTTAAAATATAGGCTGGCACAGGGATACAGGACCAATGCGACCTTGTTTAGAACCCCTTGCCATTAGTTATGGAGTGGTGCGCAACAAGCGTACACTGTGAAAGCCTTTTATAAGAATGGTGATAGTGTGACTGCAAAGGGAATTTTGGCATCATTACCATTTGGTAATCATGATCGTGTTCTGTCTGTTCATGTGATTACAACATGGGTGCGTAATTTCGTAGAAACAGGTTCAGCTTTAAAAAGGAGACCCCAGGCACAGCTACTTCGCATACTGCCTGACAGTCGATGGCAGCTATTCAACGATTGTTTGGAAGGCATGTTATTTCATGAAATGGTGATTTTCCATGGCCTCTGAGATCTCCAGATCTCACTATTGATTTTTTTTTTTCTGTGGGTACATCTTAAAAGCCAAGTGTACCACAAACATCCTTCAACCTTTGCTAAACTAAAAAGGAGAATTGAAGAGGAAATTGCTGGCATTCCTCTTGACATGTTATGTTGGACAATGCAGAATTTCCACAACAGGGTGTCAGAATGTGTATTGAGAAATAAGCAACACCTTCATGATGTTTTCTTCAGAATATAAAATGAGTATTAAATGTATATTGATTACCATCATTAATTGCATATCCTGTACAATACATTTCATCATTAAATGTATTTTGTAATGTGTTTATTCGTGCATTGAAATTATTCATCAATTGAAAATTTCCTGCTTCCCTGCTCCACCCTGTATAGCCCAGGTATCTATACTATACATACACCTCTTTTTTATATAGGGCTGCAACAATTAGTCGACATAATCAACGACGTCGACTACAAAAAATTGGCGACGTATCATAAACAAAACCTTCCATACAGGCTTCAGTCACAAAGAACCACATTGGTTTTTGTAACTGCAATGCACTACATGAACGTCTGGGGGCAGTATCGTTTGTTATTGTTTGTCAAGACTGCACACAGTCCTACCAACAAAGAACGTCTGAGGAGAAGAATGTAGAGGAAAATAAACATGGTTGCAATGGCAAGTCGGATAGAGGATGGGGAAAGAGATGTAAAAAAATTGAGACAGAAACTTTCTAAAGTGTTGGAGCACTTCACGGAAAATGAAAAAAAAGTTGAATGCAGATTATGTATAGCAGTGCTTTCTTTTCATGGCAGCACCACCGCGATGCATGAGCATCTGAAATGAAAGCACCCTGGAGATGTGATGCCGCCGTCTCTTGAGAATTTATGCTGGCGCTGTTAGTTAGGGTCAGATCAGGAGGGGAGGGAGAGCGTGATCGAGACTGAGAAAATAAAAGTAAAAAAAGCTAACTTTTACAAGTAACAAATTTACACCCAATCTGTTCGTTTTCAAATAATATTGCATGAGTGTGATGATGTTTTCTGATTGGTACTATTCAGGTCATACAATGATTTCTTCAAAATGTCACATGTATTTGCCTCCTTCTTTTTTTCCCCCCGGTGCTGCGCGCTGACGCCAGAAGGAGTGCGCTTATTCAGTGCTAGCAGCAGCACGCAAGTTGCCGGTTTCTTGTTCTATAACAAGTTGACCTGGCTGCGATCAAAGCACATGTACTGTGCAAGACATGTACGCTGTCCACTGAGAAAAGAGGAGTATTCATGGCTCATCTTGCAGAGGAAAATTCTTTGATTGCAACCGCAAGAAGGTACGCGAATGAATATGAATAATGTTCCAGCCATGCTACAGTGTTTTCCGAAATGTACTATAAGGTCATAAAATGAATAATTGCAAATATTATATATGCCTATGTCTCTTTTTTTTGTCAGTGTGGCTTTAACATCACAGGCCTTGACGCATACTAATTCAGTGTAAGCAGGAACACTCAGTAAAATTGAATTAAAAAAAATCAAGTGACAGTGAGATATGAATAAGGCAGATTCGTCAGCGTTTGTGTTGTCAGCTTTTATCCATCCAGATCAGAGAATTTCCAGTTTGATTATCTCAAAACACCACTCACATCTACAGTTATTCCCAGTTTCAGATAAAAAGTAACAGCGTCAGATCTCTGGGGGGACGGTAGTTTGTATCGTGATCATGACTGAGAGAATAAAAGTGGGAAAAAAAAATGGTAACTTTTACAAGTACCATAAACTTAATACAGTGACTGTTACAGATGCAAATCAAATGTATGTGTTTATTGTATAATCGATACTAATAAAAGGCAAAGCCCTCACTCACTCACTGACTCATCACTAATGCTCCAACTTCCCGTGTAGGTAGAAGGCTGAAATTCGGCAGGCTTATTCCTTACAGCTTACTTACAAAAGTTAAGCAGGTTTTATTTTGAAATTCTACACGTAACGGTCATAACAGTCGCCATGTTGAACTTTCTTATTTATGGCCCCATCTTCACGAAATTTGGTAGGCGGCTTCCCTGCGCTAACCGAAACCGATGTACGTACTTATTTCGATGGTATGACGCCACTGTCGGCCGCCATATTGAACTTTCCAACATCACTAATTTTCCAATTTCCCGTGTAGGTAGAAGGCTGACCCCATCTTCACGAAATTTGGTATGTGGCTTCCCTGCGCTAACCAAAACCGATGTCTGTACTTATTTCAGTGGTATGATGCCACTGTCGGCCGCCATATTGAAGTTTCCAATGTCACTAATTCTCCATCTTCCCGTGTAGGTAGAAGGCTGAAATTTGGTACTTATTTCGGTGGTATGATGCCACTGTTGGCCGCCATATTGAACTTTTCAACGGTCTTTGTTACTTATGGGCCCATCTTCAAGAAATCTGGTACGCGGGTTCCCAACGCTAACTGAATCCTACTTACGTACGTATATACGTCCATAGCCTGCAGCTCGGTCATCGTGTGAGGCGGCGTTGGGTCCCACATCCCAACGCCTCCCACGTTGTTGGCTGCCTGCCTATATAAGGCCGTCCGTCGCTCCATCTCTACACTCCCTTCCTTGCTTCGCCACGGGATTCACGTCTCCCTGCTGATAACTACAGCCTTTTTATTTAATCCACGGCTTTTCTGCTGTTTTATTGTTCATTTAGTACGATTATAGTTATTGTGTAGGTATTTTAGACTTACTTTACATTGTTCAGGTACCCATTTCCTTTATCATTCCAACCGTACCCCCATTCACATGTCTATCGAGGTGATCACCATCGATCAAAGAACTGTCACTTACCGAGTGGTTTCCATGCCTGGAGATGGCACCTGCCTTTTCCATTCTCTTTGTTACATATTGCACGGCCATATCAGGCTCACTCTTGATATCCGGAGGAACATTGTGTCTTATGTATTGAATGACTGGGACAGGTTCAAGGTGTGGACTGATGATGGTACAGGAGATAATTATTCTACACAGGAGCACTAGAAGAGTGAAATGCTTAAGCCCTTCACCTATGCATCTGCATGTGAGTTGATGGCTGCCACTGAATTGTTCGGTTGTGGCTTTCAAGTGTACCGAAATGGCCAAATATTTTACACCTTTTGATAACCGCCAATGCCTCTTAAACATCTTAGATTCACAGGTGACGATTTCATTAGTGGACACTTTGTTGTTTATGAATGTTTAAACTCTCAAAAGCTGGATGTGAAGTTATCGATGAAACCGTTTGTATACTTACAACGCTTGACATATGCCGACTGTCTCTTCAACACAAGTCCTGCAAATACTGTCGTAATTGAAACAAACCACGAAACTCAAACCGATTATGACAGCAGCAATCCAAGCTGTGAGATTTGAAACAAGATTACTGTTCACATGGCCAACTGTACGTTGCATGCTCAAGTGTAAGCTCAGCGCACAGCTTGGTCATATTACAACCGGAGGGCCGAACTCACAATGTGGTATACAAAGAGATCCTTAACAAATAATTATTGGTATATTTTCCCTCAGTTTAAAAAGGTTTAATTTTCTTCTTAATAAAAATTTTAAGGCAGTACTTCGCCGCTGCGAAGCGCGGGTAATTTGCTAGTATTAACAATAAGAGCAACTCACTACTTAAAACGGTAAATATACGAGGCAGTCAGGATCGAACCAGGGGACTCTTGATTATAAGTCAGCAATTCCTACCGCTGCACCACGGAAGCTATTGTATCATCCTTGAACCTTTTTTGAAAGTGTTTATTTGATCTTTGTACTTCAGGCTTTACACATTATATAGTTTATGTCCACATTTTATCATTTATTACTAAAATATGATAAAGTTTCAGTTTTAATGATGTATTTTTTGGTTAAGTTAAATTCACTTTTTTTATTTAAAGATTACGTGCACTTTAGTTTGTATTGTTTAATGTATTTCTTTTTTATTGTGATGGTCACACTAATATAAAAACGTCTGATTATTTTCAAATTCATATGTTTCACTGGTTATTTTAATTTGATTATTATTAATTTTAATCGTGTTAATGCAGAGACATCAGGGTGACATTCACAGGTTGACAGACGTGAGCAGATGAGGTAAGACATGCACTAGAGCCCAGAACAGGATGTGCAGTCACAGGTAGCAGGCATTAAAATAGTCGGGCATGAAATAATCGTGACTAATTGAAAAATAAATCGAACGATTAGTCGACTACCAAAATAATCATTAGTTGTAGCCCTATTTATATATACACTATACTATGTATTTAATTTTTTTATTTTAATGTGAAATGCCAATTTGAATTTCTCATACTTTGACACAATATTAAGATTTACTATAAGCTAATGGGAAGACAGTATTTAGATCGTTATGAAAATAAAAAGCTGCAATAATCAGTTCTGCTAAATGTGAATAATTTTAAAACTAATAAACAGAAAGAAATTACCTTTAATGTTTCAAAAGTAAAATTGCATTTTTTTTTTTTTTTGGGCTATCAAACAACACATCAGAGTAGAAACGGCTAAATTTTACATAAGTATAGTTTTAAGTCCTGGGGGCATAGTGATGTAATGGTTAGCTTTGCTGCTGCTCTTAATCTCTCTTAATTGTAATTTTGCACTTTCTCCTTGTGACAGCCTAGGATTTCCTCCTCCTTCGCAAATGTGTCTATGTGTGAGTGTGTGAATGTGCAAATTCTACATCAACAGTGACAAGGTCATGATTAAAGCCCAATATTGTTGAGCTGCAAGAAAGCAGTTATAGCCTTTTTGCCAACCCATGCAATACTTTTTTTTTTTTTTATCAACATAAACTTACAAAAAAAAAAAAAAACTTCAGTCATGTTGTCCTAGTAGCGAAAGTGTTGGATTGTAAAACAAAGGGCCATAGCTTCTTTAGCCCACATTAATGACTTATTTTTCAACATACACAAATCAGTTAACCTGCTAGTACTCCACTAGTGGAAATAGTAATATGAAGCTGAATGTCCTGTGTGCTTGACATTTCTAAGACACCTTAGAGACGAATGCTTTGTTTGAAATGAATCAAACAAATTGGGAAACATCCTTGTTTCATATCATTGGATAATACATTTGAAGAATTGGCACATTTAATAGGTTAAACAAGTGCCTATTGTTCAGTGCTTCAAAAGGGAAATTTAGAAAGATGGGAAATGTCTGCATTAACCATCTATCTGGCTTGCAGGAAGATAATGTGTTTGGTAATGTGTGTTTAATACTAGAACCCAGAAAATAGCTGGCATCATAAAGATAAGGATACGATTGGGTGTGTTCCAGATATAACAGTGGGAATATGCTTTGCTACAAAGATACGTAAAATGTGTTTTCCCTTTATCTTGGCTTTGTAATCCTTGACCTCTTTTTCTAGTTTGAATTTTGTAGGGAGTTGCTTATAAAACAGTTGAAGAAAACATGTCAGTTTAACATTCTGAAACATTTATTACTGCTGTTCCAAATTTTTGAAGAAATGTAATAAAATAAAGTAAGCAATTAAGGTGTTTGCAGCAATTAACCTGTCACTTGTGTTTTGAGGATGAAAGTGTTTTGGAATTTTCTGTTTTCACTTTTTACTATATCTGACTGAGCCAACAAGTTTATACTGTCTACCAAATGTTGCCACTTGGAAGAATAACATGTGTCTCGAGATTTTTCCATAGAAGCATCCAATGCCTTCGAGCTTTGCAGCAAAAGCAGAAATGGTTGGATCTTCCGCAGCACAGGCTAATTACTGATGTTCCCACATAACATGGCTTAAAATTTCCTTCAGCTGCTTCATTGCTGTCCCTAAAGGTGAGGAAGAATGAGAAGGAAATCACGACTTTTACAGAGTCAGATACAATAAATGTAGAAGCTTATTTCCAGGCATTAATCTAGTAAAAGTGGCCATTTGTGCCCGGATGACAACAAATCCACATTCTCAGTTATTGCCCCACTTCACAAACAGCTTCTGAAAAACAAACATTGCAGTCTGGTAGATAGCCCTTTGTTAGTGGTATAAAAAGTTATTTACCAAGACCTTCAGATGTGGTATGTAAATAAACAGGAGATTTTCTGCACTTTATGTGGCATCAGCCTTTGATGCAAGATTTAAACACTGCTGTTCCTGTCAGAAACCAAACAAGAATGGTCTGTGGAGCTGCAGCAGTGGAGCACCAACAGGCACCTCAGGTAAATTAAAATTCATATATATCTATCAAGTATTATGTGCTCAAAATACAGTTTAAAATTAAAAAAAAAAGGAAAAATGCTGACCAAATGACAGTTAAGCCCAAGAACTGGGTGCATTTATTCAACAATGAAAAGTCATACTCTGAGAAGTAGCTCCTATCCACTCATATAGCTGAGGGAAATGCTTTTTAAACTTGCAAACACTTGCTGCCTGGCAACTAGACACCTTTTTCCCCTGATCATCTTTCACTGTCAAGTGTTCCCTGTACCCACATTTCACTGAAAACCACTTATGTTGTTCTTTTATTTTGCTTTATACAATGTCTTGTATTAGGAATTTGTTAGTTTTCGCATACCCCTTGGGGTCAGAGCGCGGGGTCAGCCATTGAACAGTGCCCCTGGAGCATTTACAGGTTAATGGTCTTGCTCAAGGGCCCAGCAGAGTAGGATCTCTTTTAGCAGTGACAGGGATTCGAACCAGCAGTCTTCTGGATACCAGCACAGATCCTTACCCTTAGAGCCACCATTCTGTTCTGCAAGGGCTTTTATTTGTGCTATGCTGTGAAAGTCTCCACCTGCATTCTTTAATCTTACCTGGCTTGTAAGATGTATTGTGAACTAGCTGAAATACCCAGCGTTGTTCGGGAGTAAAATAAAGTTTTTATTTTTTTTATTATTTTATATAATAATATAAATTAATAAAAAAAAACAAACTTTAAAAATAACGATAAATTAACAAACAATGAAGACTCACTAATGTTCCTGGTCTTGCGGTCTTGTACGCATGTTATCATTCAGTTGACGGTCGGAATCAGCCAACTCTATTTAATTTCAAAAGCAACAGGGGCGCGGTGGTGCTCAAAAATCAAGAATGCTGGCAGTCACCTCCAGTTCGCCCTCTGGTGGTCATTCCGAGTGTCAACTGGATGATAACATGCATATAAGACCACTATTACAATCATAATAAAATATTTACCCTGCAACAACATAATCAGTGTTACATTTTGATTAGCTCATGTAAGAATTCTACTGTACTCTCGTATGTGACAATATAAAGTTACTGCACCATGAACCCATACATATTCTTTTTGTTTTCTGATTTAACATCAAACAATGCTCCAATAATGGCTGTATTTTTGTTTTGCTTGAATTGTCTGACTGACCAATTAACTATATCTGATTAGATTTACAAAGAACTTAAGTTGGAAATTTGACTGCTTTCTCACTCTGTCATATTAGAGAACTAAAAGCAATGTAAGAGCCACTGCTCTATAATTCCTCCTTGCTACAGTCAGGTGTATCATTGTCTTGGGTGCTTGCTCTCACAAACCACTTATGTGAGGACTGCAGTAAATGCAGCTTGTTGCTGTAGTAGAGTTTGGGCGTACCATGAGAAGTGATCCAATATAATGTCAAGTTTGTACTTTGGTGGTTCCAGTAAAGTTTGATTTGTAAACAAGCCTGTGGGTGCAGATGTACATTTATTAAAAATGTTCGTCTAAGGATGAGACTCACTAAATTAAAAGTGTCTGTGTGTGTGAGTGTGAAACCCTTTGCTGTGTTTTAAGCCCAGTTTCATATATGGTGACATTCAGCTGTGTTCCAACAATTCTTATCTTCACATCATTATACAGGTGGTGAATGACGATTCTGCCAAAGTGCGCTCAGTTTATGATGCTATACTTTAGTTCTAGTTTTTCAGTCAGATTTTAATATTCCCTGCTTTCAATGAAAGATGTTTTCATTTGTCTTTGTATCTCATTTCAGTAATGTGGTAATGCCAATATGCAATACAAGGCCACATTTCATATTGGAAATAAGTTGTACCGCAGAATTTGATACAGTGTAATTTTGTCTTATGCCAAAGTAATATGTATGCCAGCAATTACTCTCTTTGCAAGCTATGTACTGTGACCAGTACTACTCCTGCTTTTCAAATGACTTCATAGTGCGAAGCAAATTTTCATGTCTTAGTAGGTTTTGTGTCTAATCATTTTTATAAATGTTCATTACTGTAATCTTGTTTACATCTATTTCATCGTGTTATCTGATCATCTGTGACATGCAACTAACATGAATTTACCAATTAAAATCTTAGATTCTTTTGCTATTGACGATGGGAAGAAATGACAAAACCAGCTGTGCAGCTATTTTACCTGATACCTCTTACATGATGCACTGTTCATTTTGTGCCCCATGTATTCAACCTTTAGGACCTCCATCAACAGGGTGCTTGTCTGAGTAGGACTGTCTTTAATTTTATTTCTTTAATTTAACTAAATTTAACACTACAGTAATTATATAGAAGACTTCTCAAAAGCTTTGAGCCTTTAAGGGATCATGGTTCGACCAGCAATGATCAATCTAGCCTTCAGATAGTGGCAATCAGATGGACATCAATTTAAACTTTTATTTAGAAGGTGTATTTAATGGTATCAAAACCAACAGCAGCAAATATAAACATTACAAAGAATTACATAACCTAGGACCTCATGTATAAATGGTGTGTATGCACAAAAATGTTGCATGCACCCATTTCCATGCTCACATCACGATATATAAAAACTGAACTTGGCATAAAGCCACACACGTTCTCATGGCCGCACAATCCATTGTGTATGCATTTTTTCTGCTCGGTTTTGCAAACTGGCGGTACCCAACATCAAAACAGTGCTAATGTTCCTGTGTGGTTACCCTTACTGTTTTAGATTCACATCCCTAATGCGGCTTTATCAAATGTACTGAAATTACAGCATATCGTTTACAATCAGATGCCTTAAATTTATTGTCAACCTGTAACAATACAGTGGAACCTTGGTTTGCAAGCATAATTCGTTCCAGAAACGTGCTTGCAATCCAAAGCACTCGTATATCAAAGCGAATTTCCCCATGAGAAATAATGGAAACTTGGATGATTGATTCCACAACTCAAAACTATTTATATAAAAATGATTAATACAAAATATAAAGTAAAAATACATAAAACAAATTAACCTGCAATTTACCTTTGAAAAGAATCATGGCTGGTGTGAGTGAGTTTTTAAACTCTTTTGGGATTCCACCCAACGGGAAGACAGGCGGAAGAGCGTCCCAAAGCAACCGCAGGCTCCAAGCGCTGTAGCAGTTCGCCGTAAAAGCGAATCTGAAAAGATTGCGGACATGCTATAAGTGCCTGCAATTGATGAGTAATACAGGAACATTATAATTGCGCAGGGCACAGTATTGCTGTACTTGGCCAGTAACCTGGCCTCGACCGTGCCTGACTGCTGTGTCTGTGTATACAGTGCATCCGGAAAGTATTCACAGCGCATCACTTTTTCCACATTTTGTTATGTTACAGCCTTATTTCAAAATGGATTAAATTCATTTTTTTCCTCAGAATTCTACACACAACACCCCGTAATGACAACGTGAAAAAAGTTTGCTTGAGATTTTTGCAAATTTATTAAAAATGAAAAAAAATTGAAAAAGCACATGTACATAAGTATTCACAAAATTGAGCTCAGGTGCATCCTGTTTCCCCTGATCATCCTTGAGATGTTTCTGCAGCTTAATTGGAGTCCACCTGTGGTAAATTCAGTTGATTGGACATGATTTGGAAAGGCACACACCTGTCTATATAAGGTCCCACAGTTGACAGTTCATGTCAGAGCACAAACCAAGCATGAAGTCAAAGGAATTGTCTGTAGACCTCCGGATTGTCTCGAGGCACAAATCTGGGGAAGAGTTACAGAAAAATTTCTGCTGCTTTGAAGGTCCCAATGAGCACAGTGGCCTCCATCATCCATAAGTGGAAGAAGTTCGAAACCAACAGGACTCTTCCTAGAGCTGGCCGGCCATCTAAACTGAGCGATCGGGGGAGAAGGGCCTTAGTCAAGGAGGTGACCAAGAACCCGATGGGCACTCTGTCAGAGCTCCAGAGGTCCTCTGTGGAGAGAGGAGAACCTTCCAGAAGGACAACCATCTCTGCAGCAATCCATCAATCAGGCCTGCATGGTAAAGTGGCCAGACGGAAGCCACTCCTTAGTAAAAGGCACATGGCAGCCCTGCCTGGAGTTTGCCAAAAGGCACCTGAAGGACTCAGACCATGAGAAACAAAATTCTCTGGTCTGATAAGACAAAGATTGAACTCTTTGGTGTGAATGGCAGGTGTCACGTTTGGATTAACCAGGCACCGCTCATCACCAGGCCAGTACCATCCCTACAGTGAAGCATGGTGGTGGCAGCATCATGCTGTGGGGATGTTTTTCCGTGGCAGGAACTGGGAGACTAGTCAGGGTAAAGGGAAAAATGACTGCAGCAATGTACAGAGACATCCTGGATGAAAGCCTGCTCCAGAGTGGTCTTGACCTTATACTGGGGCGACGGTTCATCTTTCAGCAGGACAACGGCCCTAAGCACACAGCCAAGATATCAAAGGAGTGGCTTCAGGACAACTGTGTGAATGTCCTTGAGTGGCCCAGCCAGAGCCCAGACCTGAATCCGATTGAACATCTCTGGAGAGATCTTAAAATGGCTGTGCACCGACACTTCCTATCCAACCCGATGGAGCTTGAGAGGGGCTGCAAAGAGGAATGGGCGAAACTGGCCAAGGATAGGTGTGCCAAGCTTGTGGCATCATATTCAAAAAGACTTGAGGCTGTAATTGCTGCCAAAGTTGCATCGACAAAGTATTGAGCAAAGGCTGTGAATACTTATGTACATGTGATTTCTTAGTTTTTTTTATTTTTAATAAATTTGCAAAAACCTGAAGTAAATTTTTTTCACGTTGTCATTATGGGGTATTGTGTGTAGAATTCTGAGGTAAAAAATGAATTTAATCCATTTTGGAATAAGACTGTAACAACAAAATGTGGAAAAAGTGATGCGCTGTGAATACTTTCCGGATGCACTGTAGTTAGTGTCAGATCCCACTACAATAAATAACCGTGCTGTTCCTATTTCAAGCTGAATAAAGCTGGTGTCACTAAAGTACTGAGACTCAGATTTGTGTTTGGGGTGCAAGACAGGGACTCGCACGTTACAACACACACACGTGGTCACCATGCTATAGTAAACAGTATACTCTCGTACGGATGTTGACTATATGAGTGAGGCACTCAGACGGGGGAATGGGAGACGATTACCCACATTCCCGCAGTGAGAGAGAGAACCACCATCAGCTCAGTTGTGATCACGTGACGCTTGGCACACAACGCGTATACGTACTACTCGTATCGCAAGACATTGCTTGTTTATCAAGTCAAAATTTATCAAAAATTTTAACTCGTCTTGCAAAACACTCCCAAAACAAGTTACTCGCAATCAAAGGTTCCACTGTATAATGGTCCTTAGAATGGCCAAACTATTCCAAATACCATAGCTCCTTTAGTGTTGTTACTCTCATTGCACCACTCAGAGTATTATAACTCTTTGCATCTTAGTGTGGAATCACAGCTGAACAGTAGCTGATCGGAAAGTTTTTGCGGCATAATTAGTCAAGTGCGCAGAGGATTATTGGGATACAGCATCTAGGCCTGGAGAACATTTATAGCCCATGCTGCCTCAGCCATGCGCACAGTCTGTTTGAACTTCTCCCATTTGGCAAACGCTTCAGAGCCTTTCCTGTAGGGACAGTTTCGCCCCAAGAGCTAAAAACGCACTCAATCAATCCATGAAGTGCTCCTGGTAGAACTGTTTGTACTTGTAAGTACAATTACCTCACTGTAAACATGCACCACAGTTGTAATTTTGAACAACCTGAGCCACTTAATAAGCACTATTTGCACTATATATACATATATATTGTACTTATGCTTTCATATTGTATATTTTTAATTGTTTTTATTGTATTATTGTTATTGTTGTTTGACCATTTTATAGGAAAATAAGTTTATAGAGGATTTGCATATTGAATCTCATTGTACTATACAATAACAATTGGTGGTGCTGATGTTGTGGCTTTGTGCTGACGTGTGCTGTACAAACGCTAGAGGCTGCTGAGAGTTTTTGGTATTTTCTGTGGTGTGAAAGTTAAATATAAAAATACATTTTGTTCTTAAAAACTTGGATTTGGTTGCTGCTGAGGAATCATGTGGGAATTTTGAAAGCCTTTTTCCCTTTAGAAGGGTGGTTTTTGCTTATTTTCGCCCGCACAAGAGCAAAAGTAGCTGGGTGTTTGGAGGTGCGCTTGGAAAAGTTACTTGTACTCGTACTTGTTCTTGTTATCTGTATTTCAACTAGCAGTAACTGATATTGCTATTTGTAAGCAAATAACCGCTCATCGTAACAGTGATTCCTTAGTGTAAAGGAAAAGAAAACAAAGAAGCCGCGGCTGACTTCAAAGCAGTAAAGGGGAAGGCTCAGTGGTGCGCAGGTAAGTGGCCATCATTAACATGTTGATCAGGCACAAAGGGCTGTAGGAGCAGATAAGGTAGTAAAGTTTTATTTATTTGTTTTAAAGTGAACAGTCCTTAGCGGTCCAGTGGTAGAACAGTTAAGCGGGCGACAGCCTAAGGTTGTGAAAGTAAAGTTAACCTCCTAGAAGGACAAACAGCAGGTAGATGAGAGGGAGAACAGTAAAGGAGCTTAAGGGGAAAAGGTGTAAAATAGCTGTGGCAGTTCTTAGTGTTACCATTTAAGTTAAATCATTTAATTTTAAGAAAAAAAAAAGTTAAGGCAGTTTTACTAATCCAAAGTCAAATTTTAATAATGAGGCCAGTGCAATGCAAGTCTTGTTGGATGTTGGACTTTTTAGATGATGGTTTGGAAGAGCCAGTTGTCTATGAGGGCTACATCTGCAGGAGATGACAACTGATCCAGCACCTCGAGCTCAGGGTCGCTGAACTGGAGGAGGAGTTGGATGACCTGCATTGTAACAGGGAATTGGCGGACCTGGCCCAGGTGTCCTTTAGAGAGATTGTCTGCACCCCCAAGGTGGTATGGGAAGAGATTCTACACCAGACAGGTAGAAATAGGTGGTTCATGGTCACAAGGTGTAAGGTAAAGGGTGCACACTGTCCGTGGGCATCAGCTTCAGAATTAGAAGAGTCAAACCGTTATGTCCTTGTGGAGCTGGAAGGTGTCACTGATAATTCTGAGGTGGTAGGCAGGGATGAGGTGCCCCAGTGGGCCACCTCAAAACCAGTTCCAAGAAAGAGAGAGGTAGTGATAGTTGGGGACTCAATCATTAGGGGGATTGAAGAGCCAGTTTGCTCCAGAGAGAGAGAGAGTCTTGCATGGTGTGTTGCCTTTCGGGTGCACAGGTCGAAGGGTGGATAGGCTTTTGGTCAGAGCAGAGGTGGATCCAGTTGTCATTGTCCATGTTGGAACAAATAACATACATAAGGGTAGTCTGACAGTTCTGCAATCCAAATTCAAAGAGTTATGTGTCAAGCTGAGGGGCAGAAATGACAAGGTAGTCTTCTCCAAAGTTCTGCCTGTGCCACGCACCAGTCCAGGTAATACTGAGGAGATTAGAAGGCTTAACGCGTGGCTCAAATCTTAGTGCAGGGTAGAAGGGTATTAGATTGTGGGGCGTTGAGACTTCTTTTGGAACAAATGGGACCTGTTCCGCCGTGACGGATTACATCTGAACCGGAGGAACACCAATGTATTAGGGGAGGCGTATTAGTAGGATAGTCCAGGATTAGGACTGGCCAGGTTTAGATCTATGCATGGAGGTACAAGCAACGGTATAGAAATAAAAATGCGTAGTAATGTAAATTCTAAGCAGACATTTAAATGTAGAAGGAGTAACACCTTAAAAATAACTTGCCATAATGCTAGAAGTGTCCAAAATAAGGTAATTGAGTTGGTGGTGTATGTAGCACAGCATAATTGATTTTATAGCAATAATGGAAACTTGGCTAAATAACAAAGATGGGGAGGAGCGTAACATAGATGGATACACATTTTTAGTAAGGATAGACAGAACAGAAAAGGATGCTGTTTATGCCAAGCAGAATTTAAATGTAAGACCTCTTCAGTTGGATAATGATCCCCATCTTTGTGAGGACATGTGGCTTCGCCTGGAAAATATTAGGGAAAGAGGTCTTATTTTGGGAGTGTTTTATTATAGACCACCCAATTCAGACAGTAATTTCAACACACATCTTTTTAGTAATATCAAAAATGCAGTTTTACAGGGAGATATATTATAGTCATGGGGGACTTTAATTATCCAAATATTAACTGGGATAACCTTGCAGATGGAGGAGCACAAGAGTTTTTAGAAGTAATCAGTGACTGTTTTTTAACAGAGTATGTTAAAGCACCAACACAGGGTGAAGCTTGTCTGGATTTAGTATTTTGTAATAATCAAGATAGAATTGAGGGTGTGTAAGTAATGGAGCCACTAGGGTCAAGTGACCGTAATATAATACAATTCTCAGTATTTTGTAAGAGTTCAGATGCAAAGACTAAAATTGTTAAGTTGAACTTTGGTAGGGCAAATTTTGACCAGATGTGACAAAGTCTAAGTAGGATGCACTGGGATAAGCTTTTAAGTTTGGAGACAGTCGAGGAGAAGTGGAACAGGTTTAAAAATGTTTTACATATAATGCAGGACGGATGCATACCTGAATTTGGAATTAATAGGAAATTAAAAAAACTCCACAGTGGATTAATAAAGATTTAAAAAAGAAGTTGAATGGAAAAAACTGCTTTATAAAGCATATAAAACTGATAACTACAAAGTGAATCATAAAGCATATGAGAACATGAGAGCAACCATTAAGAAGGATATCAGGGAGGCTAAAAGACAGTTGGAGAAAAATATAGCAGATAAGGCAAAAGAAGACCCTAAGAGATTCTTTCAGTATTTTAGCAGTAAAAGATCAGTCAAGGAGGAGGTCAAGTACATCAGAAATAGTAAAGGGGAACTAAAAGATACAGACAGTGAAGTAGCGGATGCCCTAAACTTACATTTTTCTGAGGTGTTCACAAGTGAGCAAGTGGATAACCTTCCAGTGGTAAATGCGACTACTAATGAGGTACTGAGGGATTTAGAAATTGTAAAGGGAGAAGTACTGTTCAGATTAAATAAGCTAAAATCAAACAAATCACCAGGACCAGATAATATTTACCCCCAAGTTCTTACAGAGGCTAGTGAGTACATATATAAATAGTGCTGGGCGTAATGGGCAAAATTCATGGTATTTTTCAAAATTGTACTGGTTTTCATGGTATTCAACGGTATTTTTTTTCCCATGCATGAGTGGATGTTAACCACATTTTTCACTGCAATTACTGCAGTAGACTGGCTAAGAATAACCTATTCCACTGTCATGAGAATTGTATATTGTACAAAAAAACATTTTAATGTGCACACAAGTATTAATACAGGTTTGCATGGCCCCATAAAGTGATGGTTTTCAAGGAGGTGGCACTAATGAAGAGAAGGAGTTACATTGCATGACAGTTGCAGTCAAAATATAGAATCTTTTTATTAAGAAAATTTTGCAAACAACTAAAACTAAAATTTTGACAACATATTGTCAACCATCCAAAGAGGCATTTAGACATTTAGAATTAAAATATCCAGAGGTGCTTGTCAAAAGTTGTATTGCACTGAACATGTCTTAGAAAAGGAATAAATAGTAAATATTTATTGTAAACCAACTACACTTTCTGTTAATGTTAACAATCTCTGTCCACTGACACGTTAAAGTGACTTTTTAAACAACTTTACCATCATTAAACTGCATAATATTTAAGCTAATAAATAATAACAATAAAATAAATAATAGTGCAACTTCCAGTAATAATACTATTACTTCAAAACTTCAAGACCAGGTACATTGCACAGTATTCGCCAAAATAAATTAAAATTAAACAAGTGCAACTTGGTGGTGACATCTTTACCAACTGAACCGTCATTAAGGCAAATTGCATTAATATGGACCTTGCTTCAAGCTAAGCTGTATACATTAAATAATAAAACAGCAACTTGCATTTATAATGCTATTTGTGGTATAGTGGGTTCGCGGCTTAAAAAAAAAAAGGTCCCTTTTTAAATCCAGCTCGCTGTGTCCGTCTCTGTGGGTGCAATTGCATGACCGGGGGAGTTAATGAGGTGATTGGGGTGAGTCACACCCGATCGTTCTCAATTGCTTCATTGGCTTACTGTGGCGTGTAAATAAGGTGCTGTGCCCACGGAGACGTATATTTATGGTTTAAGAAGGGAAAAGGCAGTAATGGGAGACGATCCAGACACCAGGAAGGTGAAGGCAGCACGAGCTGGGGCTCCGTGAGGGAGCGCAGGCTGAGGCGATCTAGAGGCTGGTTCACCCCACTGATTAAGCGTGTAAAGTGGGGCGAGCAAAATGTAAGGCCTCCCAATGGATCTGAGGAGCGACTGAGTGAGCGCGATGGAAGACAGGAGGTGTAGGCTTTGTGGCGGCAGCCAAGACAGGGGTTAGCAGAAAGCAGTTCGAGCTGCAAAGGCTCCGCCAGCAATGCCAGTGTAGGGTGAGACATGGAGACAGAAGGTGGTGTGCTGCAGTCGGGCGAGGAGAGAGACTGCTCTTTAACCTCTATTTTAACGATTTATTATGGATTTTATCCCCACGTTTCTCTGGTTTTATGGATTTGCTATTTATTTGGGTACTGTATTTTTCTCAACACTGCACAATGGACACTTTTTTGGTTTTACTTTTGACTGTTTTTAACAAAAGCGCTTGAGCACTTTCCACCATCCCCTTGCTTCAATGAGATTTCTCAGCTCAACTCGGTCATAACTATTGATGGTGTTGGTTCAACAGACTCCCATGTGGGAAGAGGGAGTCTGTAGGGGACCGGCATCGTCACACTATTATACAGTAACCAGGTACATTACACAGTATTGAAAAAAATAAATAAAACAAGTACAACTTGGCTTGCAGTATTATCCAGTAGTATAGAAACAGTATTCACAAATGTGAACATAATGGTCCACATCCAACCTTTTAAAACCAAAGTAACTTCAGACAACAGACACTGCACCTTTTTTCGTCAAAAGTTCTTCTGTGTCATCATGTTCAACTTTATCGTCTGCTACAGGTTCCATTCAGGAGTGTTCTCTGTCCATTTTCACCGCTCAATACCTCCACTAACGCATGTACTCCGTTGTATGCCTGTTTAGTGTTGCAGCAGTGAAAAAGATCCCCGCTTAAACAGTTTTCCGCTGCGCCACATTCCGAACCTTGTTTAGGCTATTTAAACCGGTGTTCCGGTATAAGAAAAATCCATATCATAACAAAAATAAAAAACGGTTTTTGGTATGAACTGGTCTACTGCCCAGCACTATATATAAACCCTTGACACAGAGTTTTAGGAAGTCACTGTGCACTGGAGAAATTCCGAAAGACTGGAAAATGGCAAATACAGTATCACCCCATTATATAAAAAGGATGACAAGGGAGATCCAAGCAACTATAGGCCAGTAAGCTTAACATGCATCACAGGAAAATTAATGGAAGGAATTATTACGGATAAGATTGAGCAACACCTGGCAAGGACAGGAGTTATTCTGACCAGTCAGCATGGGTTCAGAAGGGGGAGGTCATGTTTTACTAACATGCTGGAATTCTATGAGGAGGCAACAAAAGGATACAATCAAAGTGGAGCATATGATATTATTTATCTTGACTTTCAGAAAGCATTTGATAAGGTGCCACATGAGACGTTGGGCATCAGACTAAGGGTGCTTTCACACCTACAGCATTTGGTGCGCACCAAACATGTTTGGTCCCTTGGTTCGGTTCGTTTGCGTTGATGTGAATGCAATCTCGGTACTTTGGTGCGCACTAAATCAATCGATCCGAGACCTGCCTGAAGGGGTGGTCTCGGACCGCTTTATCCGCTCTACTTTGGTACGGTTTGTCTGGTGTGAAAGCAACCAAACCAAATCTGACAAAATGGTATAGTTTAATGCACTTTGGGTATAAGAGATACGGGGTTGTGGGTAAAATTCTTCTCACTTCCTGTTGACTCCATTAAATTTTTCAAGCTATCGACTCGCGATGAAATCAAACCGCGGAGAAACGTGGAGTGCTGAAGAAATTAAGTGCCTCATAGATATATGGTCGGATGAGCATATCCAAAAGCAACTGTCCACGACATATAAAAACAGCTGCATTTACGCGCTGTTCAGTAAGCAGCTAAGGGAGAAAGAGAATGTCACAGAGATAATCAAAACTGGATCTGCACATCCGGAAGTTGGATAGCCATTCTTTGTCTGTCCAGGTGTTGTAAATGTGAGACCACCAGCAATCACTGTGCATATGCCCATATGCTCCTATAGAACAGAAAAAAATATTGGGAATCTGTTATGTTTTGATAATCATTAACTTTGATAATCATTTAAGTAAAAAGTCATAGACTACCTGATTGACAAAGGAATCATTGGTACAGTTAGAGACTTTATCTCGCCAAATATTAATTCTCAAAACATTGTTATAGTAGCCTAGGTAATGTCATGCAATGTCACTTTGCAATTTGGAGAACTGTATAGATAATATAGACAATATCACGTTTGAATGTGTATCATGACAAGACTTGCCATTTGTATTACAATTTCATAACAAGCATATGCCTCTCTGTATTCACATTAAAAATGAAAAATGTGTGGCTGGGCTGTTTTGATAGGCCAACGGATTACCTGATGGATCTGCAGGAAGATCGCCGGCTAATAACAAAATGATCATTTAGGAGGAGGGCACGTCTCTTCTCCCTGAAGTGGCGCGCAATGCGCCGTCGGCGAGATGAATAAACCAGGAAGCTGGTTTGGAGTTGCAGCCGCGAATCGTGTTCGAAATTAATTATCTGAAAATAATGATTTGCACGTACAATGTAGTGCGTGAGGATCAGCGCCATGAGCGCAAAGCAAAGCTGTTCCTCCATGATTATTGAAAGTGGCGCGATTTTCTGAAAATAGTCTGTTTCCGGTGCCAATGGGCTTCGCAGTCTATTTTGGTTCGTTTAGAACTCGGCATATGTGAAAGCAAACCGTACCCACGTCTGTTTACTACATTGTAACATTTTTCTGACTGGTGCGGACTAAAGCAATTGAACTATAGGTGTGAAAGCACCCTAAAAGAAGTGGGAGTTCAGGGTGATGTTTTTAGATAGGTGCAGAATTGTGAGGAACCTCATCAGATATGGCCGATGTTAAGAGTGGTGTTCCACAGGGGTCAGTGCTAGTGCCACTGCTATTTTCAATATATATAAATGATTTAGATAGGAATATGAGTAGCAAACTGGCGAAGTTTGCAAATGATCCCAAGATAGATGGATTATCAGATAATTTTGAATCTGTTATATCATTACAGAAGGACCTGGATAGCATACAGACTTGGGTAGATTTGTGGCAGATGAAATTTAATGTCAGTAAATGTAAAGTATTCCACATCTTCTTCTTTTGGCTGCTCACTTAAGGGTTGCCACAATGAATCATCTTCTTCCACATCTTTCTGTCCTCTGTATCTTGTTCTGTTACACCCATCACCTGCATGTCCTGTCTCATCACATCCGTAAACCTTCTCATAGGCCTTCGTCTTTTTCTCTTTCCTGGCAACTCTATCCTTAGCATCCTACTCCCAATATAGTCAGCATCTCTCCTCTGCATACGTCCAGACCAGTGCAATCTCGCCTCTCTGACTTTGTCTCCCAACTGTCTAACTTGAGCTGACCCTCTAATGTACTTATTTCTAATCCTATCCATCCTTGTCACACCCAATGAAAATCTTAGCATCTTTAACTCTGCTACCTCCAGCTGTGTCTCCTGCTTTCTGGTAAGTGCCACCATCTCCAACCCATATAACATAGCTGGTCTCACTACCTTCCTTTTCACTCTTGCTGATATCTGTCTGTCACAAATCACTCCTGACACTCTTCTCCACCCATTCCACCCTGCCTGCACTCTCTTTTTCACCTCTCTTCCACAATCCCCATTACTCTGTACTGTTGATCCCAAGTATTTAAACTCATCCACCTTTGCCAACTCTACTCCTTACATCCTCACCATTCCACTGACCTCTCTCTCATTCACACACATGTATTCTGTCTTGTTCCTACTGACCTTCATTCCTCTCCTCTCTAGAGCATATCTCCACCTCTCCAGGGTCTCCTCAACCTGCTCCCTATTATAGCTACAGATCACAATGTCATCAGCAAACATCATAGTTCATGGGGACTCCTGTCTAATCTCGTCTGTCAACCTGTCCATCACCATTGCAAATAAGAAAGGGCTCAGAGCTGATCCCTGATGTAATCCCACTTCCACCTTGAATGTATCCGTCACTCCTACCGCAGACCTCACCATGGTCACACTTCCCTCATACAAATCCTGTACAACTCTTACATATTTCTTTACCACTCCCGACTTCCTCATACAATACCACAACTCCTCTCGAGGCACCCTGTCATATGCTTTCTCAAATGGTAACTTTTACAAGTACTATACATTTACAGTGTCTGTTACAGATGCAAATCACATAGTAAATACACAAGGTAGCCAGGATCGAACCGGGGGACTCTTTATTATAAGTCAGCAGTTCCTACCGCTTCACCACGGAAGCTATTGTATCGTCCTTGAACCTTTTGTGAAAGTGTTTATTTGATCTTTGCACTTCAGGCTTTACACATTATATAGTTTATGTCTACATTTTGTCATTTATTACTAAAATATGAAAAACTTTTCAGTTTTAACAATGTATTTTTTGGTTAAGTTAAATGCACTTTTTTGTTTAAAGACCACGTGCACTTTAGTTTGTATTGCTTAAAGTTTTTCTTTTCTATTGTGATGGTCACACTAATATAAAAAAAATCTGATTATTTTCAAATTCATGTTTCACTGGTTGTTATTTTAATTTGATTATTATTAATTTTAATCATGTTAATGGAGACACATCAGGGTGACATTCACAGGTTGACAGACGTGAGCAGATGAGGTAAGACATGCACTGAAGCCCAGAACAGGATGTGCAACCACAGGCAGCAGGCATCAAAATAGTCGGGCATGAAATAATCGAGACTAATCGAAATATAAATTGAACGATTAGTCGACTTCCATAATAATCATTAGTTGCAGCCCTATTGGACTGGTGAGCTTTGTTGGGCTGAATGGCTTGTTCTTGTCTAGAGTGTTCTAATGTTCTAACAATAAAGGAATTCTATTCAGTAGACAGCGTGTATTTATCTATTATGACGACTGGCTTCTAAGTCGATTTAGATTTCCAAGAGCTCTCTTCTTGGAACTCTTGATATAATTTTTAAGATGAAATACATTAAAGTATGTACAGTATATTACATTATACATATCAATTTTTAACTTCATTTAAATAATGTATACTGTTAATAATTAAACGTGTGGGCATGGTGGTGAAGCGGTAGCGTTGAGCTGGCGTCCTGTCCAGGGATTGTTCCTGCCTCGCACTATATGCTTGCTGGGACTGGCGTGACCCTGGATGGATAGATGGATGAAATAATTAAACATATATTATGAAGATATTTCATTGTTCCTTAAAGTTTTGATGATTCAACATTCTAAGCATACAGATGGATTGACATTTATTATAGAGCTTATTGTGTGGCGATTGGTTACGTGGAGAAAGAAAAGGAAGGACAGGAATTGGGGATTAGTACGTTTTAAAGAGAAAGTACTGCTGCAATAAATTATTTCATGGTGGGTTGCACGTGTTCCAGCAAGCATCTTGTGGGAGGCAGGAACAATGTCTGGACAGGCCGTCAGCTCATTGCTACCACTGTCCCACTATGTTTAATACATGCTTTAATTAATTTCTTCTTGAAAATGATATCAAGTAAACATTTTAGTATTTTAATTGTTCAGAGAGCTGTAATATCATGAATGTAATGTCTGTATTCTGTGTCCTATTAGCATAACAGAAAACTTGTTTAAGAAACACATTGATTCACACACACAGAGCACATAGAAGAACACATAGAATATGAAGCATTTAACATGCTACTTTAGTTACGATGGGATCTGAGAAACTCTAGTAAATTAAATACTGATTTTAAGATTAAGTTTACGACATTCTACTTTAATGACGAAATAAACTGTGAGAATAAAGTGGACATTTCGACTTTTTTTTCTTTTTCTGTGTCCCTATTTTTTCTTTTCTGTGTACCCTAATACGCTTCCGTATAACACTCAGACAGTGGGTTAAGACTCGCCTTATCATGGCGACTTTGATATCTGACCACTTATTTTTTTATTTGCTCTGTGCAACTTTCTGAACTTGAAATTTCAAGTTTTTCCGCTACTCTGTATCACTCGATCAACTTCCTTTTGTTGTTTATACCACTGTTTATCCCAACAAATAGTATGTTGTTCCTTGCCTCCACTTCGCATTTGCTGAAATTCTTTTTTTCATCTGCTTTTGCCATTGTTTTTTTTACCAAATGCTGAAGAGAAGGTGATATTTATATTGATTTGCTAATCAAAATATGCACAATTATGAGAGGAGTCGGGGTTACTTTGTTACTTTTCATGCTGACCGGGATTTATGGAGGTGAAGTGTGATGAAGTTGTCTTATACACGTTGTTTTGCATCTGAATCTTTTTGTGTGTATACACATTTCCACTTTTGTCCGTATGCCATGTTTTACTGGGAATTCTACACACGGTGTAGTTACAGAATATATGTTACTAGCAAAATACCCGCGCTTCGCAGCGGCGAAGTACTGCCTTAAAATTTTTATTAAGAAGAAAATTTAACCTTTTTAAACTGAGGGAAAATATGCCAATAATTATTTGTTAAGGATCTCTTTGTATACCA
>JANRMT010062807.1:45903644-45922197 GCA_026402145.1 Polypterus bichir lapradei
CAATATGTAAGGTGCATATGCTACTTTGACTACCAACCTCACCCAATTTTGTAGAATTACAACATAGACATAATAAGCTCAAAATCTAATTTGATGAAAATGTTCCACAGTAACTTATTATCTGCATGCTCCTAGACATTGTAATAAACACATAAAAAATATTTCCGGCATTTTACTTACTTTGAATCTTGTTATATCCAGTCCAGTAAAACAAGGGGATGAGCTTCAAGGAGCTGTTGCAGGTTGAATGAGTTCATGACCAAATGGCCAGGCACATACACATATTTACTATCCAACAGCATTGCAAGGCTAAACAATATGAATCAATGACTATGTAAATGTGGTCATTTAAAAAAAAAACATTTACAAGTATATTTTCAGGAGAGCTAAAGGTAATGTAGTAATTTTACAACAGTGGGCCTTGCAGGGTTAAAACAGACACTGCTTGTCTCAGTTTGGACAGTGAGTTTGTGTTTAGTATGGCATCTCACATTTTCAATTACAAAGAGAAAAGATAAAAGAAGCATTGAATCTGCTGCTTAGTAAATGGGGCTTACATGCAAAATTTGTCTGTTTTACTTGTAAACTTGTTGAACATGTTAGCCTTGTGTATCTTCTGGATAAAAACATCTTATGAACATTTGATAGATTTAGAGCTTTTTTAAAAGGTTTGTGCTGTGTTTGTTATTTGTTTGTATGTGTCATACAGTATACAAATACATTTTGGTAAGATACAAGTACATAATAGCATAATTAAAATTGTAATCCATATTTATAACTACTCTAAAAGAATTTGTTGTAAACAAAAAAAATGGCAGTTAAAGCTGTTTTTTGTTAGACAAGTGGTGAAAACTGCTTTTTAAGTTTTTTAAGATTAAAAAATATGACACTTGCATTATGAGAAGCATTTTATTTTCTTTTATGCCAAATGTATTATGGATAAATATTTTCTGTGTTTATTTTATTAGTTAAGTTGTGTATTTTAAGATAATTTTATTTTAGTATTTTTATGGTCACTGAACTAAACTTAGATAGATACTTTATTAATCCCAAAGGGAAATTCACATACTCCAAGCAGCAGCATACTGATAAAAAATATATTAAAGAGTGATAAAAATGCAGGTAAAAACGGACAATAACTTTGTATAATGTTAAGGTTTACCCCCCAGGTGGAACTGAAAAGTTGTATAGTGTGGGGGAGGAACGATCTCCTCAGTCTATCAGTGGAGCAGGACAGTCACAGCAATCTGTCGTTGAAGCTGCGCCTCTGTCTGGAGATGATCCTGTTTAGTGGATGCAGTGGATTCTCCGTGATTGACAGGAGCCTGCTCAGCGCCCGTCGCTCTGCCACAGATGTCAAACTGTCCAGTTCCATGCCTACCTTCCTCACTAGTTCCATGCCTGCCTTCCTCACCAGTTTGTCCAGGCGTGAGGCGCCCCTCTTCTTTATGCTATCTCCCCAGCACACCACCGCGTAGAAGAGAGCGCTCGCTACAACCATCTGATAGAACATCTGCAGCAGCTTATCGCAGATGTTGAAGGACGCCAGCCTTCTAAGGAAGTATAGTCGGCTCTGTCCTCACTTGCACAGAGCATCAGTATTGGCAGTCCAGTCCAATTTATCATCCTGCTTCACTCCCAGGTATTTATAGGTCTGTACCCTCTGCACACAGTCACCTCTGATCATCACAGGGTCCGGGAGGGGCCTGGGCCTCCTAAAATCCACCACCAGCTCCTTGGTTTTGCTGGTGTTCAGGTATAGGTGGTCGCACCATTTAACAAAGTCCTTGATTAGGTTCCTATACTCCTCCTCCTGCCCGCTCCTGATGCAGCCCATGATAGCAGTGTCGTCAGCGAACTTTTGCACGTGGCAGGACTCCGAGCTGTATTGGAAGTCCGATGTATATAGGCTGAACAGGGCTGGAAAATGCACAGTCCCCTGCGGTGCTCCTGTGGTGCTGACCACAATGTCAGACCTGCAGTTCCCGAGATGCATATACTGAGGTCTGTCTGTAAGATGGTCCACGATCCATGCCCCCAGGTATGAATCTACTCCCATCTCTGTCTGTTTGTCCCTAAGGAGCAGAGGTTGGATGGTGTTGAAGGCGCTGGAGAAGTCCAGAAACATAATTCTTACAGCACCACTACTGCCTCTGTCCAAGTGGGAGAGGGATCAGTGTAGCATATAGATGATGGCATCCTCCGCTCCCACCATCTCCTGGTATGCGAACTGCAGAGGGTCGAGGGAGTGGCAGACCTGTGGCCTCAGGTGGTGAAGCAGCAGCTGCTTTGAGCACTTTGAGCTACTGTTTGTATGAAAATGTGCTATATAAATAAATGTGGTTGTCTTCATCACATGTGATGTCAGAGCGACAGGCTGGAAGTCATTCCGTTCACCAGGACGTGATACCTTTGGGGCTGGGGTGATGCAAGATGTTTTCCAAAGCCTTGGCACTCTCCCCTGTTCCAGGCTCAGGTTGAAGATGAGCTGTAGAGGACTCCCCAGCTCCAACGCACAGGCCTTCAGCAGTTGTGGCAATACTCCATCTGGACCCGCTGCTTTGCTGGCACAAAGTCTCCTCAGCTCTCTGCTTACCTGGGCTGCTGTAATTGTGGGTGGGGGGGAAATTCTCTCCTATGCTGGTATCAGCAGAAGGATGGGTGGAGGATGCATTACTCTGAGGTGAGAGTGGGTTAGGGTGTTTAAATCTGTTAAAGAAGTTGTTCATCAGGTTTTCTCTTTCATGTCTCTCTCGATAGTGGCACCCCGCTTCGAGCTGCAGCCAGTGATCCCCCCACACTTCCTTCATGCTGCTGTTCTGCAACTTCTGTTCCAGCTTTCTCCTGTACTGCTCATTCGCCTCCCTGAGCTGGACTCGGAGTTTGTTCTGCATGCACTTGAGCTCATGCTGATCACCGCCTTTAAAAGCCATTTTCTTCTGGTTCAAAAGGCTCTTGATGTCACTTGTAATCCATGGCTTGTTGTTAGCATAGCAGCGTACTGTTCTTAGTGGAACTACAACGTCCATACAGAAGTTGATGTAGTCAGTAGTGCAGTCAACAACCTCCTCAATTTTCTCACTATATGATCCCTGCAGGATATCCCAGTCTGTAGTTCCAAAGCAGTCTCTCAGAGCCTGCTCTGCCTCAGGGGACCATTTCCTGAGTGAGCGCGTGGTTGTAGGTAGCTCTCTCACTCTTGGTTTGTAGTGAGGCTAAAGCAGAACCAGGTTATGATCTGCTTTCCCAAGCGCAGGCAGCGGGGTGGCGCTGTATGCATCTTTAAAGTTTGCATATAGTAGGTCAATAGTACTGTTTCCCCGGATGTTACAGTCCACATACTGGGAGAAGGCAGGTAAGGTTTTGTCCAGCGTCACATGGTTAAAGTCTCCAGAGATCAGCACAAATGCCTCACGGTGCTGTGTTTGTAGTTTAGAAACAGCGGCGTGGATGATGTCATCCGCTATCTCCACGTCCGCTTGAGGAGGGATGTAAACAATAACAACAATGACGTGTCCAAACTCTCTTGGGCAAGTAGTAGGGATGCAGACTTACGGCCAGCAGTTCGATGTCCCTGCAACAAGTGAAGATTTTGACGTTTACATGTCCAGGGTTGCACCACCTTGTGTTTACATAGAGAGCGAGTCCTCCTCCTTTCTGCTTCCCGCAGGTACTTGTCTCAGTCCACTCTAACTGTGCTTAACCCGGGTAGCTCCACATTAGCATCTGGGATGTTAGTTGATAGCCACGTTTCACAAAAACACAACAAGCTGCATTCTCTGTAGGTCCTGACATTTTTTATCAGCACAGCCAGTTCGGCGATCTGAGTTCATATTTCAGTAGTGAGTTCACATTTCCCAGGATCACAGAAGGCACTGAAGGCTTATATCGCCACTTCCTTGCTAGCCGCTTAGCCTTTAGCTTGGCACCGGCTCTGCTGCCACAATACCGCCTTCTTACCTCGTCAGGTAAATAGGGAACCACACCTACACAGGCCTTTGTTCTCAGCACTAGAAGTTGATTACCTGAATACATGAGTCTTGGCGTGTAAAAATCCATGTCTAAGTAGTAAAAAGTGTCCAGGAAACAAATCCACATTAAAGAAAGTGATAGGAGTGACTTGACCAGAGAGACAGAGAAAAAGGTAGAAATATAAACTTGTACACAGAGCTGCTGGAAAGGCTGCCACTCACGGTGGCACCTATGACTGAAAAATTTACCTAATTAAAAGTACTCACATGGAAACTACTCAAGTAAAACTAAGAAAAGTACAATATGAAATAGAACTCAAGTAATAGTACAATTAGGAAAAAAAAAAACCTAAATTAGCAAATAGCCTCAACTAAAGCTTTTGTGATTTGGAATGCATAAGCAGAATATACACAGCAATACAATAAATATATTTCATGTTCATGTACACTTTATAGCAATTAATTTTTGTACTTTAATTATTATGTACATTTCTAGCAAAGGTGTAGTAAATAACTAAACAAATATATTTAGTATACAGTATAGTAACTTAAGAATGTAGATCATAGTTATCAATTTTGAACCATCATTTGAGATAGCAGAGACTTCAGTGGAGTACAAAGAAAGTCTTTACAGTTTTGCAAATAAAGTTTTGCGGTAGCAGACTAAAGAAATTAAAGTGGTATTCACATCTAAGCATCTATATCTTAATATTTATTAAAAATAAGTTTGTCTGAAATGACTTTTATTTTCAAAAATTACCCTAATTTTTCGGCCAAAACATTTAGTCAGTTTTGCGAACACAACGTTTACTATAACTGTTAGGGATGTGGTTTGAACTGTGTTAATGATGTAAAAAGCCAAATGGATGCCAATTGACTTTCAGAAACACAAAACAATTTTTTCTCTTTCTTTGGCTTGACATCCATTCACAGGTTTATGCCCAATTTATTTTTTTGAGTCACTTGCCCATTTAAAATGAGGAATTTTTGGGAATGTGATAAGAAACAGAAAATATTTATTACATACTCTGATGTCTGTCTGAGGCACATCATTTGCAAATTTTCTGTGCTTGCATATCTTTTGGAGGCTGTGCAGTAGGTTGGTGGTAGTTTTTAATAAAGTTTTCACTCTTTAGCAAAATGGAATTTAAAAATTAAAAGCATACAGTACCTGGGTTTAAGCTGTAGTTTAGAATGAATTACTACTGATAATAGTAAACTGGGTCCAATGTTTTTAGTACAATGCTTTGTAATACACTGGCTTTCTTGCATGAAAAAGTAAAATTTAAATCCTCGCCCTTTGTGTCTGAAGTACTGCCAAACTAAGCAGGTAATTTAGCTGACAGCTCAAATTAGAACAAATTTAGTAAACAAGCAAGCTAACCCATTCTGGTTCAAAAATGTTTTTTTTTTTATTCTTAATCACTTGACGCAAGTGTCTTTTATTTTGGCTTCAGGTTGTAATGACATTTCTTGAAATGCAAGATAAACTACAGGTAATTTGCGTCTCTGACTGGTCCTTGGGGAGCTTGGCGTCATCCTGTGTGTACTAACTTCTAATGTGACCTTCCCCTTATTATTCCTTAGACTTCCCCCTGACCTTTACTTTGGCATTACTGGACAAGAAAACTTGTATCTTATCCAGTCAAATCAGTGTTTCTGCTATTTTGGAGGTAGAAGATTTACAGATTTTGTTGTTCATGTAATCGTTCCAAGGGGGAAGCAAAATATATACAAAACAATTTTACGTTAACATGCATTTTACCGAAACAGTAGTTTTCCAAAACTATGCAATCTCTAAATACAAACTTTTATAAAGCATCATATTTTTCATTTTTGTATTTTTATAATTGTCCATCTAATAAAAGAGACTTGCTGTATCTTAATATCCTGTTTATCAATGCATTTTCTTTTCCTTGTGCTGTAATCCTTTGTGGTTTTAGGTATTAGTACTGAGAGCCAAGCAAGGCTTTTTGAATCTGCATTTTACTTTTCCAACTCTTATATTTGTGTGCTACTTAAAGCACAATTTTTCATAGTATTCTTACATTAAATTTTTGTCTGTCTCATTTATGTATCTGGAGTAGCTTCCCTTTTTCCCTGTTCAAGTCTGTTCAAGTGCTTTGATTTTTTTGTAGGTTGTTGAAGTTGTTAGCTGTGTTTCCTCACAGTCCCAGGACACAGGATTTGAACCCAGGCCAGGCTACTATCCGTGTGGAGTTGGCATGTTCTATTTGTGTGTGTGTGTGTGTGTGTGTGTGTGTGTGTATGTGTTTTCATGGCAGTTTCTTTGGATTCTTTTTCTTCCATCAATCTATAGACTTGTGTGTTACTTTTAAAGTACTACACAAATATTTCAAAGGGTACAAATTAAATAAAATCATCAAATGCTCAATTAAAAATAGAAATTGAAAAAGTTGGTATTAAAGCATTCAGCATCAAATACAAAATTCAGACCTAAAAGATAAAATTCACGGCTAGCATAAGGAAACAGCAAACAGGAGTATCATAAAAAGTGTAGAAGGTAACAAAGAATTGGCATAGTGTACTATTCAGAAAACTATCATATGAGCAATGTCAGAATAGGTAAACCACAGAAAAGGGAAAGGAAATTGGTGTTAAATATCTAAATGAACATGTTTTTTTAAAGAATGAATTGATTTTAACAGATCTAATTACTTAGAGAGGTCATTCCAAAGTCTAGGTGGAACAGAGCTGATGGCTCTGTCACACATGGCGTGTACTGTAGTTTATTTTTTGGTATAACAAAATTGCTAGCATTTTTGGACTGAAGTGGAATGATAGAATTGAACTGATCTAGGTAATTAGTGATTTAAGGCTTTATAGGTTTACAGTATGGTTTTGTATTTAACTGTCTTTGCTAGTGTCTCGGAGCTGGCTTTTAGAAACCAGTCCTTGATAGATGAAGGTGAAATTAGTGACAGTATCTCTAATGAGCTGGAAAGAGAGAGAAGTCTGGGAATATAATGAGCAGCTATTAGTGGAATTATTAAGGTTTTGTTTTATTTTATCACAAAAAAAGTTTTTTTTTCAGATTCAGCTGTAGAGGACTTGTTGAAGCAACTTATTACAGAGGGTAAAATTCTTGGGTGATCATTGCCACTTTCTATTACTTTTCCGTAATATATACAGTGCATTTTTGGCTATGGACAATGCATCTATGTAGACTCTTTTTGACAGTCAGAGAAAATTTGAACATGCAGTGACCTCAGCTGCTTCTTAGATCATAGCACAGAATTATAGCACAGAGCTGAACATTTAAAGGAAACATAGTTTTAACAGAATTTTTTTGTAGAGCTGTGTTATAAATGTCAACAAATTTTGCTAGTGTGGATGGTAGCAGGTGTACCAGATAATGATTAGAAATGTCCTTAGGTTAGAGCAAGAGTTCCCAAACTTTTTTTGGCCGCTGACCCCTTTACCAAAAACTTTTAAAACCGTCGACCTCCTAGTCATTTACTTTACTTACTCAAATTTGTACAGTACTCGATATTAAATATTTCACTAGATATCAAACTTTTCATTTTAATCACTTGTAATTAATGATTGAAAAAGATAAAAGGACTACGGAATATGGCATTATCTTGTGCAACATTTAATATCAAAACCTGCACGAAAATGAAAGCAAAAAAGTACGAGCAGAGTTTTTGTTTTTTTACATTTTTGACATTTATGAAATAAATATGTAAATTCAAAATAAGTACAAATATTCCAAGCTGTACTGTCTGCATTTCTTTTTTGGTTCAGTCATATAATTATCTGAAGAAATAAACTTTTATTAACAAACAATTTCGACAGCCCCTGTGATTAAACAAAAAAAACCAATAAAGTATGTACTTAATTGAAACAAGATTTTTCTTCAGACTCGAAATAATAAACTGTGTCCTCTGATTTTCTTTTTTGTAGCACTGCTCCTCAATAAATAATTACTGTATATTTAAAGTTCAAATCACAAATAAGTATATGTCACATCAAGGGAAACAATTTCTAGTGTTTTATGAAAGCATGACCGTACAAGACTGATAGATTCTGCTAATATCGAATATCCGTCGTCTTGTTCCACCGCGAGCAAGTGCTGAAATGCAACGTTTTTTCATGTCCGCACTTGCTTTGATACGTTTGAGACGACAATGCACAGACATGTTTGTGCTACATGTATTTTCATGCATTCTTACGTGTGACTCTTTTAAGGACACATTTTACCTTTTCGTTCGCAAGTTTGGTATGTAATGTGTTTTTATCAAAAAAGTGTTTTTTTGAATTATTTTACTTCTTGATTAGGTACCTATTGGAATCATAAATATTTTGAAGTAACAAACAAATAGCAGTAGTAAGGGGGTCTATTTTTGCTGTCATCAACTCCCAAATTTTTTTATTGAAACTATCGACCCCTTGAAAGTTCAAATCAACCCCCGGGGGCTGATATTGCCCACTTTGGGAACTCTTGTGTTAGAGGGACAGAATTTTTTTAGGTTTATAAAATTCCAAAATAGTGCTATACAGACTGTCACAAGACTAAATTTGTTAGATGAGTAGGTAGACTGATTATCATTTTTATATAGTCCTGACCCTGAAGTTGCCATGACTGAATGATTCATAGCTAATAGGTGTCATTGTGCAAGACTGAAAAAAATCTTAAAATTTTAAGTTGTGATTTTGGCTGGAAAATATGTGTTTCAGGCCAATTTGTCACACAATGTAAAATTAATTTTGCACTTAGTGTCAGATCCAAAAAGAAAGAAAACTTAACAATATGCACCAACCTCATTCTTATCCAAAATTGTGGCATATAATTGTAAAAGGCAGATTTGGTGATGTAAATGGAAATAAATGTTCTCATATATACAAACAACTTTAGTAATTTTCTTTCAGTTAAAATAAAGTATATATTTTTAACTGGAACAATATATCGCTTTGGAATGTGTAATATGTTTAAATGTGTTATTTTTATAGGGAGAATAGGTTTTACATATTTTTCTCAAATTTGTTTTTTTTTTTTTTTTTTTTTTCTGTGTTTGGTGCAGTCTGCGGTTATAAACATTCTTGCATCATAGGACTTGGGAACTGCTTCTCTCATTACAATAAGAGAGATTAATTGGCATGCTGGCCACCTTCCCAAACACATAAATAAGCCAGCTTTCAACGGGTGAAGAGCATTCATTTCCCGGCGTCCTGTGTTGCGATGTAATCAGGCCCTCGTCCTCATGCATAAGTTCCATTCAGGAAGTTGAAGGCTTCCTATGTTTTGGAAGACAAGTCAATATGACAAACCATATCCAAACATGGTGAAATACGATGCCTGTGTCCTGTTTTCCAGATGGTGCTGCCTTGGCTTTATAGAACATTTGAATGTTTTACTTGACCTATACCACCTTCCCCTGAAAATAATGACTCCTAAATATTGTTACTGGAGTGATGATGGCCAACTCATGATACACTGCTTCATACTGTACACCTTCTAAGTAATAATAGTCAAGTCATATAGTGTTGTTTCCCAGTGCAGTTTTTCTTTCCTTTAGGCTTTGTTCATTCCATTATGTCATCTTAATATAGGTGCATGGCTAATATTTTAAGATTGTCCCTTTATTAAAAATATTCTGATTGATCTATAAGGAAATTTGCTTGTTGCTGACTTAACTCATAACCATCAACATACGTAGAACTATGTCAAATGTAATTAAACAAAATGTTTGAGTCTACTGTAGCTGAGAAAACTGAAATATTTGTTTGACCTGTTTGACTGCTTACTCCTCCCCAGTCAATATCTGACTACAAAACCTTCCTCTCTGAATCAAGTTAATATTTTTTACCCCAAAGTGGATAATTTGAAACATCTTTATTATGTCATACAAAGTGTGAGGCTATAAGAGCATATGATGGATACATATGTGGGTTTTACAAAAAAAAATTATATTATCAACATTAGTGCCCAACCAATAATGAAACTGATATGTGGGCAGCAAAGATGACTGACTGCCAGTATATATTGTGCCAGTGTTACGGGTGTGTTTTAAGAATTAGATTTTCCTTGGCAAAAAAAATCTGAATGAAAAAAGGATTACAAGTATGATGATTTCACATGAACATATTTTCTTGTAACATTTCAGGTTAAATTACTTTTTTTTAATTATCACATAGCTGATGTTTTTTACTCCTCTCTTAAGTGTACAATGCAGGTGCCATTAATGCAGGCATCTGATTGTTAAGTTGATGTTTTTAAATACAACAATATGAAGAATTCACTGACAACACAAAGTTGTTTTATTCTGTACAATAATTTGCCAGTTGTATAAAGTAAGAAATTTTTAGGGGTTTATTGAATGAATTAATGTGTCATTTTGTACATAATGTATGTGTTGTATGTTGAGAGATGCATGCATTAATGACTTTAAATTGAATTACATTTTTTACAGTGTGTATATAATGTACTGTTTAATGCACATTACTATCATCCTACAACCAGGAGTGTTCCTGCTGTAGGCTTCTCCAGCATTATTGATAGATAGATAGATAGATAGATAGATACTTTATTAATCCCAAGGGGAAATTCACATAATCCAGCAGCAGTATACTTACAAAGAAACAATATTAAATTAAATAGTAATAAAATAAATAAATAAATAAATAAAT
This sequence comes from Polypterus bichir lapradei, assembly GCA_026402145.1. NCBI lineage: Eukaryota > Metazoa > Chordata > Cladistia > Polypteriformes > Polypteridae > Polypterus > Polypterus bichir. The sequence continues at coordinate 45,914,267 of JANRMT010062807.1, forward strand.
AAAAATAAAATGTTAGCATTTACTCCCCCGGGTGGAATTGAAGAGTCGCATAGTGTGGGGGAGGAACGATCTCCTCAGTCTGTCAGTGGAGCAGGACAGTGACAAAAGTCTGTCACTGAAGCTACTCCTCTGCCTGGAGATGACACTGTTCAGTGGATGCAGTGGATTATTCATGATTGACAGGAGTTTGCTTAATGCCCGTCGCTCTGCCACAGATGTTAAACTATCCAACTTTACTCCTACAATAGAGCCTGCCTTCTTAACAAGTTTGATTTTTTTTTTAATAGCTTTCACATGCTTTACAAGTTTGATTTGCACATATTACGACTGTTGAAAGAAGGAGTATTTGATTATTAGATTTAATAGTTCTTAGAACATTTAAATTTGCGTTTCTCAAATACTCCCACTTGTCATGATACTGAGACTAACCTCTCACATTACCAGATTGCATAGGAAAATGCAAAAGAACAGGGAGGAGCAAAAGCTTAGCCTTTGGCTGTAGAGCAAAATGAGTGACAAAAATCACAAAAGAAGTAGCATTTGAATGCATTTTAGTAACTTAAATGTAAAAATACCAAGTTGCAATAATGGAAAATTTTGTTGATGTTTAAAAGCGTTTCCTTTCCTGAATAAAAAACTGCATTAGCTGAGCCCAATGACTTGATTTACAGAAAAAATGTCACAATACCCATAAGTTGTCTAAGCTTTCTTTTTCACTTCTGCGGTTGTCTCATAAACTTTATTAATCACAACATTATTAGCTAGGGAAGTCGTATAACTGTTTTAAAAGCTTTTTTCAGAGCATATACTGTAAAGGGCAATTAAGGCCAATTAAACACACACACAAAAAATTACAAGATTTTATTTTTCATTACAGCTCTGTGTTAAAGGGAACATCTCTGTTTTGTAACTAATGCACACAAAGAAATGCCTGTCCAGATAAATTCAAAGCCTGGAAATCGTTTTGGGAAACCACTTTTTTTTCCAGTTAACAGATTTGCTTCAGAGTCAAATTTGATATTGAGTTGACAAGGTTTGGCTTCTATTTATTGACAAATAAATTCTTATCAAACAATCACTGCAATTTACAGAGGCATTACTTAGGCCAAATCTCTGCTCTTTCGAAAGCTGAATGGGAACTTCAAAATTTAGACTGAATAGCGACTAGCTTATCTGCAAACTTTTACAGTGTCTTTGCTCTATCTAGCAATATGTGTAGAGACAATTATGTAAATATTTGAAAGCAAAATTGCTGCAGGTTTTTTTTCACTGGTAAATGCCTGACCTTTGAAACAAAGACAATTCTAGTTACTGAGTGAAAACCTTTGGAGCAGGCTGTGCAGTGGCCATTTTGGCAAGGGTGCAGAAACCTTGCACGTTTACATGCACTTCAATAACCTGATTAGTCGCAGAAACCTTGTTTTTATATTGTAATGTAAACCCTTATTCTGATTAGAAAAAACGGGTTATTGGCCTCTGAGAAATAAGATTAACAGAAGTAGATTTCTCTGTGAATAATCAGATTATGTGGCCCTTGTAAACCCTTAATTTGGTTTACTGTTTTTGTAGACTTTTACATGTATTTGCTTTGCACAAGCTGTCAGTAGCCATGGGTAGAAGTGTCCACGAAATACATTTCCAGTGGCATGTTTGGGACATTACGTTATTCCTTTTCCTGACTGAAATAATCTGTCTCTAAATTTTAGAAATCATTAAATTTGTGTTGATGTGCTGACCATACTGTGCTAATTTTAGAACCTAATCTTGAGAGCAGTAGGTTAACATGTTAAAAGTAATGTGTGTTACGCAGTCATATTACTTTTTAAAGTAACAAGTAACCTAACACAATACTTATCTTTTTGAAGTAAAAATACCTGTGGTGTTATTCCAGCAGCACTGGGTGTAAGGTAAGAAGCACAAGTACCAGGTCTTTTGTAGGGCTCAATCACATAGTCAAGGAGAAATAAGTTTACTTTGTGCAATCCAGTAACAGAAACCTATAAATACAGTGTCAGTTTGTGTACAGACATATGTATAAAACACAGGAAAATTATCATATGTGTTATGCCTGTTCTGTGATGCATGGTGGCCGATGATGTTGATCAACTCTTTTTTTGTGCAATTTAATGATGTATGAGAGTTTTGACAAAAGAGAACTCCAAAAGATTACTTGTGCCTAACAATGTACATTATTAAGAAGCCAGCTTTCTGCCTTAACTGGGATAGATTGATGGGTACTTTATTGATCCTGAGGGAATTTCAATACCAGTAGCCAAGAATTATACCAAGTTAGATTCAAACATTGAAATACACACTAGCAAATAACATTAAGTATAGACTTTCAAATGCAATCACAGTACACTGTGGTTGTAATCTTTCAGTCCAATATAGGTAGACGGTGCATACAATAATGCCAGTGCAATGAGAACTGTGTAAATAATACTACTACCAAAGTGACAGGTGACACATAATATTAAAGTGACAGATAATAAAGTGAGGTACAGTAGATCCTCTGGTCACGAATCTTTCCGAACACTTACAAATCGGGTTCATATCAAAAAGTTTGCCAAAATTTTGCCTCTGTTCACGACTACATGCTCTGGTGGCGAACAAAAATACTGGCGGCCAGTTTCCCTACGCGCCAATGAATTCCCATTCTCCGTTTCCCATTTTCTTTTGTTTGTGTATACAGGGCCTAACAAAGCAGCTGATGTTGCAAAAGGAGTTACAATGTTAACCAAGCAGAGGCCTCAAGTGCTGGAAGAGGTGGAAAAACTCTTGCTAGTGTGGTTGAACAAGAAGCAACTTGCAGGGGATAGCGCAAGTGAGGCAATCATACGTGAGAAAGCCAGGAAGGTTCATGCCGATTTGCTGAAAAAACAAATCCTTCTTCGAGTGGCGAAGGTGAGGAATTTAAAGCCAGTAGAGGATGGTTTTCCCTGTGCTTAAAACTCATTAAAAAAAGTGTTTACGGTGAGTGGTTCGTAAGGGGTCTAGTGCAAACTCTTACAATGCTAGTTTTCTGTGTTGTTCAAGGTTTTCTTAGTGTTATTCAATGTTTTTACATTTAGTTTACTATTACACTGTGCATTCTATGGTATAATTAATTATTTTTGTGTTTAAAATGCACAGTATATTTACATACAGTTCGTACAGTCTGGAACGGATTAATTGTATTTACATACAGTCTTATGGGGAAATCATGTTCAAGTCACGACCAAATCGGTTCGAGTTTTGGAATGAATTACGGTCGTAACCATACCACTGTAATATTAAAGTAAAATAAAATTACATGGGTTATGCTAAAAAGGTAACATGTTCAAAGCGACACATTATGTAAAAAGGTTATAGAGTGGTGATCAAGTAATGATAGATCAGATATAGTGCTTAGCTGATACAGCTAATATACAGGGTGGGCGATTTATATGGATACACCTTAATAAAATGGGAATGGTTGGTGATATTAACTTCCTGTTTGTGGCACATTAGTCTATGTGAGGGGGAAAACTTTTCAAAATGGGTGGTGGCCATTTTGAAGTCGGCCATTTTGGATCCAACTTTTGTTTTTTCAATAGGAAGAGGGTCATGTGACACATCAAACTTATTGGGAATTTCACAAGAAAAACAATGGTGTGCTTGGTTTTAACGTAACTTTATTCTTTCATGAGTTATTTACAAGTTTCTGACCACTTATAAAATGTGTTCAATGTGCTGCCCATTGTGTTTGTGTTAACAAACAAAACCACCGCTATTGGTCTGACACTAACCCACATTGGATAGATCCCTCCAAGACTGTTGGATCAAAAAAATTGATGGTATGGTGTGGTATATGGGGTACAAAGATAGTGGGGCCATTCTTCATCAGTGGAAACCTCAAGGCCACCGGATATGCGAAATTGCTACATGATGATGTGTTTCCCTCTTTATGCACTGAAGCTGGCACGTTCCCTGAGTTTTTCCAACAAGATGGTGCACCACCACATTATGGGTGTCAGGTCCCATAATGTCATCTGAAGGCAATTGTCTATGCTGTGAAGATACGAGATGTGCAGCACCTGAAACTACGGATACTGGAAGCCTGTGCTGGCATTTCTCCTGCGGTGTTGCTATCAGTGTGTGAAGAGTGGGAGAAGAGGGTTGCATTGACAATCCAACACAATGGGCAGCGCATTGAACACATTTTATAAGTGGTCAGAAACTTGTAAATAACTCATGAAAGAATAAAGTTACGTTAAAACCAAGCACACCATTGTTTTTCTTGTGAAATTTCCAATAAGTTTGATGTGTCACATGACCCTCTTCCTATTGAAAAAACAAAAGTTGGATCCAAAATGGCCGACTTCAAAATGGCCACCATGGTCACCACCCATCTTGAAAAGTTTCCCCCCTCACATATACTAATGTGCCACAAACAGGAAATTAATATCACCAACCATTCCCATTTTATTAAGGTGTATCCATATAAATGGCCCACCCTGTATAGTAGCTTATGGGCAGAGAAGGAGCATTAGGGCCAGAACTCAATCACCCCCCAGCCCTTTTGAGAAGAATTAAACAGACTAATGCCTCTGGGGACAAAAGATCTTTTGTATCTGTCCATATTGTAGTTCTGTGATTTCAGGCTACCACTAAACGAGTTAATTATGGTGGTGTATTATGGGTTATGCTCATTGTCTATAATAGCAGCTTCCATATGGTGTTCTACTCACTGTCACCAGAGTGTCCATTTACATGCCAACCACAGATCCTGATCAGCTTGTTAATACAATCCTCATCTCTCTTCTTCAAGCCACCTGCTCAGCACAACACAGCATAGAAAAGAGTACTGGCAACCACCAACTGATAGAACATCTGTAGGAGTTTCTTATTTATGTTATATAAGTATAAGCACCATGTAGGTGGCGCAGTGGTAGTGCTGCTTCTTTGCAGTAAGGAGGTTGTGGGGTCGCTTCCCGGGTTCTCCCTGCGTGGCCAGTTGTGTATAGTTGATACAGACTGGTCAGCCAATCAGAATGCAGCAGGACTGATTTAATGTGAAGACCCTGGCTCGAACTTTTTCCTTTTAACCACAAAAAGGCATACAATTTTATAAATTGGTATGTACTGTTTGTCGATTAAATCATGGCATTTGCATGTTTTATACTTTTAAGGACTCAAGCCTGGATTTAAATTACATGCAAGATATGGATTAGTTTTTAATTTCACAAACTCTGTCGGATGCTCTTTTTAAAATGTTATTTTTACAAATTGAGACTGCAATTAACATTAAAAGTGTCCTTATAATTGTTCTTATTTTTAAGTTCTGTAAGAGATGTACAGACAGACAGAGCACTGCATAATAGACAGACGGAGAAGTCACTAGATAGATAAACAGGGAAGGAACTTTATAATAGATATAAAACTGTCAGGAGAAAAAAAACAGGGAAGGCACTACACAGATGGATAGCTAAACAGGGAATTCACTGTATAATAGGCAGCCAGAGAACGCACTGGGCAGATAACAGTATTCTGCATATATTAGTTTTGTTTTATATACTGTATATAAAATAAAGTATATTTTATAGTGTTTTACTTCATATGGTACATGGGTATGTATATATAGTGGATATAGAAAAGAATCAACCCCTTCGAAATATTACAAATTTTATTTTTTATTTTGCAGCCTTAAATGAAAACACACAAACCAATATTTTTTCCAGCTTTATTTACTCAATGCAATCTATAACATCCAAGTCAAACATATCACAACTACAGTTCAGAAGAGTTTTAAAAAATAAAAAACAAGAAATACTGAGATTAATAAAGGATCACCCCCCTCCTAAACAATATTTGTAAAGTCAATCAGGTGTAAGTAACCACCATTTCCATTGCAGACCATGGTTACTGGCTTCCACCTGTGATCAGCTGTAATCAGTGTGATTAGTGAAGCATAAAAACAGCTGCTGTTAGAGCATTCCCTTGCTTGGTAGTACAACTGACTATGGGTGGCAAGCCACTTTCAAAAGATCTCAGGGGTAGATTTGTGGACAGACATAAGGCAGGAGATGGATACAAAAAAAATTCAAAAGCTTTATCAATCCCAAGGAGCACAGTAAAGTCCATAATAAAGAAGTGGCAAGTTTTTGGTATTACTAGGACCCTCCCTGGATCCAGCCGTCCCTCCAAACTGGATGGAAGAACAAGGAGGAAATTGGTAAGAGAGGCTACCAAGAGGCCAATGGCCAGTTTGAAGGAGCTACAGGATTTAATGGCAAAGAGTGGTCATTGTGTGTATGTGACAACAATTTCACAAGCACTCTGCAATTGTAGCTTGTTCGGGAGGGTTGCAAGGAAAAAGCCACTTCTCAAGAAAAGCCACATTAAGGCTTGTTTGAACTTTGCCACAATGCACCTTGAAGGTTCTGATGCCAAGTGGAAAAAGGTCTTATGGTCAGATGAGACCAAAATCAAACTATTTGCCCTCAATACCAAACGGTACACCTGGGTGAACTCCAGTGTAGCTCACCATGCACAACACACCATACCTACTGTAAAGCATGGAGGTGGCAGCGTCCTATTGTAGGGGTGTTTCTCTGTCGCAGGGCTTGGGGCTCTCGTTAAGGTAGAAGGAAAAATGTATGGGGCAAAATACCGTCAAATTCTTGAGGGAAACCTATCTTCTCTTAGTAAGTTGAAGATTGGCAGAATGTTCACCTTTCAACACAATAACGAACCGAAGCACACAGCAAAATTGACCACACAGTGGCCGAAGAAGAAAAAAAAAGTAAGTGTCCTCATGTTGCCCAGTCAGAGCTCAGACCTAAATCCCATTGAAAATCTGTGGAAAGATTTGAAGATAGCAGTCCACAAATGCTCACTATCCAATTTGACCGAACTTGAACAGTTCTGTAAAGAAGATATGCAAAGCTGATAGAGAAGTATCACCTTCTAAGCAAAAGGTGTTTCAACAAAACATTGACATTGGGGGGTGTTCCTTTATTAATCTCAGTATGTCTTGTTTTTGATTTTTTTTTATAAATTTTCTGAACTGTAGCTGTGATATTTTTCACTTGGATGTTATAGGTTGCATTGAGTAAGTAAAGCTGGGAAGAAATATTTTTGTGTGTGTTTTTTCATTTAAGGCTGTAAAGCAAAAAAATATGGAAATATTTTGAAGGGTGTGATTCTTTTTCTATACCCATCTGTATATAATTTATGTCAAAAATATAAATGAAATCATGTATTAATCATCAGACCCTCCACACAGGCAAGCAAGTGAAAGTAGAGATAGATGTGAAAAGCACTGGATAGATAGATAATTAAATAGGGAAGGCAGTATATAATAAGCAGACAGAGAAGCTCCACGATAACAGTATTAACTTTATGTGTGCATGAGAGTCAACAACCAATGAAAGTTCATCTGGTACAATGTATAAAATGCAGCAACAAGGGATAAGGAATATGGGTGTTTTGGACCTCACAAACGAGAGAAACTATATCTGTCTGATGTCTCTTGTTTTATGTACTAGCATAAAGGGAAAATGGTTGAGTCTATGGCTTAATGCATCATAGCGTATTAAACTTTCGTATAGTGCTGGCTTTGTAGAGAAGTGTGTTAGTCTGATGTCTTGTATTTTACACTAGCAGAATACCCGCGCTTCGCAGCGGAGAAGTAGTGTGTTAAAGAAGTTATGAAAAAGAAAAGGAAAAATTGTAAAAATAACGTAATATGATTGTTTATCTATCTATCTATCTATCTATCTATCTATCTATCTATCTATCTATCTATCTATCTATCTATCTATCTATATATATATATATATATAGCGCAAAATACCCGCGCGGAGAAGTAAAAAGAAAAGGAAACATTTTAATAATAACGTAACATGATTGACAATGTAATTGTTGTCATTGTCATGAGTGTTGCTGGCATATATATATATATATATATA
>JANRMT010062807.1:45922653-45952708 GCA_026402145.1 Polypterus bichir lapradei
CCCTGAAGCAGTAGCAGATTGTTTTGGAGCCATAATGAAGGGCTTGATTATGCACAAAGATAAACACTAAAGAGCACAACTCTTTACACAGCGAAACACGTTGATGCTGAATGAGCGAGACGAGACTTCCTGGTTAACACTGCATTCAGCACGCAGGAACTCAACTGCGTGCTCTGATTGGTTAGTTTCTCAGCCATCCGCCAATAGCGTCCCTTGTATGAAATCAACTGGGCAAACCAACTGAGGAAGCATGTACAGGAAGTAAAAAGACACATTGTCTGCAGAACCCGCGAAGCAGCGAAAAATCCGCGTTATATAGCGAGGGATTACTGTATACCATTATCTGTTGGTTCACCCAGAGAGCTTCGGACAGTTATTTGCTGCAGGTTTCGTGGTTGTCTGTATGCTGGGAGGAAAGGTTCTGGAAATGCATCTCTCAGTGTTTCATCATTATTTAGTATTGGCTGAAGTTCTCTTGTAATGTTTCAAAGTGCTTCAAGATGTGTGTTATAGGTGACAACAAGGGGGACGTGGTTCTTGTTTTTTATTTTTATATTCCAAATGGTTGTTTCTGGGTATGGCAGTAGCTTTTCTTATTTGAGTGTCTGTTGTTTTGGGAGTTTATCCTTGTCTGATGAAATTTACATTTGGACAAATGATGCTAGTAAGAAAATGCTACACTATAAACTAAGAGAATGTATTTAGAAAAAAAATTATAGCTACTTTGTTTTCTTAGTCTCAAAAGTGTCCCATTGAAGTTTTCTATTCATAATTTTTGTTATATTCATTTAAAAACTACATGAAACCATTTAAAGACAGCTGGTCCCCTTGTTTGAAAACTCTTGGTTTATTGGTGTCATACATTTTTTGGAAAAGGCACTGGTTTAATTTTTTTTATATCCAGTCGAATTGTAAATCATCAGGTACAAATAGAGAATTGGATTGACAATTCACCATCAGTTCACAACTCAAATAACAGTATAACAGTTGATATTCTATCATATGTTTCAAGCCACTAAGCCGCTTAATTGTATACTGTATACCTAGTATTTAGTTATTACTATTATTGTGTTAGCGATACAGCTATTTACTGTGTTCCTTTCCATAAATATTTCCCAAAATATTTACATCACGGGTCAGGACTCTGTCACCGCTAGGGTGCAAATGGAAAGTTTGCTGGCAGTATTTGTTCAAGTGTACGTCCTCCTCCTCATAGATTTGGAAATAAGATGTGTCAAATATGCTAAAATAAACTCTGGTTATGGATCTGTGCACAACGAACCCTCATTAGCTAATATTGCATTTTGTAACACAGAACTTCTTATTAGCAAAGCATTGGTAATATCAGAATTCATTGCAGACTGCAACATTAATATACTATGCTTAACAGAAACTTGCTAAAACCAAACAAGTTTACGTCTCTTATGGAGGCAACACCACGTGGGTACATTTACTTGCCCGCTGCTCAAGTCAAAGCGAAGGGGTTGCAGTAATTGTTAAGTCTGAGTTAAACATCAAAAGAATCACAATTGATGGTCTATTGTTCTTTGAGTATCTGGCTTCTTAAACTAATAATAAAATCTGGTCCTATATTTCTTGTTGTTCTCTATCATCCCCCAAAATATAAACGGTTTTTCTTATCTGATCTGACTGAATTATTAACCCACTTAAGTTCCCTTTCCCAGAGAGTCATTCTTCTTGACGATTTCAACATACATATTGACAGTCCTACATGTAAACTGAGAAATTAATTCCTGTTCTTGCTGGAGTGTTTTGACTTGGTGCAACATGTTGATTTTCCTTCCTATTCTGGTGGTCATATATTAGACTTGATAATCGCATTTGGCTTCTCTGTCAACAATAATTATGGCAGTGATATGGAATTCTCTGACCATAAAGCAGTACTTTTTACTGTCTCATTACCTCTTCCTCCTCTTACCTGTAAACATCAAATTTCTTTCAGAAACCTTAAAAATATCTCTCCCACTGTCCTTTCTGGATCAATTTCTGATCTTTTTTTCCCCCTATACCATCTGCAGTATTCTTGTTGACTACTATAATTTAGCCCTTCATTCAGCACTAGATAAAATAGATCTTATGAAACACAAGGAGATTTCCTTCAAGTGTCAGATCCATGGTACAACTCAAAATTATGGTCTGTGAAAGAAGTTGTCTGACACTTTGAAAGCATGTCACATAAGACTGGCCTCTCTGTGCACGTCCAGGGTTTCTCTGACCATCATAGGGCTTATAATCATGCATTAACTGCAGCCATGAATACACATTATGGTAGAATAATAGAAAGTGGCCATAATAACCTGAGTAGTTTGTTATCTTTAGTCAGTGAACTGCTTCAATCTGCATCTGGCCTAATTACCTTCTCTACTGAGATCTGTGAAAAAATTCCTCCACTTTTTACTTAATGAAATGAAACATTAAATAGTTCAACTTATATAAATCCATCATCTATTTGTATCTTTCCCTGTCCATCTCCTATTGTAAATTTTCGCCAGTCACATCTGCATTTGTTACTGACCTCCTTTGTAAGATGAGGCCGAAAACTTGTTTACTCGTGTCCACCCCCCCCCACATTTCTTAAATCATGCCTTCACGCCATAGTCCTGACTGTTGGTACAATTATCAATACATCTCTTGACACTGGCTTTTTGTCGGTCACTTTTAAAATCGCTTCTGCAATCACAGTGTTAAAAAAAATAAATAAAATGCTCTGGTATTCACAATTTTCAGCCTATTTCTCATTTATCTTTTCAGTCAAAAGTTCTTGAGTGTGTTGTAGCCTCCCAACTCATCAATTACTTAACTTCTAATAAATTGATGGAACACTTTCAGTCTGGTTTCAGAGCGCAGCACAACTGTGAAACTGCTCCACTTTGGGTAACTAATGTTTTGCTTATGGCAGTAGACTCTGGACAAACCAGCATATTAATTCTGTTAGACCTCAGTGCAGCATTTGACACTGTCAAACATGAAATCTACTGTTCAGAACATAGAACATTCTAGGTATCTCTGGCACTGCCCTCCAGTGTTTTCAATCCTATGTGATTAATAAGCAAGAGACAGCTCAGCACCAGTTACACAAGGAGTTTCACAGGGCTTTGTCCTCTACCCTCTGCTCTTCTGTGTGTGCTTCCCCTTGGCCTTATTATTTGTGGCTTTGGATTGGGTTATAGTTTTGATGCAGATGATACTCGACTCTATTTCAATGTTAAAAGTGAAACTTCATCAGAGTTTTCTCAGCTCACAACTTGCCACAGTGAAATTTAAACCTGGATGGAGTATAACTCTTTAAAATTAAATTGAAACAAAACTAACCTCCTGCAAATTGGCAGTGTATTTTTCTGTATTCTCCTTAGCACTGGAAGGTCACATGGTTAGCTCTGTTTTCTAGAATGACAGGGAGGCTCTATTAGCTATTTTGTGTCTACAAGTATTTATCATTCCAATGCTAGTCCACAAGGGGTAAGAATATACAGTTTTCAAAAACAAGATTTGGTGCCTACTTGCCCTACTTAAAATCTTCTAATTGTCTGGGGCAAACTCCACCATGACATCGAACTGGCAGATTCTCAGTATGACGCTCACTTACACCTGATGCCTTTCCCCCGGGAAACTCCAGAGTAAAGGAGGATCTTTTCTAAGAGGTTTGGATCCAGAACCAAATGAATGGATGGATGTAAACCCTACTATATTTTTAATAGCATTCTGTCTCACCCACCAACTCCAGATCCTTCCCCCAAGAGAGGTGACAGTCAGTTTGTGTCTGTTTCCAGTCAGCCAAGATCTTTTCCCTCAACCATCACCCATGTTGCATCACACTCAGTCCCTATTCATCCTAAAGGTGGTGGGGTCTGCATGAGGGCAGTACCACAATGTAATTTATGGACTGTTTCCGACCAGGCCCTGTGGAAGCCTATACAGAGGCAGATGCTCCTTTTAATTTTTTTTTGCATCTTCATCATTAGGGACTATGAATAACTCTTTCTGTGACCCCTCATCTGGGACCAATTTGCCTTTGAGAACCTACCAGGCTTTGGACAACATAGCTCCGAGGGTTACAGGGATACACAAACCTTTCCACTGCAATAAGGTGGAGATTACTGTAGAGACTCCTAAAATGATAACAGCAGTTTTAGCTTTTTTATATTTTCTCAGTGTCAGGAATTCTTTTCAATTTCTTCTGCTCTTTTCCTGAAGCCCAAGCGGTTTAAAGTGCATGAACTAGAGGAATTGGGGCTAGGTGTTTTAGGAAGAAGCTCTGTATCCTTTTCAGCTTTTCGTTTTGCCAGTATTCACTACAAACATTTTAACGTGTTGCTCACAGACTGCTTTAAAGACAAAAGTGTATGTGTGCCCACCTAAATGGAGGCATACTTAAAAGCTTGTTAGTGAATGTGCAGAAACAACTAGAAAAGACTAGTAGAAGAATAATGATAAAGAAAAATGCATTACAAATTGGGAGATGTTAATTTTCAGATGACTGTCATGGTTAAAGAAGCAGTAGATAACTGGATTCACATGCAATCTGAATCCCACACCCTCCCCAATCCCCACTTAATCTTTCAGAAGCTCATAGACTACAAATATAAGTATACTTGGAACCAGTGAAACTGTGTTGATAACTGTAATGCAGTTCACTTCTTGTGGAAAGCTAATTATTTTCTGTTTTCAAATTATATACTATTTCACTATGTTGTCCTCTCTTCTTTCCAAGAATCGAGTGATTGATACCAATACACGGCTGCAGAATGATGGAAAGGAGGTAAGATTTCATGTCTTTTTATTTTGGTAGTTTAGGAAGTAGTCGAGGTCCATTTTGCTCACAACTTTGGCATGTACTCTGTTTTTAGCAGAGTTGGCAATATTGTAAAAATTAATAAACTGTCAGATTTTCTTGCATGCTGATACATTAAAGCACTGTAGTTCTGGAGAATGTTGAGGGAATGAAATTCACATTTACTTGTTTTTTATGTCAGAGTGGAATGCACACTGAGTTGGGAACCTGTAATGTAACAGGGGAATGCAACAAAGTTTGTGTCTATCGTTAATCTTTATTTGTTTCCTTAAGAGGATAATGGTAATAACGTGTGTTTGCAACTTTCATGCCGGTGATGTTAAGCATAGAGAGTTACTTGATTGCTCCTTGAAGTGTCAGCAAAGATAAATTAACTATTAAAAGTGTACTTTAAGTAACCATTTTGTTAAATCAGATAATGTATACATTTTTAGCAGATTTTTCTACAGTTGCCCAGAAGAGACTGTCCAATTAGCTGTGAACCACCCAATCACTCTGAGATTGAACAGATGGTGAACCAGCTGAGGGTAGTGAAGGCTGCAGGAATATGTGGTGTCTGGGGTGAACTTCTCCAGGCTGGTGGTGAGGCTGTTGTCCTTGCATTGTAAGCAATCTTTGCTTCCATTTGGGAGATAGGTGTTATCCCAACTAACTGCAAACCGGGACTTGTTGTCCCTATCTGGAAAGGGAAGGGTGATTGCCTGGATTGTGGCAACTACAGGGGGTTAACACTGCTCTTGGTGCCAGGTAAGGTCCTTGCTAAGGTTATCCTCCATACGATCTGTGATCACCTACCTACCAGCGACCAAAGCAGTCTGGTTTTTACGTGTAAGAAATCTACCATCTACTGCATTCTGGCACTGATGGTTCTCATAGAGTGTAAACATGAATATTGGGAGAGTTTCTTTGCAGACTTTGTTTATTTTCATAAAGCTTTCAGCTCAGTTGATCGAGCTTCCCTGTGAGATATCCTGGACTTTGCAGGATCCCCTCATGGTTGGGCTGTACACTGGTACTGTGAGTGCTGTGCATAGAGGAGTCAGAACCTCTGCATTTTTCCTCAGTTTGTCTGGGGTTCGTCAGGATGTGTTCTTGCTCATACTCTGTTTAATGCTTGCATGGACTGGGTGTTGGGCAGGATTGTGGGGTCCAGCAGCTATGGGGCATCTGTTGGTGAAGAGAGATCCACTGATCTTGACCTAGCTGACTATACTGTGATGTTTGCAGATTCAATTAAGGCTGTGATTTTGGCTCTTGAGAGACTGAGCAAGGAATCTGAGTGCCTGGGTTTGTGAGTGTCCTGGATAAAAACCAAGATCCAGGCCTTTAATGACCTCTTGATGTTTTTTTGGAAGAAATAAATGAATAAGACTGGCGAGCTTTGTTGGGCTGAATGGTCTGTTCTCTTCTAAATTGTTATAATGTTCTAATGTTCTTGGGAACAGCTATCAGCAGTGTGTCTGTCTGGGGAGATAGTGTCGACCTTGTTGAGAGATTTACTTATCTTGGCAGCGACATTCATGTTTCTGGTGACTCTTCCTATGAAGTCAGTAGACAGATAGGGAGAGCATGGTGGGGAGTCTTGAGGTCACTGGAAAGGGGCGTGTGGTGCTCCTGATATCTTTGCAAAAGGACGAAGGTACAAATCTTTAGAGTGCTAGTGCTTCCTGTTTTCCTATAGGGTTCCGAGACATGGATACTATTCAGTAACCTGAGATGAAGACTGGACTCCTATGGTACAGTGCCTTTTCGGCGAATATTTGGGTTCTGCTGGTTTGAATTTGTGTTGAATGAGCGGTTGCTCATGGAGTCCCAAATGGGGGACATTACCTGCTTTGTGAGAGAGCGTCAGTTACGACACTTCAGCATGATTCCCCAAGGGTGATCCAGCTGGCAGGATCCTCATTGTTGAGGACCTGAGCAGCTGGACCAGACCAAGCCGACGCCCACGTAACACCTGGCTGCGGCAGTTAGATGGTCATTTCTAGAGGATGGCACTGGATTGCATGTCTGCCTGGGGGGGTTGCCAACCAGAATCCTGTGCTGTTTCATTTTGTGGTGGGTGCAGCAACGCGCTGTACCAGAGCATGCTCCCTGATCTGAGCTGACCTGAGGTATAGTAGCTCTTTTGTGGAATCGGACTATATGGGCTAGCCATTGCTACCCATGGTCTTGAAGAGCCATGGATGGACCTTGACCATGTCACTGTTATACTGGTTAAACTTTCTGGACCACTTTTGGTAGGTAGCATCCACTTCACATTGGGACCACCCCACCAGACCTTCTGTTTTGGAGATGCTCTGACCCAATCATCAGAGTTGCTTAGTTCCTTATGATTGCTTCTTTTTCCTGCTTCCATCACATCATTTTCAAGAACTGACTATTCATTTGCTGACTAATATATCTCGGCCCTTGACAAGTGCCATTCAATCAATGTTATTCACTTACCTGTCAGTGGTTATAATGTTGTGGCTGATTGGTGACTGGCAACTGTTACAATATATAAGTTACTATTGACTGTTCAGCAACTTTAGGACTTGTGTGAACTCAAGTATGTTATGGTTCTAAACGGAATTGGTTTTATGAGTTTTTTTTTTAAAAAATGTTAAAAGCGTTAGTTTTGTTTGATAATGTTTACAATTAGTTAGTTTTGAAATTATATTGGTCCTATTTAGAATTTAAACTTTTCCAAAGTTAATTTGATATTTAAGGTTTTTATTTTTGCACCTGTCTTTGTTTCTCTATATTATCTCTTAACATTTGGTCTGTCAATTACATTAAGACTGCAAATTAAATTCTCTCCTAGCTGATTTCTGTTGTGGAGGAGCTGAAAAAATGCAGATTACAGCAACGGAATATTGCCTCAACAATTGACAAGCTAACTCTCTGTCTGCCAGGTATATTTTATTGTACATTTACATTAGCATTTAGTTATTTTGCACGTGTATCTAGAGACCCAGATTAGGAAAGTCAAATGATACTATAACATTGAGGAATATGAACTAGTTTGATTAAATTGAAATGTAGTACTTGTGCTACTTTAAATATACCTTTCTTTCTTTTCCTCATATTTTAATCATGATTATATTTAAGAATTGTTCCCAATATTTTGATGCATACCTTAGTACAGACCTTTTTATGATTTTTGTTGTGTCCTTGAGTTTGAAATATTTCAAAATAACTGGTAATAAATAAAAATCAATAAATACATAAAACATTCATGGTACTCTCTGAAATTGTTAATGTTACTTTACAAAATATCTCACCAGGTGATCTCAGATGTCTCACGTTATTTGTACTTTGTGTAAACACTGATGAACTGTTTAACCAGTGATTAATTTACATATTCTGGGGCTATATCTGCATGATTTTAAATTAGACCTAACTTAATAGTGATACCTGGATTATGATGATCATTAGTACTGTTCTGCTTTTTTCATAATAGTGGTAATATTGTTTTTTTGTGTTCTTAATGGCAATGAGCTTGTTTTATAAGACTATCTAATATTAAATTATTAAACATCTGGTAGTTTTATTCCCTAATGTAGACTTGGTAATGCTAAATGTTAAGACGTCAGGAAGAGAATTAAATTAATTTGTTTTAATTTTTACCAAGTACATATTTCTAATTTGCTTTTTCCATATTGTGACTAAAAATTGCGTATGTACTATATACAGTCATATGAAAAAGTTTGGGAACACCTCTCAGCCTGCATAATAATTTACTCTACTTTCAACAAAAAAGATAGCAGTGGTATGTCTTTCATTTCCCAGGAACATCTGAGTACTGGGGTGTTTTCCAAACAAAGATTGTTAGTGAAGCAGTATTTAGTTGTATGAAATTAAATCAAATGTGAAAAACTGGTTGTGCAAAAATTTGGGTACCTTTGTAATTTTGCTGATTTGAATGCATATAACTGCTCAATACTGATTACTTGCAACACCAAATTGTTTGGATTAGCTCGTTAAGCCTTGAATTTCATAGACAGGTGTGTCCAATCATGAGAAAAGGTATTTAAGGTGGTCAGTTGCAAGTTGTGCTTTCCTTTGACTCTCCTCTGAAGTGGTACAGCATGGGATCCTCAAAGCAACTCTCAAAAGATCTGAAAACAAAGATTGCTCAGTATCATGGTTTAGGGGAAGGCTACAAAAAGCTGTCTCAGAGGTTTAAACTGTCAGTTTCAACTGTAAGGAATCAAATCAGGAAATGGAAGGCCATAGGCACAGTTGCTGTTAAACCCAGGTCAGGCAGGCCAAGAAAAATACAGGAACGGCATATGCGCAGGATTGTGAGAATGGTTACAGACAACCCACAGATCACCTCCAAAGACCTGCAAGAACATCTTGCTGCATATGGTGTATCAGTACATCGTTCTACAATTCAGCGCAATTTGCACAAAGAACAACTGTATGGCAGGGTGATGAGAAAGAAGCCCTTTCTGCACTCACGCCATAAACAGAGTCGCTTATTGCATTTAAATGCTCATTTAGACAAGCCAGATTAATTTTGGAACAAAGTGCTTTGGACTGATGAGACAAAAATTGAGTTATTTGGTCATAACAAAAAGCGCTTTGCATGGCGGAAGAACAACACCGCATTCCAAGAAAAACACTTGCTACCTACTGTTAAATTTGGAGGAGATTCCATCATGCTGTGGGGCTGTGTGGCTAGTTCAGGGACTGGGGCCCTTGTTGAAGTCAAGGGTCAGATGAATTCAACCTAGTATCAACAAATTCTTCAGGATAATGTTCAAGCATCAGTCACAAAGTTGAAGTTATGCAGGGGTTGTATATTCCAACAAGACAAGGATAAGGCATGTCATATATTTAAAGGAAGTTGCTACTTTGAAAGCTCAGCCAATGATAAACAAAGATCCAAAGAATTAAGAGGGGTTCCCAAACTTTTTCATATGACTGTAGATGTGTGTGTCTATATGTATGTAGGTATATGTATATAACATGTGGCACAGTCTCCCTAAAAATAGCAATACATATTTATTTTCTTTTTCTTTTGAAGAAGTACCAGTTATTTTAACTAGGTTAAATAATGGGATTGAATAAACCATTCAGTGGTAGACTAGAAAAAGAATACCACAGCATTCTCATTAGTGTTTTGTATTTATTCAATAGTCATATTGAATAATATATCCATATCAGCCGTACTGCCACAGTTTATATTCTTTGTCGTACAGCCAAGTGGGATGTGACCCTAATTCTTATGGGTTTTTGATGTTTGACTACAACAGAGCAACCTCTCAGTTCTGGCTATTTATATATGTTGACTGCTGAAACTTTGAGCTACTTTTAGCCTGGTCCAGTGGAGCTTCAGCAGCACTGTTTTTAATAAGGATTTTTCTTTTTTTTTGAAGGCAGGGTGTTTTTATTGGTATTTTTGTACATATATTACATAAATTATGTATTTTAAAGAAGTGTGATTTATTTTAGTATTTTATGGTCACTGAACAACAATAAGCCTACAAAATTTAATTTTGTTAAGTTAAAAAGGTCTATACTAATGATAAAAGTATAGTTTAATATAGGTCATAACTTCTTTTTGTCTGATTATGCAGGAGATTAGTGTGCAGCTTTTTTTAAAAGGGATAAAGGAAAATACACTGTAATTTGTATTGAAATTGGCTGATCAAGTTACACAAAATTGGTGTTTGGTGTAGGCCTTAAATAACCTGATTAGAGCATCCATGGTTCTTATTGAAATAAAGGGTCAGGCACAGGTGTCTTGTCAGCATGATTGAAAGGGAGATGAGGAATCAGTTCCTATAATGTTATCATGTCTTTATGGAGTTGATAACAGGTACTTGAAGTTTCCATGTACAAAACAACAACCGAACATGATAAAACATTTTGTACCCACAAATAGTGGGGGAAAATGCAGTTCCAATGAAACAGGAACCACGCTCTGCCTTTTGAAACAACAATCTTAACATAACAGTAGAACTTAATTACTATGATTTAAATGCTGTGGAAAGAAGAATTATAATTGAGTTTGGGGTTATTTAACTTGCACAGCAGGATAAATCAGTTTAGACACATGGCCTTCTTTCATCATATCCCCTCTCCACCAACTCAGCAGCCATGAGAGGAAACGTCTGATTACAAAATGTGCTTGTTTGCAGACAAAAACAAAAGTTAAAGAATATTGAATTTATCCATTAACAGAATATTTTTTATCAATATAAAGGTTTTTCTTCACATGAAGTAGCATTCAGATTTCTCTTGCAATTTCTTTCATAAAGTGTGAAGGTGAGATGAAAAATTATTTCCTGTTTATACTTTGTCAAATGCAGACAAGTAATCTAAAGCACTCCAGCATCTATGTCAAAATGGGAAATCTATACTAATAAAAGGCAAAGCCCTCACTGACTCACTCATCACTAATTCTCCAACTTCCCTTGTAGGTAGAAGGCTGAAATTTGGCAGGCTAATTCCTTACAGGTTACTTACAAAAGTTAGGCAGGTTTCATTTCGAAATTCTACGTGTAACGGTCATAACTGAATCCTACTTACGTACACATATAAGTCCATAGCCTGCAGCTCGGTCGCCATGTGAGGCGGAGTTACATCCCCCATCCCCACGCCTCCCACGTAGTTGGCTGCCTGCCCATATAAGGCCATCCGTCGCTCCGGTCTCTTCATTCCCTTCCTTGCTTCACCGTGGTAGTCCTGTCTCTTTGCTGATAACTGCAGCCTTTTTATTTAATCCAAGGCTTCTCTGCTGTTTTATTGTTCGTTTATTACGCTTCTAGTTATTGTGTAGGTATTTTAGACTTAGTTTACAATATACAGTAACATTCCTTGGTAAGAATGTAAAAAAAAAAAACAAAGGGATTAAACCTGCAGATGAAACCAACTATGTACATTGGCAAATAATGTAGAATCCGTGAAATCAGAGAAACCTGTTCGGAATATAAGTGTGGGGCAGATTTGTGTTAGTTTAAATTTAATGGAAATGTTAGATTTGAATTTTTGGACTCTGAAAATATTAGCAAAAACTTATCTTTCTGCAAAAATTGCAGAAAATGGCAGACTCGCTATTCAGCTGAAGGGTAAAAAAAACATTTTTATACAAATACCGTAGATCCTGGAATATAAGCCGACTCTGTATATAAGCCGACCCCCTTTTCTACCTACTAAATTACATGTATTTGCCGATGACTGGTATTTAAGCCGACCCCCTTCTCCAAGCAAAATTTTAAAAATTTCCTTAAAAGTATCTCTTCAGGTATATTTATCATGTTTATCGGCAAAAATTTGAGACTGCCGGCATTTTTGATCGAAACCAGGAAGCGATTGCGGAGAAGTTTGGTAAAATGAAACCTTTGTGTTGAAACTATATACGCAGATACGGTACATCGGCGGGTGGATTTCCGGAGACTCGTTATAAATTTGATTAACTTAAATACGCAATACAGTGGACCCTTGACTTACGAACTTAATTCGTTTGCGAGGACTGGTTGTAACTCAAGTTGGTTGTAAGTCAAGACTATTTTTCCCATAAGAAATAATTATAATGCGTTCCGAACCTCCCACTGCAACACTTACTTAACCTTTTCATAATAAAAAAGGGTTGTATAATGTGCATAATTTACCAAAACACCAATAATTTTTCTAATGTACTAACCAAAAAGTTATAAAAAGTGCCTAGCTTACCAGAAGTAGGCTAGATTAAGCTAGGAGTATGGTGGCACGCATGGTCGCAGCGGCTCAGGGCTCTCCTTTTCAGTGCACTTTTTTGTTGTTTTTGTACTTTTTTTTTTTTTTTTGCTTGTTTGTGCACAATCGGTTCGGCGAACATCCGCTACACCCATCAGAACCTTATAGACATCGGTGTCCAGAGCCAGACATCTGTTTCGAGTGTTTTTCATCACACGCACAACATCCCAGACAACATAGCGAGACCAGCGGGTTCTCCGTGGATTGTTGTCGGGTCTAGGAGACGACGCAGACGGAGGAGAGAAAGGAAGCAGAAGCGGGGTCGCAGATCCGGCGTTATGCTAAGGCTAAAGAAACAACCATACAAGCCTTATATAGAACTTTTTTTTTTTTTTGCAACTTCTTTGCATCTTTTCGCACCATTTGTTTATTTGTTTATTTACTTGTTGTGTTCTACACATATGTCTGCATTGAAGGAGCTGCTTTTAATCTCATTGTACGTGTATAGTGACAATAAAAGGCATTCTATTCTATTCTAGAAACAACAATTTCATACTGTACTCACCATTTAATTTGACATCTTTGGGCTGCAGGAAGGGAGGAGGAGGAGAATGAAACGGAAGGTGGTTATTGTTTAGAAGGAGCCTCCTTATGCAAATCTTTTCTTTGTAAAATTTTCGAGATGGTGGATTTCGACATGCTGTACATATTAGCGAGATCGGTCACACGAACAGCACTCTCATATTTCCACACAATTTCCATCTCCGTTTCGATTGTGATCGCTTTCTTTACCTTCGTTACGTTCTCTTCCTTCCTTAGTAATTATGTGTCTTGCTTGCATGGTCTTAGTGAATCTATACTAATAAAAGGCAAAGCCCTCACTGACTCACTCACTCACTCACTCATCACTAATTCTCCAACTTCCCGTGTAGGTAGAAGGCTGAAATTAGGCAGGCTTATTCCTTACAGCGTACTTACAAAAGTTAAGCAGGTTTCATTTTCGACATTCTACACGTAACGGTCATAACGGTCGACAACATCCGCCATCTTGAACTTTCTTATTTATGGCCCCATCTTCACGAAATTAGGTAGGCGGCTTCCCTGCGCTAACTGAAACCGTTGTACGTACTTATTTCGATGGTATGACGCCACTGTCGGCCGCCATATTGAACTTACCAACGTCACTAATTCTCCAACTTCCCGTGTAGGTAGAAGGCTGACCCCATCTTCATAAAATTTGGTAGGCGGCTTCCCTGTGCTAACCGAAACCGATGTACGTACTTATTTCAGTGGTATGATGCCACTGTCGGCTGCCATATTGAACTTTTCAATGTCACTAATTCTCCAACTTCCCGTGTAGGGAGAAGGCTGAAATTTGGCAGGCTCATTCCTTACAGCTTACTTACAAAAGTTAAGCAGGTTTCATTTCGAAATTCTACGCGTAACGGTCATAACGGTCAACAACATCTGCCATGTTGAACTTTCTTATTTATGGCCCCATCTTCACGAAATTTGGTAGGCAGCTTCCCTGCGCTAACCGAAACCAATGTACGTACTTATTTGGTGGTATGATGCCACTGTCGGCCGTCATATTGAACTTTTCAACAGTCTTTGTTACTTATGGGCCTATCTTCTAGAAATTTGGTACACGGGTTCCCAACGCTAACTGAATCCTACTTACGTACATATATACGTCCATAGCCTACAGCTCGGTCACTGTGTGAGGTGGCGTTGGGTCCCCCATCCCATGCCTCCCACGTTGTTGGCTGCCTGCCTATATAAGGCCGTCTGTTGCTCCAGTCCTTACATTCCCTTTCTTGCCACGGGATTCATGTCTCCCTGCTGATAACTACAGCCTTTTTATTTAATCCACGGCTTCTCCGCTGTTTTATTGTTCGTTTATTACGATTATAGTTATTGTGTAGGTATTTTAGACTTACTTTACATTGCTCAGGTACCCATTTCCTTTATCATTCCAACCGTACCCCCATTACCATGTCTATCGAGGTGATCACCATAGATCAAAGTTTCAATTACTCCACACAAGCCTGGAACAGCGGGGACACCGGCTACAATAAAGCCTGCCGCTTCACCTGCGGTACAAGAAAGCACAATTGAACTGTCTGAACTGAAGGTGATGTTCGCGGAGCTCATGCAAGATATAAAGAAAAGCAAGAAGGCAAATGAGAAGGCAAGGGTAAAGGCAAGTGGAAAAACTGCACATTCAGGAGAACTCGGATAAACTGAGCATGCTTACTGATCAACTGGAGGATCTCAAGGAGACATTCATGGCTCGGATTGAAATAGCCGAAAGTTTAGCTGCCAGTGCCGAAGAAAAAGCAGTAAATGTCAGCTCCGAATGTCCTGTAAATGTGCCGATAAAAACAAACTGCAAGAAGTCGGCTATTCCATCCCCCCCACCGACTCAGAACGTACACGAACTTCTCCGAGCTCATGCCTCGATTATCTGGGAGTGAAGTGGAGTTTTAGAGTGGAAATAATAGATTGTTATTTGGAACATACGCATTTCATGTGTGTTCCGTTTCTACAGTGATCTGTGTAAACACAATGTTAAAACAGAAACTTTTTCATATTTTAGTAATAAATGTTACAAAATGTAGACATAAACTATAAAATGTGTGAAGCCCGACAGCCAAAGAGCAAATAAACACTTTCATAAAAGATTCAAGACTCTTACAACTGCTTCCGTGGCGTACTGGTAAGATTTCGTCACTTAGAGTGCAGTAGACTTGCTGTACTTCAAGAGATCCTAGTTCGATTCCTCGCTGGGTAGAAAATTTATTTATTTTTAACCTTCGCCGTTCTGTCAGCCTGAACTCCCTGTCTATCTATATAGTAATAACAGTAATTTTATTATATAGAGGAGCTTCCCTGTCTGCCTATCATATAGTGCCTTTCCTTCCTACCTATCTATATATCTATCCCCTTAGCTGTTTTTTATATATCTATTATACAGTGCCTTCCCTGTTTATTTATATATCTAGTGCCTTCTCTGCCTGTCTGTCTGTCTGATTGCATATAGCGCTGAACTTACTGTTCTGTACTATTCTGTCCTCTGCATGTCCTGGAGTACAAATGAAACACCACCATACAGCAACATGTGCGAACTGGCAAGATGGGGGAAAAAACACGCGGTCACTGATTACAAACCGCAAGATGAATGAAAGAGACAATATATGTAAAAACATCATCGCACTAATGCAATATTATTTGAAAACGAACACTGTCAGATCGGGTTTGAATATGCGCCCGATCTGACGCTATTCGTTTTCAAATAATATTGCATGTACTGAACTATTTTAGAATAAAAACATACATTTGATTTCAGTCAGTCTGTAAGAGCCAGTGTAAATGCATGATAATTGTAAAGGTTAGCTTTTTTTTTTTTTTAATTCAGTTCCATTCTCTCAGTCGCGTTCACGATCTCCCCCGCCCCCCAAATCTGACAATGCTGTTTTCACATAAAGACGCGCCTTAACTCAAATGTGATTTATTTGGAGACACGCTACACTCGAATGTGATTTATTTGGAGACGCGCTATACTCGAATGTTATTTATATAGGGAAGAAAGTACAATGTCAGGTGCTCATTCAGTGTAATAGGAACCATAGCACAGAGAGATGTGTACACTGCAAGTACACATGTTGTGAATGTAGGAAGGGTGTGTGGGAATTGTTAATATTTGAATGTGATAATTTTATATAGCACGGATCGGAAATCAGCAGTTCTTAGCATTGCACCACGCAAGCTGTCTTATCAACCGCCTACTGTAACTTGCTTTATTTTTTCTTCACTTATAGTCTAGAATAAAAGTGCACTTGTTTTGTTATACTTGTACACCAACATATGTTCCTGTGTTTGAGGGACACGGGTATGCTCAAAAAATAGACGTGTAATGCCACAAAAAGTGCACGCAGGCACTTCAGTTCGCAAGCATTGGTACGAGAATGCAGTCACAAGTACGCTTGGGGGGGGGGGGTAGGGAAGGATCCTGAACACGACTGAGAGAATGAAAAGTGAATAAAAAAAAAACCTAACCTTTACAAGTATCACAGATTACATCAGCTGTTACACACTGAAATCAAATGCATGTTTTTATTCTAAAATAGTAAGAATAAGATCAGTTTACTTCTCAAAACTGAATCGTGTGGGATTGAACTCATGACCTTTTGAAAACTAGTCAGCGGCTGATGCCATTACACTACCGTGGCACCTGTAGTAAGTATGTGTCAATGTGGCATGCTAAGGCGGTTTTTTTCTGCAGTTATATTTTTTGAATAAAAGCATGCTTGTTCTGTTATTTGTACCTTTTGTGAAAGTGTTTCATATTTGGACTTCAGGCTTCATACATTATATAGTTTATGCTTACATTTTGTCATTTACTACTACAATATGAAAAAACGTTTCTGTTTTAATCATGTGTTTACATGGATTACTGTAGAAACGGAACCCACGTGAAATGCGTGTATTCCAAATAATCTATTATTTCCACTCTAAAACTCCACTTCACTCCCAGATAATCAATCAAGGCATGAGCTGGGAGAAGTTTGTGCACATTCTAAGTCGTTGGGGGGATGGAATAGCCTGCTACTTGCAGCTTTTCTTTTATCAGCACATTTAGATTAACAAAAGACACTGGCGGAGAGGTGAGAACAGTTTTAAGAAGCGATTTAAGGTGGGACGGACCTACGAGTTTTTTCGTAGGCTCTGGTCATTCTAGTGTTAAGGAAGAAGCAGAAAAGGAATTAAGAAAGCTGATCCTGGGACTATTCTGATACATAATAGTGAGTCATGGCCGTTAATGATATGGCAAGGATTAATAATCTACTGTCTGATCTACAGGTATTTGTTTAAAATACGGGTTTTTATCATCATATATTCTCACTATTACTCATTATTTCTAGGGCGCTCTCTGTATATGTTTTATTGTGCTTAATTACTTGAAAATTTCAAAAACTCAGAAAAGATGAAAGACGCCTCACGCTTGGACAAATTTAAGAAGGCAGGCTCTATTGTAGGAGTAAAGTTGGACAGTTTAACATCTGTGGCAGAGCGACGGGCATTAAGCAAACTCCTGTCAATCATGAATAATCCACTGCATCCACTGAACAGTGTTATTTCCAGGCAGAGGAGTAGCTTCAGTGACAGACTTTTGTCACTGTCTTGCTCCACTGACAGACTGAGGAGATCGTTCCTCCCCCACACTATGCGACTCTTCAATTCCACCCGGGGGAGTAAATGCTAACATTACTGAAAGTTATTGTCTGCTTTTACATGCATTTTTATTACTTTTTAATTTAATATTGTTTTTTGTATCAGTATACTGCTGCTGGATTATGTAAATTTCACCTTGGGATTAATAAAGTATCTATCTATCTATCTACTTTTTCTTTTTCTCTTCTTTCCTTTTTTTTTTTTTATTTTAATTATTTTCTCTATACCCTAAACGAGACTTTTCAATATCATACCCTTGGTTTATTGTTATTGCTATTATTGCATTAAGACTTAGTATGCTTATTCTAGACAAATTTTTACTCCTCTCCCTGGGTTCATTATCCGGGTGTATTATCTCAGTACGCTAAGATTGCTGAAGATTATATATATTTTAAGTGCACAATTTCTTAGACTATAATGGTAATAGATATCTCTAATTTTTAACCATAAAACGCCGCTGCATAGGGTCTTGTTTTGCTTTGGACGTGCTCTATCTCTGGGTATGTCGGAGGACTGGGACTGTGTGAAGTGGGTTCTAGCCTCACGTGGGGAGGCAAAATGGGAGGGTGGGGGGTTAAGGGGGGGGAGAGAAACAGAGCAGGCTTGATCTATACCTAATCTATCCTTTTAATCTTTATAATTATAACTACCAGCATAATAATAGGTTGCATGACAATAACTCTAGGGGAAATAGGAAATTAAAGCCGAAGCTGTCTCACTTCCAGTTAAGACTATAAAATGACATCAAAAACTCAGAATTAATGTCTCCATGATGGGACAGTTAACTTTGTGAGCTGGAATGTTAAAGGCCTGAATCACGAATTAAATAGAAAGAAAGTACTCTCTCACCTAACAGGTCTAAACGCTAAAATAGTATTTTTACAGGAGACCCATGTACTAAGCAAGGATCAGTTCCGGCTGCAAAAAGACTGGACTGGCGAAATGTTCCATTCTAGTTTTACAAAGAAAACTAGAGGTGTGGGAATTCTCATACATAGAACAGTCCCATTTGTAGCATCAGATGTAGTATTGGATCCAAAAGGGAGGTATGTGATGGTCATGGGAGACTTATCTAACCGTAAAATGATCTTGATAAATATTTATGCACGTAATGTTGATGATAAGGAATTTATACAAAATTTATTTGCATCAATTCCCAATCGGAACACTCATAAAATTATAATGGCTGGGGACTTTAATTGTGTTCTAAATCCACTCTTAGATAGGACTTCTTCCACAGGGGGAACGGCATCTAACACCGCAAAGATAATTACAAAGTTTATAGCTGATCACAACTTATCAGACCCCTGGAGGCTTTTAAACCCAAACTCAAGAACATATTCTTTTTATTCACCAGTACATCATTGCTACTCAAGGATTGATTATTTCTTTATAGACAATAACTTCTTGCCTTTGATTAAATCTAGCAAATACGATGCTATTGTTATTTCTGACCACGCACCTATGATCTTGGAGCTAAAGTTACTAAGCCCCATACACTCACTCAGATGGCGTCTCAACCCGCTTCTATTAGCAGACGAGAATTGCACAGAATTTATATCCAAACAAATCAAATTTTTCTAGAGATAAATTCATCCTCAGAGATCTCTGCGGGAACACTCTGGGAAACTCTTACGGCCTTCTTAAGAGGACAGATTATCTTATATCTCTCCCACAGAAATAAATTAGAAACCAAGAAAGTATTAGAGCTAAAAAGCGAAATTACTAGAATAGATGAAGAACATGCCAGACTACCAAGCGAGACTCTACATAGGAAAAGGCAGGCTTTGCACTCAGAACTAAACCTCCTGACAACTAAAGAATCTGAACAACTAATTTATAAATCCAGACATCATTACTATGAACATGGGGAGAAAGCTAATAAACTTTTAGTTTAACAAATTCACAAGCAAGAAGTGCGCAACACAATCTCGGTAATCACCAACGTGAACGGAGATAGAATCGTCGACCACAAAAATATAATGCACACTTTCAGAGACTACTATCAATCCCTATATACTACTGAGTTTAAAGAAGATAACACACAATCTAATGCATTTCTGGATACATTACAAATACCACAAATAGACACTTTTAGTGCGGAGGAATTTGATAAACCTCTGGCATTATCATAATTACTAGATGATATATAGTCACTCCAAGGCGGGAAAGCAGCAGGCCCTTTTGGCTACCTTGCAGAATTTTACAAGAAATTCTCCGCTCAGCTAGCTCCCCTACTATTAGCAACATTTACAGAAGCCAGAGATAACCAAACTCTCCCTCAAACTTTTCGTCAAGCACTAATCACCGTTTTTCCAAAACAAAATAAATATTTATTTCAATGTGCATCATACAGACCAATTTCACTTCTGAATGATGACGTTAAAATACTCTCTAAAATCATAGCTAGAAGGATTGAGAAAGTGCTCCCCTTTGTAATATCACAAGATCAAACTGGATTTATTAGGGGCCGACACTTATCTTCAAATCTTCGACGCCTGTTTAATGTAATATACTCACCAACTAAATCAAACACCCCAGAAATATTATTATCATTGGATGCAGAAAAAACATTTGACATGATTGAATGGAAATACCTTTTCACTACATTGGAGAAGTTTGGGTTTGGCCCGAACATTTGTGCATGGATCAAATTACTGTATACTAACCCAGAAGCTTCAGTTTGCATCAACAACACTTGCTCAGACTACTTTAAACTAGAACGTGGTACTAGACAAGGATGCCTCTTGTCACTGCTACTGTTTGCAATTGCCATTGAACCACTGGCAATACATTGTCGAAATACTGATCAGATAAAGGGGATTAGCAGAGAAGGACTGGAACAGAAAATCTCATTATATGCAGATGATATGGTACTGTATATATCAGACCCAGAAAATTCGATGCCTGCAGTCTTAACAGCACTCACAGAATTTCAAAAGATCTCTGGTCTCAGAATTAATCTGAATAAAAGTGTACTCTTTCCAGTAAATTCTCAAGCATATAATATTAGATTAGACACCCTACCTTTTATCATTACAGAACAGTTTAAATACCTAGGGGTAAACATCACAAGTAAACATAAAGCTCTTTATCAACAAAATTTCGCTGTCTGCATGGAAAAAATTAAGCAAGACTTGCATAGATAGTCAAACCTTCACCTCACACTAGCTGGAAGAATTAACACTGTTAAGATGAATATGCTTCCTAAGCTCCTTTTTTATTCCAAAACATTCCAATATACATTCCAATGTACATTAATAAATCATTCTTTAAGCAATTAGATTCAACAATAACCTAATTTATTTGGAATTCAAAACATCCACGCATCCAAAGAGCGACCCTACAAAGACAAAAGGCAGAAGGCGGCATGGCTCTACCTAACTTCCAGTTTTATTACTGGGCAGCAAATATACAGGCGATAAGAACCTGGACACAAATAGAAGAACATATACAGGCTTGGTCCGCAATAGAAGTAAAATCCTGCAATACTTCTTTGTATTCCCTGCTATGTGCTCCAATAAACACACAATATCGACAATATATTAATAACCCAATTGTGCTTCACTCACTTAGAATATGGAACCAATGTAGAAAGCATTTTAAGACGGAGAATCTTCTATCTGTGGCACCTCTGCAAGAGAACCACCTCTTTTAACCGTCGCAAACATATAACACGTTTTTAATATCTGGAAAAAATTTGGAATTAAATTTGCTTAGAGATCTTTATATAGATAACGTCTTTGCATCCTATGAACAATTACATTCTAAAAATCAAATCAGGAACTTTGTTAAACAGAACCTTCCAGATTTTCCTCATCTTGCACCCTCATCCATGCTGGAAAATATATTGCTCAATCTCAAGGACTTAGACACCATCTCTACAATATATAAAATCATTTTGCAATCCCTCCCTTTTAAAGATCCAAGAGGACACTGGGAGAAAGATTTCTCAATTAATATATCAGAAAAGGAGTGGAAAGTAGCAATGCAGATAATTCATTAAAGCTCCATATACGCAAAGCATACAATTATACAACTCAAAATTATATATCGAGTAGATCTGTCTCGTCTAAAACTCTCAAAAATGTTTCCAGGGCAAGATCCAACCTGCGAACACTGCAACCAAGTCCCAGCCTCACTGGTTCACATGTTTTGGGCCTGCACCAAATTAACATTATTCTGGACCAAAATTTTAAATTACCTTTTAGACAGCCTGGGTCTCACAATCCCTCCTAACCCATTAACAGCTGTGTTTGGGGGTTTTTCCAGATGGGTTTAAAGTGGAGAAAGACAAACAAATTGTGATTGCATTCACAACACTTTTGGCACACAGACTCATTCTGATAAACTGGAAGAACCCAAAGTCTCATGTTTTAAGTCAGTGGGAAACCGATGTGTTATACTATTTGAAATTGAAAAAAATTAAATACTCATTTAGAGGATCCGTATAGAATTTTTTCAAAACATGGCAGGATCTAATCAGTAATATTTTAAAATAAGCTCATAAGGCACAGAGAATTTATTAATTTAGGTATGGTTACAAGCGTTAAATTTCACACTGTTTGCCTTGCTCTCTCTCTCAGGGGTGGGGATCAATATGTCCTTAACTCAATTTTACTTTGTGTAAAAACTTGATTGATTTGTATGGATTGCAATAAAATTAATAAAAATATAATAAAAAAAAGAAGTTGAAGTTAATAAGCATGATTCTGTACGACTTTCTAGTCAAGAAAATCACATGGCATCTTGACACGCTAATTCTGCTTGCATTTTGTTACTTATTTTTTAAATAGGCCATCTTTGAATTAATAGTTAATAAATGGATTTTTAATGAACTTGCAGTTTTATAATTGATTATCATTGAAAAACATAAATTAGAAGTGAAACTGGTTTAAAATAGACCTACTGCAACAACACGGAAAATTGAAGAAAGATATTTGGCCCAGTGTTTTCTGAAATTTAAATTTTGGTTCATCCAAGAACTTTCATAATTCAGTGCATCACTAATTAGAATCTGTAATAGTTAATTTGAATCTTAATACAATTTATGAGAAAAAACAAGGAGTTGTAGTGGAGTCATCACTGTGTAGATTTAGTGTGTTGATAACCATACACGCCTCTAGAAACAAGGGTAAACTGTGTAAATATTAGGAATTAATTTTAATTTTGCAGTCTGAAAGGCCAAATTTGAAAAGTGTGTTTGTAATAGTTTTTGAAAATGTTGTACCATACTAGTCTGATATTTCTGGAGTTTTTGCATAAAAGCAGAAGGCTACCTCAATAGCCCTTTTATGTGTCACTCTAGGAACATTGAGTAATCCAGAGTTTAAATTTCTGAGATTGTGATTAGGGATTTATAAGGTCATGCTAATGTAATTATATTAATACCAGTAACGACACACTGCACGATAACGTGAAGTGAATACACTTGAGCATTATTAGTTTTCATACTCTTTCCCTGTACATTTACCATTCGTTTGCTCAGAGGTTGATTCGCTTGCTACTTCGTGAGCAGCTCTTCTTTTCTCCACCCTAGCGGCCCGCGTCTTTCCTTTTTTCATCGGCATCTTTTCATGTTAAAACCGATTAAGACAATGTTTCTGTTGTAATTACTTAGTACGTTTTCTTTAATTGTTCACTTAAGCTGGCACATAAGTCTTCAATCTGTCTCAAGAGTGATTTAAGATATGAAGAGGTAGGGGAAGTGATGGTGAAGGTGGTAGGGTTGAGAACAGCGCCCATACACATGCACCACACACCCGCCCTACTGGCTGCTGCTGAGAGTTGATTCTTCAATAAAATAAAATAAAAAATAAAAATAGGAATAACTTTTGAGGTCAATCATCACCTGAAAGCAAATAGTAGATGTCACGTAATATATGTGTACCAAATTTCAGGTCAATAGTTCAAACAGTTTGCGAGCTACAGGTGATTTAAAATCCTGGGCAGACAAATGAACAGCCATGGTGGTGTATTATATATAAAGATTGGTGAAGTGTGCTCACATTTTATTTTCTTAGATAAAGTGTTTGCTGCTGCATTTTGAACTAACTGCATCTGATTTATCTCATTTGTTGACATCCCTGGCAGGAGTCCATTCCAGTCTATTTGACTAAAAAACAAAAGCATATGTTTGTTTTTAACAGATATAAAATTGTGGACTGTTTTTGATTTAATTGAAAAATGTAGTATTTGTAACATGACTACACTGTGTGCACAATTATTAGGCAAGTTGTATTTTTGAGGATTAATTTTAATATGGAACAAACACAGTGCTATCAGTCAATCCAAAATGTTAATAAACCTGAAACCTGAATGTTTCACAACGGAAATGTGAGTGTGAACATCATCAGGGGAATACATATGTGCGCACAATTATTAGGCAACTATTAGTGTGCAGATTTATTATGCAACTAAAGGAAAAATGAAAATTTTCCCATCTCACTTGTTTATTTTCATCTGTTATGGTGAGAATAATAAACACCTCAAAATTTACAAATAAACATCTCTGATATTTCAAAAAAAATAAATCAGTCAATCAATGACCAATATAGCCACCCTTCTTTCCAATAACAGTCATAACCCTTTCCATTCATGGAGTCTGTCAGTTTCTTGATCTGTTGACGATCAGCTTTTTGTGGAGCAGTGACTACAGCCTCCCAGACACTCTTCAGAGAGGTGTATTGTTTTTCTCCCCCGTAAATCTAGCGTTTAAGAAGTGCCCACAAGTTCTTGATAGGGTTTAGGTCAGATGAGGAAGGGGGGCCATGTCATTATTCCTTCATCTTTAAGGCCTTTACTGGCTGGCCACGCAGTGGAGAACTTCGATGCAAGTGATGGAGCATTGGCCTGCATAAAAATCATGGTCTTTTTCCTGTATCACTGTTTGAAGAAAGTGTCTTCGAAAAACTGGCAGTAGGTTTGGGAGTTGATTTTGAGTTCATCTTCAATGCAAAAAGGTCCAACTAGCTCATCTTTAAAAATACCAGCTCATACCAGTACCCCACCTCCACGTTGGAGTGGAGCTCTGTGCCCATTACTGATCCACAGGTCCATCCATCTGGTCCATCAAGAGTCACTCTCATCTCATCGGTCCATAAAACCTTTGAAAAAAATCTGTCTTCAGATATTTCTTGGCCCAGTTTTGACGTTTCAACTTATGTTTCTTGTTCAGTGGTGGTTGGGTTTCAGCCCTCCTTACCTTGGCCATGTCTTTGAGCACTGAACACCTTGTACTTCTGGGCACTCCAGGTAGGTTGCAGCTCTGGAATATGAAAGTACTGGAGGATAATGGGTTCCTGGTAGCTTCACGTTTGATTCTTCTCAAATCTTTGGCAGCTAATTTGCGTCTTTTGTTCTCAACACGTTTCTTGCGACCCTGTTGACTATTTGCAACAAAATGTTTGATGGTTCTGTGATCACACACCAATATCTTAGCAATTCCAAAAGTGCTGCATCCCTCTGAAAGACTTTTTACAATTTTTGACTTTTCAGAGTCAGTTAAATCTCTTTTTTGGCCCATTTTGCCTGAGGAAAACTAGCTGCCTAATAATTCTGCACACCTTCATATAGGGTGTTGATCTCCTTAGGCCACACCCTCCCTCATTACACAAATACACATCACCTGACGTGCTTAAATCCAATAAGCATTCAAGTTAATACAGCTTGGAGTTGGAATATACACATAAAAATGATGATATGGTCAAAATACTCACTTGCCTAATAATTGTGCACACAGTGTAATATTTAAATTAAAATTTTATTCAGAATCTATAGATTATTCACTTCTAGCTTAATTTACAAGGCAAAATGATCATGTTTTATCATAATATCCTTGACTTTTTTCCTACTGCCAATGATTTTTTTTGCTTGGATCAATTTATGGAAGTTTCTGCTCATCCATTTTGTAATGCTAGCACAACAATTAATTGAGATTGACAGCGTCTGGGTCCTGTGGCATATTTGATATGTATAGCTGTGTTTCCTTCTACCTGGCCATGGTAGTTACCCTAATATTTAGAAGAGTGAGAATAGTGAAGGACCTAAAGTAGAACCCTGAAGCATATCAAATGTATTATGTGTTTCTAATGTGTAGTCACTAAGATGTAGGAAGAATTTCCTCACTGTTATGTATGATTTAAGCCAACTTAATATGTTACCTGAAGGTCCATTGCACTGTCAAAAGCAGTGCTTGAGGACTGTAATGATATTTGCAACAGCATTCAGCTGCATGCCATTTACTATTTTAACAAGATCAGTTCCTGTGCTATAATTAGATTTAAACTTAACTGGTACCTTGATTAGAATTTTTATTCAATTAATTAATTGTTGAAAAACTGTTTCTTCTGCTTAAAAATTATACTTATAGAGATGTCTAAATTTATCCAAAACAGAATAGACAGTTTTATAGCAGATGTTACTACTGCAGATTTAAAGAGTAAGTTTTAAAGAATAAAGAAAAATGCCAGAATCTGTTAAGCAGTTAACCATATCAATAATGCTGTTCAGTAAGCAGTCTGAGACCTCCTTGAAAAAGTCTGTAGGTGCCAGATTGAGTATGGAGGTGGACGATTTCAATTAAGAATTTTTTTTTCGAAGTACATGTACACTTTCTAAAGGAATTCAGTTTTTTGTATTGAATTGGGAGGGTTAAGCGTACATGGTTTTTTTTATTATATTAATGATAATTGTTAATGTGTCTGCAAATTTCCTCTGTATAAGTTGTTAACATGAAGAACTATAGTTGTACATATCGGTTTATAGTGCTTAATCTTTTCTGCATGGCTTCCAGGCTTTTTTCTTCTCCAAACTCTGCGGTCCATGTCAACATAATATCCTAGAACTTGTTCTGCTGTAACACATGATTGTATAATTTCTTTGACAGTCATTGTTGAAGAGCTAAACATTTTTGTTAGCTGTTGTTTTCATTTGACTTCCATTTGGTTTGCATTAATATTGATAGGTTATTATTAATAAATACTCTGTAGCATATGCATCTCTGCTTTTAAAGTCCCTGTACCACACTGTACTTAGTAACTAGTTGGAACATGTTGTTTTAGCCTTCTAATTTGGTTTATACATTCTGAAATCTGGAGTATGCAAAATTAAATTTAAACTGCTAGCCATTTTAATTCAGATTTCAATGAAGTCACTTAATGTACATAGGGGAGCATCCCTGCAGTTATTACTGTATGCAAGGCAAGTAAGGTAGTCTTGGTAACTCAGTAGTAATATCCTTTGCTTTAAATATGTTTCAATATATTTATTATATTTTTGTATTCACATCAAGTGCTTTAAGCATGGGAAAGGTGTTATATAATAAAAGGTATTATTATATATTATTTTTATTATTTATTACTTTTTTGGAAGTTTTCCTGTTTTAAGGCATTTTTTTTATCCCAAACTCTACTTTGATTAGCAGTGAGCTAATGGTTAAAGAATATTCACATAACTGTAAAAAAAAGGAAACAATTTCCCCACTGTTGTTGAAATCCTTGTATATATTTATCTGTTTGATGAAAATAATCTAGAGAATAATTGATTGGAATGCTAAATTTACTGTAAAACAGGTGTACTCATTAATAAAATACCCAAGTACAGATTAATTGGTGCTTTACTTCTAGTAATGGGAGATGATACAATCATGGCCGAAATTATCGGCACCTCTGGAATTTTCCCAGAAAATGCACCATTTCTCCCTGAAAATTGTTACAATTACAAATATTTTGGTATACACGTTTATTTCCTTTATGTGCATTGGAACAACACAAAAAAACAGAGAAAAAAGCTAAATCTGACATCTTGTCACACAGAACTCCAAAATAATTTCGGCCATGACTGTATATGTATGAAATCCAGCATATTCACATGCTTGGAGGAATGTATGCCAGAACTTTTTGAATTGTGCTCGCATTAAGAGCATTCTCCTGTTTGGTTTATTTAAAGAGTGATTGGTTTGCTGCTTATAGACCTGGTATTATATACATAATAATTTAATAACTCAAAATATCTTCTAAATTTTAAACCAAAGTAGTATATTTTCACTGTTTTGTGTTTTCTTTTTCAGTTTTGGAAATGTATAGTAGGCTTCAGGAACAGATGAAAACTAAAAGGTAAATCATTTTTTTACTTTAGTTTTTTATTAGGATTCTTTTCTACTCGTTGCCTCTAACATCTTTTTTTACTACTTGCTGCCTTGCATGGTGATATGTTGGTGGTTTTTCCAAATTTGTGACATGTGAAAAGCCATAACACAGACAGTATATAAATGATTTTTGCTTAACACTAGAATTGCCAAAGCCTATGAAAAAAACAAAATTCGAAGTATGCATCACTTTTTTTTTTTTTTTTTTTTAACTTCTATTTTTGGCAATCTTCAAAATTCCATTAACACTAGAATTACCAAAGCCTATGAAAAAGATTAAGTGCTACTTAATCGTCTATTTGCAATTTTCAAAAGAATAAGATAAATCAAAGTAAAATGTCATATAAACAAATGTAAGTGCCAAAGAATGTTATTCTTGAAACATATATGATTAATAAAATGTACTTTCCTAGAGTGAAACCTGTGCCACATTTTCACGGTTAGAAATTTCTATAACATTAAAAAAATGAAAAGAAGATGATAAATAAAATATAGACTAATAAAACTAAATCAGGCCATATTTTTAAAGTGTACTAGCTGTTTGAACGAAATTTATTCGAAAAGAAAAATACCTGAACGCTTGATTGAACAATGGAATTTAAAAACAGTGTGTGCATGGCGTGATGTGCGTCTCACTGTGTCTGACTTGGTTAACATAACCTCAAAGTAACAAGTTAATAATTTTGCAATAATTATTCTTAGTAGTTTAATCATTTACATTCATCAACATAAAAATTACTACTGTTTACTACAGAATAGCTAGAACAATTTTGAAAAAACTGTGAAAAACCACGGTTAGGTAATACACTTTTGGGGTTTTGTTCAGAGAGTTAAGAATTTATAAGGTTAAGTTTTGTATGTGTTCTAGCAACACCACCTTGCGATTTGGTGCATGAAAATAGTGTTTGAACGCCTGCTCAAGCACTTTTAAAATGCACTCTTATTAGCTCAAACTGTATTTAAAAATGCCAGTTTTTAAGTTCGAATACACAAAATGTTGTTTGAGTAATATAAAAACATGGCCTAAATAAAGAAAACAAAAGAAATACATTGGAAAACGTAGAGAGAGGGAAAAATTAACTTTTCATATTAATGAGTGAATACATACCTGCACGCTGGAAAACGGATAGGATTGATAAGAGACTGGCTGAACTTCTCACATTTCTTGCTTGCACCAGTTTGTACTAACCAGCACAAGTTAACTCATAAGCGACACTAGCGCTAGTTGCTGTATGATAAGTAAAACACAGACAGCATTGCCTCGTATCCTAGTGGCTGTTAATACAACTAACGTGAACTTGAATTTATTCCTTTTAGAGAAGGTTTATTATTTTCTTCCACTGTTCAATTTTATTTATTTGCCACTGCTATTCATAACCATTTCTCATGGAACCCCTAGTGATGTCTTGCAGAACCCTAAGGTTCTCCCGATTACTGGTTGAGAAAAGCTGATCTACAGTTCAGATATTCAGAAATTAGAGTGTAAAAATATGAAGGTACTTTTCAGAAGGTAGTTATTTTCTAATTTAGCATTTAATTGCAGCAACCACTAAAATGATCAACTTGGGCATCCTGCATTTTGGATTAAAGTAAGTTTTACTTTTATTTTCTAGAACATGTTACCAGTGCATTTATTTATACCAATTGAACTGAAGCTGAAATTTCATTTGGTCAACTGTAAAATGTTTTTTTTCCATATTAAACTGTGTATTAAAAACCTTTCTTTGCTTCACTTGGAGTATTTGTTGATTGAAAAATGTTGTCAAGCAAACAAATGTTAAGTATTGGTACCAGTCAAATTATAATACAGTGTAATTCAGTGATTTGGGGGGTCTGTGTAAGAAGTACAGGTGGAATCCCATTATAACAATACTCATGGAACCATAGAAATATTTTGTTATTTTGGAATTTTTGTTATAATGCATATGTTGAAAATACATATGCTGTTGTGAATGGGATTGCTGGCAGTGACTTGCCATCTGTAACAGTACGGCACAAGGACAGGTCCATAGCTGCTCTGCTTCATCTGTTAAACGGTAAATCAAAGGGCAAAGTAATTTATTGTCCTCTGTAGGAAGAGGCTTACCACATAATCTGTTTGTCGCACAATGTTTAGAACATTTAACATCGGGCTTTGATCTGCTGTTTCACGCACTCTCCTGATCTCTCTTCTCCAGATTACACCTGCC
>JANRMT010062807.1:45997708-46038539 GCA_026402145.1 Polypterus bichir lapradei
TATGGCGGCTGACAGTGGCGTCATACCACCGAAATAAGTACGTACATCGATTTTGGTTAGCGCAGGGAAGCCACCTACCAAATTTCGTGAAGATGGGGCCAGCCTTCTACCTACACGGGAAGTTGGAAAATTAGTGACGTTGGAAAGTTCAATATGGCGGCCGACAATGGCTTCATACCATCGAAATAAGTACATACATCGGTTTTGGTTAGCGCAGGGAAGCGCAGGGTGCCATAAATAAGAAAGTTCAACATGGCGGACGTTATCGACCGTTATGACCGTTATGTGTAGAATTTCGAAATGAAACCTGCTTAACTTTTGTAAGTGAGCTGTAAGGAATAAGCCTGCCAGATTTCAGCCTTCTACCTACACGGGAAGTTGGAGAATTAGTGATGAGTCAGTGAGTGAGTGAGTGAGGGCTTTGCCTTTTATTAGTATAGATATATACACAGTGTGTGTGTGTATATATATATATATATATATATACACAATAAAATATATATATATATATATATATATATAATATAATATAGCATTTTTAATGTAGGTAGATCATTGCGACCTGGTCATTTTAAAAGTAGCTCGTAAGCCGAAAAAGTGTGGGCACCTCTGAACTAGATACTTGTATTCATATGACAGCATAAACTGCTTGTAGATAAGGTTAGTCTTTTATTGGTGTCAATATATTGCAGTAATTTTATGAAAAATAAGTGTCGGTCGTTCTAAAACCGTTCACATGTGAGATGCCCGTGTACTGTGTCATCCTCTGGATCCCGGGATTCCTGAATTCCTGGGAATGGATTAACCCGTCCGGGAATGGATTCTCTAAATGCCATATCATCTGCAGATAGAGAAATTTCAAAGTCTTTCTTTTATAATCCCTTTTATCTCATAATCATTTCAACAATGAGCAGCCAGTGGCTCAATGGCGATTGCAAATAGCAGTGGTGACAAGGGACATCCTTGTCTAGTACCTCATTCTAGTTTGAAGTAGTCTGAATTAATGTTGGCAGGGCAGGTATACAGTAGTTTGATCCATGCACAGATGTTTGGGCCAAACCCAAATTTCTCTAATATGGTTAAAAGGTAGTTCCATTCAACCATATCAAATGCTTTTTCTGCAATATCTCTGGGGTGTTTGACTTTGTGGGGGAATACATCACATTAAACAGACGTCGAAGATTGGAAGCTAAGTGTCTACTTTTAATAAATCCAGTTTGGTCTTGTGATATTATAGAAGGAAGCACTTTCTCAGTCCTTCTAGAAAGGCTTTGGAAAGTATCTTTATATCGTTTTTTTAAAAGTCAGATTAGTCTGTATGATGTACATTGTAATAAGTCCTTATTTTGCTTAGGAAAGACGGTAATTAGAGGTTGACGAATAGTTGGAGGTAGAATGTTATTGTCTCTAGCTTCTTTAAATGTCGCTAATAAAAGAGGAGCTAGCTTAATTGAGAATTGTGTATAGAATTCCACAGGGTAGCCATCAGGGCCTGCTGCTTTCCCACTCTGAAGTGAGTTTATAGCATCTAATAATTCTGGTTCATCCAATTCCTCTGCACTAAGAGTATTTAGTTGTGGTATCTTTAATGCATCAAGAAATGTGTTAGGTTACGTCTTGTGTTCTTTATGCGCAGTAGAATTTAAGAACTTATAGTAGTTTCTAAATGTGTGCATTATTTTTTTATGATCAATGATTTTGTCTCCATTTGTGTTGGTAATTGCTGGGATTGCATTGCAAGCTTCTTGCTTGTGGATTTGTTGAGCTAACATCTTATTGGCTTTCTCTCCTTGTTCATATTAATGACTTCTTGATTTAAAAATTAGTTGTTCTGTTTCTTTAGTTGTCAAGAGGTTGAGTTCTGACTGCAGAGCCTGTCTTTTCCTATGAAGTGCTTCATTTGGACACCTGACATGTTTTTGATCTATTCTGGAAATTTCACACCTTAGCCCTGATACCTTCTTGGTTTCCAATTTATTTTTGTGGGTAAGATGCGAGAAAATCTGTCCTCTTAAGAAAGCCTTCATAGTTTCCCAGAGTATTCCTCCAGAATCCTCAGAGGATGTGTTTGTCTCTAAAAAGATTGATTTCCTTGGATATAAATTCTGTACAGTTCTTGTCTGCTAATAAAAGTAGTTTAAGACACCA
Source organism: Polypterus bichir lapradei (assembly GCA_026402145.1). Classification (NCBI taxonomy): domain Eukaryota; kingdom Metazoa; phylum Chordata; class Cladistia; order Polypteriformes; family Polypteridae; genus Polypterus; species Polypterus bichir. The sequence goes on from JANRMT010062807.1 coordinate 45,999,857, forward strand.
TCTATGTGATAAGTATGTAGGTCATTGTAATTTTAGCTCCATGATCAGAGGGGCATTGTCGGAAATAACGATGGTTTCGTACTTATAAGATTTAATCGTAGAAAAGAAATTATTATCTATAAAAAAAATAATCCATTTTCGTGTAGCAGTGATGCACTGGTGAGTAGAAGGAATATGCTCTTGAGTTTGGGTTTAAAAATGTCCAGGGGTCTGATAAGTTATCTTTTATAAATTGTGTTATTGTTTTTGCTGTGTTAGACGTCATCGCCCCTGTGGCAGGAGACCTATGTAGGTTTTGATTTAAAACACAATTAAAGTCCCCAGCCATTATAATTTTATGTGTGTTCACCTTGGGAATGGATACAAATATGTTTTGGATGAAGTCCCTATCATCCACATTGGGTTCATAGGTATTTATCAAAATATCTTTACAGTTAAATAATTTATCTATGACAATCACATATGTCCCTTCAATATCAGATACTACATCTGTTACTACAAATGTTATTGTTCTATGTCTAAGAATTCCCACACCTCTAGTTCTCTTTGTAAAGATGTAATGGAATATTTGGCTAGTCCAGTCTCAGCCTAAACTGATCCTTGCTTAATTAGTGGGTCTCCTGTAAAAATACAATTTTGGCGTTTAGACTTGCTAGGTGAAAAAAAATGTTCTTTTTCTTTAAGTTGTGATTCAGCCCTTTTACATTCCAGCTCACAAATGTAACTGTCTGGTCATGAAGAACTTGCTTCTGAGCTTTTGCTATCATTTTGTAGTCTTAATTTAAAATAAGACAGCTTTTACCTTAATTTTCAGTTTATCCAGGAGTTCTTGCCATGAAGTCTAATGTTGTGTTGGCACTTATAAGGATTAAAGAATAGATTAGAAATGGCTATACCAATTAATGTACCAGTAAGCAAAGTCTGAGCCTGATCGGTGCTTTATTTCTTGAGCTATGGACTTATGAAATTTGATGAACAAATGTGGCTGGATTAAATTGATCCCCCTCTTTCATCTGACTGTATTTTGGAAAATATTCTTGGAAAGTAATCTTACATGAAGACATGTTTACAGGGTGTCACAGACTAACGTACACCTGGTAATTTTTTCCAGAATTTTTGATTCTGAAGTGTGTGAAATATTGGTTGATTTTATATGGAATGACCCAAAAACTGAAAAATGCAGAGATAGTGCTAAAGTTGAAAACGTGCAACTGATAGTAGGTGTATGGAGGCCACCAGTCCCAACTGTGATCTGTTTCCCCTCCACCCAAACAGCCAAGCACATGGAACAAATTCTACTTGCACACAGTGGCTTATGGGAAGAGATATCCAAGTACTGCACATTAGAATGGAAGTGTTCACATGGAGTAAAAGTTGTCAGTCTCCTTTGTTGCACGTTTGAGGTCATCATAGACCATATTATTGGAGCCTTGATAGCTAGATACAACAAAAAAGAACAGAATCCATCCTCCTTAGCCTGTTTCATAATTGGCATCATAATTTTTTGCGCTTGCACAGTCTGAAAAAGGCGGACCAATGGTCTTGAGATATCAAATTTGGGGTCTTTCTTGCTTTGTGAAGAACACTCAACACAATTAAGAGATAGATAGAAGTTACATATATGATCTAAACACACACCAGAATGACTAAAAAGGAAGAAAATTAAAAAGAAAGGAAAAACTTATGATTTGGTGGTTGCATTAGCATTGAGACATTATGCAGGCATATTGCCATTAGTATAACAAAGACCCAGTAACTTTTCTTGATACACTTTGGCTGAATGATGCTTTGCCTGAATGTACTGTTAGTATTTCAGAGAGAGAGGATGTATAACATTGGTCATTATGGTATTTAGTTTTGATTTAATCCTCTCCTTCACTACTACCTCCAAAGGATCCAGAGTACCTCTCATAACTGAGCCTGCCCTTTTAATTTGTTTTAGTTTGGCTAGCCTCTCTTGAAGTTATATTACTAGCCCAGCACACGACATCATAGAATATTGCACTGGCCATCACAGAATTGTAAAATATGTGAAGTATGTTATTACCCACATTAAAGAAACACAGTCTCCCAAAGAAAATAAGCTTTCCCTGCCCTCTCTTATATAGTTTCTCTGTGTTACGAGTCCAGTCCAACTTGTCATTGATGTGGACACCCAAGTACTTGTAGTATCGCACCACCTCTACACCCATTGCCTGAATAGTGACTGTACATAAAGGCCGTTTGGTGTGGCGAAAATCAGTAATCAGTTCTTTGGTTATGCTGATGTTTTAGACAATTCAGTCTGTACCAAGAAAGAAAGTTCTCCACTTGACTCCTATATTCTGTCTCATTCCCCCTTATCAATACACCCTGTAAGTATGGACTCATCTGAGAGTTTCTGTTATATTTATAGTCTGAAGTGTATGGTGTCAGAAGTACAGAAATATCACTAAGTTTCTATTTTAACATTTTAAAGTTACTTCAGTATTCAAGGTATCAATTGTACAGTCCACATTTGGTTTGCTATGGCTTTTAACAATTGAGCCTCATAGATTATCAGTTGGCTTGGCTATAGTTGAAGCCCTGTTACCCCCTCTCTCATAGGTATTAAAAGGAACAATTTCAGCATCGCAGAAGTCTTCACCAGCGTGCTTAAATGAGAAAGATGCCAGCCAGGGTGGCATCTGGAAATACTTCAACTTTATGGCAAATGGGGACAAAAAAATCACAAGATACATGCAAGCCTTTATGTAAGATTTCCTACTGCTTAATATTAATTAAAGGGGTTAGACAGCCAATTTAGTCAAACACTTGAAATGCAAGTTAGTACAAAAATTCTTGAGAGGCGCGCTATTCTAAAACTAAAAGGACTAAAAGTTTTTTTTTTTTTGTTTTTGTTTCCATCAATATTCAGATTTTAATGCATACAAAAGTGCTCCACTTAAAGTGCTACATGGAATGGAGGACATGGGATTTGAACCCATGACCTCCTAGGGTGTGAGGCAGCTGCTCTACGGTTTGCAACACCTGTGTGGGGCTGCAAGACCTCTGCGTTTCCACTGTGATACCTGCTTATCTATCAGATTTAACTGCTTGAAAATGAAATGTGTAAACAACACATTCGTGCAAATGTATTGATTTTGTAGCGAATGATTTTTGGAGTTCAGTTTTTACACATTCATAGCCACATTTGATATGAGCAATTTCTTTTTATTCGGTTTTACTCTTGAATAAAAGCACACTTGTTATTTGGACTTCAGTCTTTACACATTCTGTACTTCACATCAACATTGTTATTATTATAACATGAAAAAATTTTCTGATTTGGCTGTGTCTAAAACTTTTGTTGCATCACATTGCTTATGCCATCCTGCATTTACACAGATCGTTGTAGACATTGAACATACATGTATTTCAAATAACAATACATCATTTACCTATACAATTCCATACAACTCATTGCCTGATAAAAATATTAGCACAGACTTAGGCTGTGTGATGACTTCAGAATGGAGGATGGGTGAGTGCGGACTGTGTTCTGGCAATTGAGACATTTGCAAAACAAAAGCGCTTTATCAAAAGGCAATTGGAGCATTATTAAGGAGCTGTGAGAAAAATTAAGGTGATCCGGAACAACAAAATACTTTGCAGGATTAAGGGATTCTAGTGTTAAATATTTTTTTATTGGGTAGCAAATGGTATTGAATTAAATTAGGCAGAGTGGTGGCTCAGAGGCTAGGGAGCTGCACTAGCAATCAGAAGGTTGCTGGTTTGAATCCCGCAAATGCCAAAAGAGACTCTGCTCTGTTGGGCCCTTGAGCAAAGCCCTTAACTTGCAATTGCTGAGCTCTTTGAGTAGTGAGAAAAGCGCTATATAAATGCAAAGAATTATTATTAATAATTATTATTATTAAATTCTTTTCTTAGTATTATATTGAAGTTTGAAATTTTGGTATTGTGACAAATCTAGCACAAGTAAAGAAAAAAGGAGCCGGAACTGTTCTTTGTGGCATTCCACTGTTGCTCACATCCATATCAGAGAGACATTTCTTTCGCCTAACTACGGCCCTCTGGACAAATGGTACTTTATCTAGGTGACCATAATCTTTTTCACCTGCATATCTCTGTGCTTACCCCTTAAAAGAAATATCTGGATGATATTGAAGGGACTGGAGAAATTTAAAAAAACATAATCGTCACAGTGATGCCAGGTGTGAATAAGTATTCTGGAGCAGATAGGTTATTGCATCCTCCTCTCCAGTCTTTGTCAGATAGGGAAACTGCAGTGGGATCCAGGTGATCAACCACAAGAGGATTCATTGTCTAAGGCCATACTTTCAAAGGTCTTCATAGTGTGAGACATAAGTGCCACTTGGCCTATAGTCATTATGTGAATCAGCACCTCCTTCTTTGTAACAAGAACAATGCAGGATGTTTTCCCTGGCAATAGCACTTTCTAATGCCTTATGATCAGTCTGAACAGGTGACAAAGGATACCAAAGTTGATCAGCACAGGCATTAATGAATTGAGGAACGACTTCATTTGGTCCTGTGGCTTTTCCTGTGTGTAGCTTTCTCAGTTGTCTCTTTAATTGGTCTTCAGTTATGGACAGCCCATACTGATGGTAAGATGTGGACTCGTCACTGGCCATTCCAGTGAAAGTGGTAGGTTGTTGATTTTGTTGGGATAGTGTTAGGGTACTGGTCATTGGAAAAAGATGGCAGAGGAAGATAAAATATTTCTTAATAAATCTGTTAAAAATCTCAGGATCAATGGTCTCTGTTAAAAAGAATTATCGAAGTAGTGTAGATCATGTGGCATAGTTCAGCTGTTCAGGTGAACCTGCAAAGGCCAGAAAAAGTAACTGACCAAAACTTCAAAAAGTTTAGGGGGTTGTCTCCTTCTTCATTTTCAGGGACACCCACAATGTAAATGTTACTCTGGCGGGTACGGTCTTCAGGGTCAATTATCTTGACGAGTAATGAAGTGATTTGACATTCCAGTGCTAGTATCTTAGTTGTGGGTGTTAAGAAGATTCACTCAGAAGATTCTGCACATCCTTCAGAGTTTTTCATTGGTTTTATTTAATTCTAGAAATTTCCTTATGGATTGCCTCTAACTTGAAAATTTCAACTCATAGTTGTTCTCTGATATGCCAGCTATTCATTTATGAATGTTTTAATTTCAGAGCAGTTAGAGCTCACTTTCGAAGAGGCCTCTAAATCCAAAGGCTGGCAAGTTGTGATGCAGCAAATGGATTTTTTTATATTCTGCACTCAAAAGTTTGGGAGTTAACAATATGGTATTAATAAGGAAAATGGCTAGCCTCCCCACTTTGCAGAGCTAATTTGCGTCCATCAGCCTCCCCAGGCCGTGTGCTGATTATTTTTGATTTAATAGCTGGAAATACACATAAAATCTAAAATACTGAACAATGTACTGCATGAACATTAAAATGTTTATTTCATCTTAATTCTCTATCCTGAACATCCACTGTTACTAGTTTTAAATAATTAATAAACCCTGTGTTTATATTTTTGGAAATATTTAAATTTTAAAAAGCATTAAGTTTATATTTTTTATGTCTTGCAATGTTAACATGGATTAAATTCTTTTTTTTCTCAGAATTCTACACACAACACCCTATAATGACAATGTGAAAAAAGTTTACCTGAGGTTTTTGCAAATTTATTAAAAATAAAAAAACTGGCAAATCACATGTACACAAGTATTCACAGCCTTTGCTCAATACTTTGTCGATGCACCTTTGGTAGCAATTACAGCCTCAAGTCTTTTTGAATATGATGCCACAAGCTTGGCACACCTATCCTTGGCCAGTTTCGCCCATTCCTCTTTGCAGCACCTCTCAAGCTCTATCAGGTTGGATGGGAAGTGCCAGTGCACAGCCATTTTAAGATCTCTCCAGAGATATTCAATCGGATTCATGTCTGGGCTCTGACTGGGCCACTCAAGGACATTCACAGAGTTGTCCTGAAGCCACTCCTTTGATATCCTGGCTGTGTGCTTAGGGTCGTTGTCTTGCTGAAAGATGAACCTTCGCCCCAGTCTGAGATCAAGAGCGCTCTGGAGCAGGTTTTCATCCAGGATGTCTCTGTACATTGCTGCAGTCATCTTTCCCTTTATCCTGACTAGTCTCCCAGTTCCTGCCGCTGAAAAACAACCCCATAGCATGATGCTGCCACCACCATGCTTCACTGTAGGGATGGTATAGGCCTGGTGATGAGCGGTGCCTGGTTTCCTTCAAACGTGACGCCTGGCATTCACACCAAAGAGTTCAATCTTTGAATCATCAGACCAGAGAATTTTGTTTCTCATGGTCTGAGAGTCCTTCAGGTGCCTTTTGGCAAACTCCAGGCAGGTTGCCATGTGCCTTTTACTAAGGAGTGGTTTCTGTCTGGCCACTTTACCATACAGGCCTGATTGGTGGATTGCTGCAGAGATGGTTGTCCTTCTGGAAGGTTCTCCTCTCTCCACAGAGGACCTCTGGAGCTCTGACAGAGTGACCATCGGGTTCTTGGTCACCTCCCTGACTAAGGCCCTTCTCCCCCGATCGCTCAGTTTAGATGGCCAGCCAGCCAGCTCTAGGAAGAGTCCTGGTGGTTTTGAACTTCTTCCACTTGCGTATGATGGAGGCCACTGTGCTCATTGGGACCTTCAAAGCAGCAGAATTTTTTCTGTAACCATCCCTAGATTTTTGCCTCGAGACAATCCTGTCTCGGAGGTCTACAGACAATTCCTTTGACTTCATGCTTGGTTTGTCCTCTGACATGAATTGTCAACTGTGGGACCTTATATAGACAGGTGTGTGCCTTTCCAAATCATGTCCAATCAACTGAATTTATCACAGGTGGACTCCAATTAAGCTGCAGAAACATCTCAAGGATGATCAGGGGAAACAGGATGCACCTGAGCTCAATTTTGAGCTTCATGGCAAAGGCTGTGAATACTTATGTACATGTGCTTTCTCAGTTTTTTTATTTTTAATAAAATTGCAAAAATCTCAAGTAAACTTATTTCATGTTGTCATTATGGGGTGTTGTGTGTAGAATTCTGAGGAAAAAAATGAATTTAATCCATTTTGGAATAAGGCTGTAACATAACAAAATGTGGAAAAAGTGATGTGCTGTGAATACTTTCTGGATGCACTGTACAAAAGATGTTATGTTGGGCTTTTAGTGATTATGAGATCAAGTGTTAGGTACATATTAAAATAGTGTTGTATTTATACTGTCTGTAGTACCTTGGAAGACACAGTCTGACAGATGAAACATTTTTCCCCAGGGCAGATAGATTACAGTACTTCCTAAAGCCTCTGTGCAAGCACAACACATTTTAAATGTGTGCATAGAACATTATAAGAGTAAAAGTTGATCACAAAAAAAAGAATATTTTAAGAGTCACCAAATCATTTTTTCAAGTGTTCCTAGCACTTACGTGAGTGCAGTTGACAAACTTTTCAAATGTGTTGCTTAATGGTTGTGGTGAGTGCTAGTATTTTATGTACTGCTAATCTGAGTAATAAAAAAACGAAGGAAGAAAGCTCAATGAAAATTTAACTTTACCAATTATTTTAATTAATTATTAAATAAGTTAAAAAATAATAAATAGCAATTAAAAAAAGAATCTTCAATTAAAAAACATCACTCTGAAGCGAATACAGATGAAATAAGAATTTATATATGATTCTTACAAATGAATAAATAAAATATACAGCACCTGAACTAATTCTTACTTTGAGGTGTTTGTGTTCCACAAGCCATGTCCTAACTTGCAACTTCAAATTATCATGTAGAAATAGTATTTTGTTGCTAAAGTTTACCCAGCTTAGAAATCAAATCTGAAGCTTCTGAGGTGCTTTGCACAGCTGCCTTAATTTTATTTGGCATTTGCCACTTTAAAAATTGAAGCAGTGATGACAGAGAAAATCTGAGTAACATAATGTAACTGCATATTTAAAAAGGCATTCATTTTTTTGCAGATAGGCAAGTTTGCAACCTTAAGTTTTACTTTTTAAATTTATTTTAATGTGTCATTTTTCTTTTAGTGGGCATCTGAGGTAGCATGTAAAATATGCTACCTTGGACTTACAATTGTAGTTTCTGAACAGCTTGCATGAAAAAGTGCATACCACGATAATTTTGTTTGATGTCATTTAAATCCATCCATCCATTATCCAACCCGCTGAATCCGAACGCGGTCACGGGGGGTCTGCTGGAGCCAATCCCAGCCAACACAGGGCACAAGGCAAGAACAAATCCCGGGCAGGGTGCCAACCCACCGCAGTGTCATTTAAATCAGCATGAAGTAAAAAAAAAAATGTTGCGAACACATAATGAAATTATATATTTAACTGAATATCAGTTTTTATTGTATGAATACCAAAAAGCATTTACTGCATGCATGGCAAGTATTTACATATTTTGATTATTTATATTTTTTTTGACAGCAGTGGCATTTGAAAATTTTACAGGAGGTGCCCAGCGCTAACTTTTCTGTTTGCAAGAAACACAGATTAATTTACATCTTGAACAAGCTTATTCATTAGGCATCATCGTTTCAGACATGACATATTTTTCAGTAGAAGCACATTGGTTATAATATGTGATACGAATCTGGAAGCAGATGACTAAATTGAAAATGATAGAATACTATGAAAGTCGCCATGTTGCCTCTTTTTAACCTATACACTTTTGAAAATGTTTATATTGTGTAAGATTTGCGAAGAGCAGGATTATGGACTGCAAAAAAGAAGAACTCTTCGTGTTTCAGAATAAATATTAGAATTCTAAATATTAGATTTATCACACCTCTGTTGAAACTTGTGCAAATATTTTACACATCCCTTGAATGTCTCCTTCATGGGCCATCCATATTCCCCATCTTGAGCATCTAAAAAATAGAAAACAAACAAGGCTGACAATTGCAATGATGCAAGTATGAAAAGATGGCCATATGTGATTATCTTTGTTCATTCATTAAATGTAAGCAATTTTTAAATGTTTGTACAGATCTAATTACAAACAGTAATTGGTTAAATTATTCAGTGTAAAGAAATTTTAACATATTAAAGAAACTAAGGCTGATGAGCGTAGAGTTCAATTTTTTTTCTTTTTCTAATAAATAAACAAAGCTCTTTGTATAACTAGTACTTTATTATGACTTTCACAGAGTGATTCCTGAATTTCTTTGGAGAGCAATCTGTGTATATTTGCTTAACCTTGATTCAAATGAATTTAGCATTTTTTACATACCCAGGAATGCAGTCTACAGTTTTTTTTTTTAAACAATGAAGATACTGCTGCTAGGGTTATTTCATGTTTAAACAAGGCAGACAGCCCTTAGCTAGCCAGACAAATACATTTCTTAAAGAAGGGAACACCTGTTTGTTCTGTGCAGTTTTCATTTATCGATTTGCCCAATCTTTTATTAAAATGTGTATTTTTTTATCAAATGTCCATTTTTAAATTCTGTCTCTGATAATAACAATAAAAATGATAATAATTGAGTTACTTCTTAGCTTGTCCACATTTCTTCTGTCTTTTTGTTAAGCTGTTAATTAATTTTGTGTTAAGGACTTTTGCCTCTTCCTCGAAGCAGATCTTACCACAGAGAAGAATTTAGAATTGGAGTAAAATTGAATGGAGGGTGTAGGTCATTGTTAATTTTTATAATATTTTATTTTGCAGTTGTATTATTGATTTGAGAAAATAATGCATTGGAATATATCGAAATGTTTTTTGTGTCATATAAAACTGACACCTTGTATTAAAAATGTGCTGTTGTATACAGGTCATTCTGATTTTCTATACATTGTTTGAAATACTCAGACTGGCATGCAACATATTTTTTTTCCTTATTTGAGCCTGTCGTGTTCATAGTACAGTGAATATCTAATACTGTATGTCTCTTCAGAACAGTTAACAATATTACAATAACAAGAACGACATACAAATAGACACACATATTTAAGCAGCATGCGGGTTATACAGAGAGTTACAGAAAAATACAGTTATTTACAATAAATTTTATACAGTACTAGCTGTTCTACCTGGCTTTGCCTTTAACAGTGAAAAATGTGTAAAATAAACAAACAGATCTGGCTACTTGTCCTTCCAATTGCAGCATAAACATGTTTTTTTTTTTTTTGTTTTAGCAGTATTTAGCATCTAGAGCTTCTGAGGTTATTAAACCCTTGCACAATTTTACTGTGAAATTAAGAGCAAGATTTAGTGAAATAGAAGTAATTTTGTAGCAAAAAACTATTTTTAGAGTAGTAATAATAATTAACTCAGTAGTTAAGTAATAATATTGAACTGTTATAGCGTGTGTAGAATGTACCCCAGTCATAATGTACAGCTCAGTCGCCAAGAGACAAGTTAGAGTCGGAAGATGCACACATGCTCCTCCTCCTCCCTGAACCGAACTCTTGGCAGATACCCACAAAGCATCTGCTTGGTCTTTTTCCTGCTGTGTCAAAAGACATTTATTACTCAAGGTCAAGCATGGATCTTGTCACAAATGGGTTATATGGTCATTTATTATTTTAAGTAGAGAAAAATTGAATAGGACCTTTTTGTTTGTCATAAAATGAGCAATCAGAAAATGCAGAACAGATTTTTGATATGATAATCCGAGAATGCAGTCAGACTTCTTTTTAGGGCAGTTTCATTCTCTGTCGCGTTCACGATCCTACCCTATGCGCCCCCATAAATCTGACACTGCTGTTTTCACATAAAGATGTGCATTCTCATACCAATGCTTGCGAACTGAAGTGTCTGCGTGCACTTTTCCTGGCATTACACGTGTATTTTTTGAGAATGCCCGTGTCGCTCAAACACAGGAAGCTCTGCAATGTACTTGTGACTTTCTTTTTTTCTTCGGTTATAGTCTTGAGTAAAAGTGCACTTGTTTTGTTATACTTGTACATCAACATTTATATGTTACTTGCATAAAAGCCAGATTGAATGTTATTTATTTGGATTTATTTACTTTCTACAGAGTGCAGAGCTATAGCACGTCTTCATGTGAAAACAGCAGTGTCAGATGGAGACGGGGGTTGGGGGTAGGGTAGGATCATTAACGCGACTGAGAGAATGAAACTGAATAATAAAAAAAAAAAAAAAACACAAAGCTAACCTTTACAAGGATCATACATTTACACCGGCTGTTACAGATTGAAATCAAATGTATGTTTTTATTCTAAAATAGTAGGAATAAAAGCAGCTGACTTCTCAAAACTGACTCGTCGGGGATTGAACCCGTGAAGTTTTAATTACCAGTCAACAGCTGATACCATTGCGCCACTGAAGGAGTTGTAGTAAATGTATGTCAATGTCACACCGTAATGCGTGTTGTTTTTGAATAAAAGCGCATTTCTTCTGTTATATTTGTGAAAGTGTTTCTTTGATATTTGGACTTCAGGCTTCACACATTATAAACTTCATGTCTACATTTTGTCAATTATTACTAAAACATGAAAAACGTTTTTTTTAACGATGTGTTTTTACATAGATCGTTTCAGACACGGAACACACATGAAATGCATGTGTTTCACATAACGATATACAGTAGTATTTATAAAAGGTGTGATTTTTGCTTGACTTCTCACTCAATACAACTCCAAGCAACTGACACGCAGGTAAACAGACTTGAGCTGAGAAAACTGTACGCTGGTGGGGGATGTGATAGCAGACTGCTTGCTGCTTATCAACACATTTAAAGGACAAAAGACATTGATGGAGAGGTGAGAAGTGATTTAAGGTGGGACGGATCTACGAGTTTTTTTGTAGGCTCTGAGTTTTTTTGTAGTTATTTTGGTAACTGTTTGTTGTAAAATGTCCTTTATTTGCAGGGATGCAGTCATCCAGGAGCTGTACACAACACAGAAAAATTAATCATTTGTCATTACTAAAACAGACAGCTTTCTGCTTCTTAAACCTGAAATTTCTGACTTCCCGTTTCTTTATGCTAGCAATGTTGAGCATCAATCACAACAAACAAAAGCTGGATTTTTTTCCATTGAAGCAAATGAAAAATGACTGCCATATTTCTGATTTTCCTTTTCTAGTTATAACAGCTTTAAGTCACCATTATGAACTTTCATTGTTAGCAAGGTTCATGTTATTTAGCTTAGGCTAGGCCAACTTGTCATTTTGCATATACTCTGTGTGACTGGTGGCTGATGACTTGACATTGTGGAAAATAAAGGGGTAATGAGGAAATGAATATTCAAATTACATTTTCATTTTTACAGTACCTGTAAAGGGAAAGAATGTAGAAACTTGAGTTTACTTTATTCCATTATTGTATTACTATTTTACCATTGTTTAATTTGCTGCTCCTCCCTGAAGCACTGAAATGCCATTTTGACTGTTTTTTTTTTTTTTTTTTATCGATAGCTATAATAGAAGTGGAAAATTGATTTACTGTGTTGAATATTTGTGTAACCTCAAGCAATTGTTATCTGTTTTTTACACGTGCATTACAGGGAAGTAGTCTTAACTTGTACTGCACCCTACCCCTTCTTTTTAGTCATCACAAATTGCACACATTGAAAATCCAGCTTTTGTGATGGACTGTACTTTTTACTGTCACGTTCATTTGAAGACTGGGCTTAGTGTCAAAAATCAAGATCCAGGCCTTTAATGACCTCTTGGGCACAGCTTTCAGCAGTGTGTCTGCAGAGAGAATTTCTACCTCATCAAGAAGTTTACTTACCTTGCCAGTGACATACATGTTTCTGATTACTCTTCTTAAGAAGTCAGTAGACATATTGGGAAAGCATGGTGGAAGGATCATAAGGTTGTAGGAAAGGGGCGTGTAGTGCTCCCACTATCTATGCGGAGAAGTGAAGGTCCAAATGTTTAGAGTCCTGGTGCTTCCTGTTTTGCTGTATGGTTGTGAGACATGGACACGCTATCCAGTAACCTGAGACGAAGACTGGAACTCTTCGGCAATGTCTCTCTTCGGAGAATCGTTGTGTATGGCTGGTTCGACTTTTTGTCAAATGAGTGGTTGCTCATGGAGCCCCAAATGAGGCACAGTAGTTACGTTATGAAGGAGTGTCAATTATGGCACTACGGCCATGTGATACGGCTTTCAGGATCCTTATTGTGGAGGACCCGAGTGGCTGGACAAGGCCAAGGGGATGCCCACGTAATACCTTGCTGTGGCAGATAGATGATCTTTTCTAGGGGGCGGGACGGGACCGCACCGTGTTTCTGCCTGGGGGTTTGCCATTTGGGATCCCGAGCCGATTTGACCTGACTTCCTCACTACCTTTTGTTAAGTGACAGAGATCGTTCTACCTCAACAAAGGATGTGGCAAGATACTATATTGCTAAGGCTGAATTGAGCCCTGAAATGTAATTTTGCTATTTTTCTATTGTAGAGGCTATGGTTATCAATAGGAAAATTTTTAAAATTTTGACTTTAAGGTAAGTTTGGGACTGCACACCTTTACTTGGTGGCTAGTGAATTGTAGACACACAAATAATGAATTAAAATGTATTTATGTCTATGCACAACTTTAAATTATGTAAATTCTGATCAGATCAATGAAAATGCTTATAGTTTTCAACTTTTCAGAACAAAATGTGAGTGCATCTGGCATACTTTGACAACTGACTGAAATAAAATAGATACTGCTTCTTTAACAGTTTTATCTTTTACTGTTTTTATGCTTAAATTAATTCTTCACATTGTCTATACTTAAGTATTCTGCATAATCATTAGACTAATCTTTATAAAGAGGGAAACAAGTCAATTCCAATATGTCTGCACCAACTTTCTTAAAGTGGTATGTTTTAAAATGCAGTAAACACCCTTTTGCCTAATATATTCTTTTTGTTCCCTTCCATCATTTGATGGGCATGGAAAGTTTGTGTAACTGTAGAGGTTTTGCAGTTGATATATTGTGGTTTTAGGCCTTCTTAAACATTAATTTCTTATTCACAGCCATTATGTGTTATTTTAATATGATGACTAGTGTGTAATTATGATATAGCAAATTGCTGGTACAATAAATGCCCCAGCAGTACCACTTACGACACTTCTAGTATATACTGTATGTGTATATTTCTGTCACTCATTTTTTCTACTTTTTTTTTAATTATTCAGTTTTACAAGTTTCTTTTTATTGGTCGGATCTTTGTAAACCATAAGCAGCTAGATGCTTTATCATGTAGAACATTAAAGTGGCTGAGTTTCATTTATTTCGAAATACACCCCAGCGATAAATTGATAGAATCTTACTGGAGCTCTAAATGACTTAATTTACCTTGCAGATAGAGTCTGAGTTAGACACAGGTCTGTGTTCTTTGCAGATGGAAGCTTTTAAAATATATTTTTGTATTTTAAACTTTCTTTCCTTGCTTGTGGTGAATATTGAACTGGAAAGAATATTGGTTGGTAATTTGGTTGGATGTAAACCCTTCTGCTAGATTTTGCCTCAGATCTTAATAGCCTTTTGAGGGTAAAGGGTTTTTCTGATTCATTAGTAAAACTCATTTTTGTAATTCTTTACACAGGGTTCATTTTGTTTTTCAGTCTTCTTAATTACATTTTACTGAATTATTTATATCCTTCCATCTGTTATTTGGTAATTATTAATTATGGCATTTTGTTTGTTTCATACTATATTGTGTAGCATAAATAGTTAAGTAAAGCTCCCTTACTGGGCCTTGATTTATAACACAAATATATTTAGTCAGTGCTTACAGATACAAAATCCTTTAAATGAAGCTTGTAATGCACTGCTGTTGTATTTTGCCAATTACTTTTAAAGATTTTAGGAGCGTAAACATCCAGTTTTTTTTTTTTTATCTTCTCTTACAAATGACTTTAGGATAACAGAATTCCGATCGGTTTTGAAAACATCATCTTTACATGCTCAGTATGCCCTTACTAAACCAGAGACTTCATGTGGATAAACAAACACTTATGCTTTCTCAAATTTTGCTTTCTGATGTGTTCTGCAATTCTGGCATTCAAATCATGCTCTCTGTTTATTTAAATGGTAAACAATGCAGTGCGTATTTGGAACCCCAAGCTCCTAGATTTAGATACCACTTTAAAATCACAGTGTGAGCAAAAACTTATTTCATCTCAGGATAAAAAAAAATAAATTTTTTTTTTTGGGAAATACTTACCCTTCTGCTGCTCCATTTCATCTAAGAGGTACAGTAATATAAGAATGCAATAAAATGATAGCTTGCTACATTTCAGAAATTAAATTAAAAATTATAGGTCAATAAAAGATTAATAGATTTGCTTTAGGTGTTACTTCTTCCAAAGCTGTGTGTGTGTCGGCATTTCACTTTGAATGATGCAAACTCCACTATTAAGGTTTTCTGAACGATGAACAACACTTTTTAGAGATTAAATAATATTGATTCTAAAGAGCCTTGTTTGTTTGGATATTGTAATCTTATTACTGGTAACATTACGTTGCACATCCATCTATTAATGTACTAGTTAATGCTTGTTAGGTTAATATTACCTTTTCTAGACAGCAGTATCTTTTTTTAATTTTCCACAGTCACATTTCCTTATAGACATGTCAAAAATGATCTGCTCATGAATCAACCTTATTTTTTTATGATATTTGTTTGTAAAATATAAAATAAAAATGAGTACATTAGGATAGATGCAGGTAGACCTTTATTATCCAAATGGGAAATTTGTTTGCAGCAGAAATGTATAAGCATAAAATGATGTTCTCCGGAATCAAGAAAGAGGAGATGAGAAATGTTATCCATTTTTTTTTATTTTAATGATTCAAGGACATTCCAAGGATTCTCACTTATAACAAAATTGTAGCTTTTGTTAAACTCTTTTCAATAACACTGTGTTTATTCCTATATTTTATACTTCCACCCTTTGGAGTAAAGGCAATGCTTCAACCTCTGTTATGACCACACCCTAACAACTGTGGGTTCTGACTATTAACAGTCAAAGTTACAGCCAGGTAGAGAGCTGTAAGCTTGATGAAGAAACAATAAGATGCGTTTGTGGCTTTTAAAGGAACAAATAAAGGTCACAGCATTGGTTTCCTGTGTGTACATAAGCCCAGTCTTTTGACCATTGGTGAAAAGTTCTGTCTATCAGTTTTACTTACCCTTGAATTATTGTCTTTTGTTCATACCCTCCGAGACATTCTAGTGATATTACAAGGGCTGGAGTCGCATCATGTTATCGGGTAAATGCAATGTCTATATTCCATAGCGGGATCCCACCATGGAAACAGGAAACTTACTACGCACTAAAATCCTTTCTAGCTGCCTATATTAGTATAAGCTAGCAGTCTTTTAAGCTAGCACTTGTGTTCTAGACATAGCAATTAAAATTTGCCCCAATTATATACCATGTTTGTTCTTCTCACAACTGAGAGGGCGTGTTGGATGTCTGCTGGCTGGCTGCCCAAACACAAGCGTTGTTTGAAGGCTGCTCCCTACTCTGTAATGTTGATGAGTTTAACTTATAAATATTCATGATTTGTTTGCAGTGATGTTATTTTATCCAGTAGGTGACAGTAGAAAGCTGTCTTGATAGTTAGTCAGACTTTACACTGTAAAGGAGATAATTACACATTACCCTGAGTCTGACTTGGGCTTAGTCGGAAAAACACAGATCACCAAACCTCAGACACATGTCAAGGGGGTTGAGAAAGTAATTTTCACAACACACAAGATTTTATGTTAAAAACTACAAGTGTCTAAGTCCTTTTTCTTTCTAAGTTGCTGCCAAGCTACTCTGTTTTGTGAATAACACAAAGAATCATCTAAGATTATTTTTTATATTTCTGTTTTCAGACATTACCCTGCTCTAAAAACCTTGGAACAAGTAGAGCACCATTACCTGCCCCATGTTAGCCAGTACCGTTTTTGCAAGATTATGAGTGATAACATTCCTCGCTTGCGCATGGAGATTAAGGATGTATCAATGTCTGACCTGAAAGATTTCCTGGAAAGCATTCGCAAGCACTCTGACAAGATTGGGGAGACTGCCATGAAACAGGTATGTTCTTTGTTACTCTATACCTTTTGATCATTATACTCTTTGCAAAAAGTCTAATTTTGCAGCATTTAATGGTAAGGCTGGTAAGGCACATTATTACATTTTCTATGTGAACGTTCAAATTTCTTCCTCTGGTAATGTGCCTTAACGGTATTACCAGTAATTAAAGAAAAATTGTTTTGTGTCCTCTGCAGTGTTAAGAGAGAAAGGCTTTGGTTTGGGATAAAATGAAAAAAGGTGTAAAGAAAGGAAAGTTGCATTTTTCTTTTATATAGTATAGAGAGATGTGTTCGGTGACGTTATGATCGCCTTTTGGGGACAGTCGCGGTGGGTCTTGTGTAGACTGGTGAGACGTCTCTGCCATTAATCGGCTGTGATGGCACTGTCAGTCCTTCACTCGTGTGCGTGTCTTCATAATCCGAGCTGAGGACCTCATAATCGTATACGTGCAAAAGAAAGTGTGAATCGCCTTAATATTATTTTGCCGTGGTGTAGAAAAGGGGTCCCGTGTTTGCACTTGTCTGGGCTATAGCTCAGGGGGAGGATGAAAAAAATTAAAAGTGCTCACTTTGATTTAAGGCAGAAGCGCGCCGGCCGCTCGACTTTTGCTGGGAAGGAGACCCCAGTTTTTGTACACACGGGTTTACCGGCAATGTCAGTAAACATATACTCGGCCTCCCATCGGTTTTTAAAGGCTCTATTTTCAGAATCAACTTTTCTTTTCGGCATCGTGTGGGCTAGCTTCGCAATAACTTACAGTATCATAAGCTAGACTTGATTAACGTGGTAAGTGTTCGGCAAGGCAGCTGAAGCGCTGCATTATGGGATCTGTAGTTTATTGTGTTACCAGCGCTTCATATCCCCGGGCCATTAATAACAATAATACAGTATATAAAATGATCTCGCGGGCCAGATATAATTACACACCGGGCCGGATGTGGCCCGTGGGCCTTGAGTTTGACTCATATGGTCTAAATAGAACTTGAAAAGAAATATTTTTTGGAATGTGATCGCGCAAGTCAGATCTAGAACTACAGTACATCGAGCCCGCGTGCTATTGTGGTTTTGCTTGTGTGCTTCAGTAAGTTACCGTCCCCTCGCTCTTACTTTTTTACCGTTCATCTAATGAATACACTGAGTATGGCTTTACCAAAACAATCATTGATCGCGAATAAAGTATCCATTATTCATGAAGCTTCAATAGGTGATCTGTCTTTCTGCGTTAACCGCATGTGTTTTCATACGTCTCAAACTAAGGGGATGCGAGGTTAAAATAAATCGAGAAGCGCGCGTACATACTTAGTGAATCCCCTCTCGGGAATCGAACCTCGGACGTGGGCGCTACAGGCGAATGCTCAACAATCGCGCCACGGCGTGTGGTTTATCTATTTGAGCGTAGCAGTGTAATTCGGTTTTTGTTCAGCACTCTTTGGAACTGTTGCTTTTTGTCTGCGCACTGTGTCAGTTCACGTGAGCCGCTGAATATGGTTTTATATGTCACTCGCTCGCTTCTAATTGTTTCGCTGCCTTCTTAATTATATAATGCATGTTTTTTAAAGTGCGTTTTGTAGCTCTTCCTGGCTTTCTACGTAATGCGTGATTACGTGAGAGGCGTGATGATGTCATACGAAACTCCGCCCCTCCAGCTGAACTCCATTACAGTAAATGGAGAAAAATAGCTTCTAGTTATGACCATTATGCGTAGAATTTCGAAATGAAACCTGCCCAACTTTTGTAAGTAAGCTGTAAGGAATGAGCCTGCCAAATTTCAGCCTTCTACCCACACGGGAAGTTGGAGAATTAGTGATGAGTCAGTCAGTCAGTCAGCGAGTCAGTGAGTGAGGGCTTTGCCTTTCATTAGTATAGATGATCCCGGGTAAATTATTATCCAATAGCACAGAGCAATTTAATACTGCTCACAAATAACTTTATAACAATACATGATTAATAATTCATATCCATTAGTTTACTAATTATCAGTTGAATAACTATTATATTGTCTTTGAGACACAATTACCGCGGGTATATACACAATTGCTGACTTATTGTCAAGGTTCAATCACTATGTAAACACTGAAACACTCGTATACACTAATATATATGAATTTAATACTTACTACGCACTAAAATCCATTGAATTACTCATCATCGCTATCCTCCCCACCGAATAACACATTCCAGTTCTCTGGACAAATCATATCATCATACATGTTGTACTCCTCGGTATCGTCGATAAGTTGGGCGAGAGGCACATCATCATCATCCTCCCATAACATATCTTCCGTACCGTCCATGGCATTACTGATGGAACACTTTTTTAATGATTTTATCACAATCTACGGTTTAATCTCAGCCCACGCCTCGACAATCCACTCGCACACAGTTGCCAAAGGTGCAGCACGCATGTTACCAGCATCGGTAAATGTCTGCACCCCAGACAGCATCCAAGTGTTCCACTTTTTGTGCATTAAGTCCTTGAACGGTTTGTTCAGGCACACATCCAAAGGCTGAAGTACGGAAGTTAATCCACCAGGAATAACTGCTATGTCTGTGTTAACTTTATTTAACTCCGACTTAACATCGTCAGCTAAATGTGACTTAAACATATCCCACACAAGAAGAGCACGTTCACGTAACATCCCACCAGGACGATGACTTCACACCTCTTTAATCCACTTTTTACAGCCATCCTCATCCATCCACCCTTTCTCTTGAACATGAACAACCACTCCACAGGGAAATTTCTTCTTCTTTGGCAACGTTTTTCTTTTGAAGATCACCATTGGTGGTAACTTTGTCCCATCAGCAAGGCAACATAACACAACAGTAAAATGCTGTTTTTCATGACGAGTTGTCTTTCTGGTTAACTGTCTTGTTATTAACGACATCAAAAAACATAGGCGTTTCGTCCATATTTGCAATCTTTGTGAGCGGGTATTCATGTTTCTTTCGGTGCTTAATGACGAAGCTTTGGAAGGCAGTAATTTTATCATCTAAATCTCGAAGAAGCCGTTGAGCCATCTTCGTTTTTGTTCGTAGGACTAGACTGTGGTGATTCATGAAACGAGTGCACCAGGATCTCGACGCCTTGAAGTCTACAGCATCACCTTTATTCTTCTCAGCCCATTTTAAAGCATGCAGACGTATCAGGTCACGAGTGACGATGTAACCAGATGCACGATGTTCGTTAACCCAAGTGACCAGTTCTTCTTCCAGTTTCGGCCATTTACAGTATCGACCACGGTTGGCGCATTTAATTCTTGGCATGGCTTTTAAAGATGTTTCAGCCTTCTTCAATTCGCGTACTTGTTTCTCGTTGATGCCAAAGTGACGAGCTGCTGCACTGTTATTTGATTCATTAGCGAACTTTACAACTTTCAACTTAAATGCGCTGTCATATTTTATACGTTTTTTCATAGGTGTAGTCATCTTTTTTTTAAACAAAAACTTTTATGTATTACCAGGTATATTTTTATTCACCAATAATGTTTTTAAAAATATAATACTGGTATACATAAACATTTACAGTCGACCCTTGATATACCACCGCCCTGACATGCGAACAACTTGATTTACGACAAACATCTTGCGTTATGACCCGAATGCGGCCACGTGTATCCGCTTGCACGATTATAAACAAACAACCGAGAGGGTTAGTAAGCGTCAGTCGGAGCCCAGATACATGTGTTTTTGGATGTAATTTCGGTCATTGCAGTGATTTACCTATATATATAATTCACTAAGACCATGCAAGCAAGACACATAATTGCTAAGGAAGGAAGAGAAGGTAACGAAGGTTAAGAAAGTGATCACAATCGAAACGAAAATGGAAATTGTGTGGAAATATGAGAGTGCTGTTTGTGTGACCGATCTCGCTAATATGTACAGCATGTCGAAATCCACCATCTTGACAATTTTACAAAGAAAAGATTTGCATAAGGAGGCTCCTTCTAAACAATAACAACCTTCCGTTTCATTCTCCTCCTCCTCCTCCCTTTCTGCAGCCCAAAGATGTCAAATTAAATGGTGAGTACAGTATGAAATTGTTATTTCTAGAATAGAATCGAATGCCTTTTATTGTCACTATACAAATGTACAATGACATTAAAAGCAGCTCCTTCAGTGCAGACATATGTGTAGAACACAACAAGTAAATAAACAAAGAAACAAATGGTGCGAAAAGATGCAAAGAAGTTGCAAAAAAAAAGTTCTGTATAGGGCTTTTATGGTTGTTTCTTTAGCCTTAGCATAATGCCGGATCTGCGGCCCCGCATCTGCTTCCTTTCCCTCCTCCGTCTGCGCCGTCTCCTAGACCTGACAAAAATCCACAGATAGCCCGTTGGTCTCGCTGTGTTGTCTGGGATGTTGTGCGTGTGATGAAAAACACTCGAAACAGATGTCTGGCTCTGGAAACAGATGTCTGGCTCTGGACACCGATGTCTATAAGGTTCTGACGGGTGTAGCAGATGTTCGCCGAACCGATCGTGCACAAACAAGCAAAAAAAAAAAAAGTACAAAAACAACAAAAAATTGCACTGAAAAGGAAAGCCCTGAGCCGCTGCGACCATGTGCGCCGCCATGCTCCTAGCTTAATCTAGCTTACTTCTGGTAGGCTAGGCACTTTTTATAACTTTTTGGTTTGTACATTAGAAAGATTATTGGTGCTTTGGTAAATTATGCACATTATACAACCCTTTTTTATTATGAAAAGGTTAAGTAAGTGTTGCAGTGCGAGGTTCGGAACGCATTATGGGTATTTCCATTATTTCTTATGGGTAAAAATAGTCTTGACTTACAACCAACTTGAGTTACAACCAGCCCTCGTGAACGAATTAAGTTCGTAAGTCAAGGGTCCACTGTGTTGCGTATTTAAGTTAATCAAATTTATAACGAGTCTCCGGAAATCCATCCACCGATGTACCGTTTTTGCGTATATAGTTTCAACACAAAGGTTTCATTTTACCAAACTTCTCCGCAATCACTTCCTGGTTTCCATCAAAAATGCCGGCAGTCTCAAATTCTCGCCGATAAACATGATAAATATACCTAAAGAGACACTTTCTCTTTAGAAAATTTTGCTTGGAGAAGGGGGTCGGCTTAAATACCGGTCATCGGCAAATACATGTAATTTAGTAGGTAGAGAAGGGGATCGGCTAATATTCCGGGATCTACGGTATGTTTGCATTGCATTTGTCTACTGTTAGCAGTTTAACTATTTTAAATATATACTGGAAAAAAATTTCATACATTCAGTTCTTAATTGTACTGTATATTCTGGCTTGATTTATAAAGCACCTTGTAAAGTAGCTTGCAACACATGGTGGTTTAGTCAGTAAGTCTTAATTGATAAGCAGAAGAAGGAAAATACGTTATAATGTGATCAAAGTTCTTGACAATGTGGCATTTTGTTATTAGTAAAAAGCATTCCCTTCTTGTATTTATTATGCATTTTTGGCACCTGTCATAGCAAAGTTCTTTTCTGTGTCTCTCTCTCTCTCTTTCTTTAATGCATTTAAGCTTTGAAGCATTGAACACATGCACAAGATATGCTAATGAATCTGCATCAGTTGGCCATCATTCTTCCTGTTTGGTTTTGCTTCAATTACTTGGGTTATTATTTGGAGCTAATTCATAAATAAAACTTAAATATAGTTCTTGACTGACATTAACTCCAAGAAGCAGGTGAAATGTCAATTTTATGATTTTTAAGTAGGACAGGCATAATTAAAGCAAACAGGGTGGCATTTGTCGAGGAAATTAAACATAGCACCTGCCTCTAATCATTTTGACAAGAAAGTAACAGCATACTCCTGTAGGAAAAAGACTGTGCTCCCCATTTCTGTGCATTTTATTTTTTGCCTGAGCTTTTTTTTTTTTTTGTTCTTTATTTCACCTTTTACAATTTCTGGTATTAGGAATTTGTTAATTTTCGCATACCCTTTGGGGTCAGCGCACAGGGTCAGCCATTGTACAGTGTTTCTGGAGCAATTGAAGGTTAAGGGCCTTGCTCAAGGGCCCAGCAGAGTAGCATCTCTTTTGGCAGTGACAGGTATTCGAACTGGCAACCTTCGGGATACCAGTGCAGATCCTTAGCTTATGTGTTTTTCCTGACGTACAGATTGACTACAGTAGTAGTTGGAGAATCTATTCTAAACTTATAATTAGTTATTGAAGACGTTTCCTTGCATGTAGTTGCTACGTTAGCTCTTACTGTTTATTTATTTAGATTAGTTTGTATTCCTCCATGTCCCGATACCTCATCTTATTGTCAATTACAAACTGTAGAACTTTTCAAACCACAAGTTAGGAAATGAATGGTTAAGTACCAAGCCAAACAAGCTAAGTACTACGATAAACATAGAAGAGTAGTTCTCTATGCATTTGGGGACCGGATTTGGTTGAGGGTTCACCCCCTGTCTACGGCATCAACTAAATTTACTGCAAAGCTAGCTCCCAAATGGTTTGGCTATCCTATTGTACTCGGTAAATTAGGTCCTGTTGATTAGTGCGTACAATGGGCAACTGACACTGGGGTAAAAGTGTATATAGTGCATGTGACCAACATGAAGCCGTACCTTTGGCCCTTCATTTGACTTAGGGTTGGGGAAAATGTAGCGGGTGCCATGTGTACTATTGGCCTTTTATTAGTTTGTCTCTCCTAAATGTATACTAGAAAAAATAGGTTGCTGTGGGTCTGCGACTTTAAAGAGGAGATAAACACGGGTTTGACTGATTGCCGAAAAATGATTTTTTTTTACATTTTATTGAATTTATTAAAATCAAACAACATTCCATACAAGCAAGTCAAATATTACACAACTAGATTTCACCCAGACAAGGAGGTGGAGAGAGAGAGACAGACATCGGGTAGGAAGTGAGAAGCTACAACATGTTAGCACAGATAATCTACGATGACTGCCACCTGCTGGAAGATGGATTTTTGTCTGCGGGATACAAGAGAGATGCGTCTCAGGTTCTGAAATTTTCTGTATCTAATCTAGAGCAGCCAACTTGTTGATCGGTAGGACAGAACGTTAATCATTATCGGTGTTGACTGACTGTGTACTCAATCGGGCTTCCAGCTTCGCATTGTCTTCTTCCAACTTAAAGAAAAGTAAAACCAGACTATAGTATATTTTGTGAAATGGATTATTTATGGAACTTTTATATCCCACCCTAATTTCTGACTTCATGTTAGTGATGTGTTTGTTGGGTTATGTCAAAAAGTTGTATTGTCTTTAAATATGTAGATATACTTTTTCATTTCCCTACTGCTTTTCATTGAGTGTTGGGTTGGAATTTGTGGTGATTGGGTTAAATAGGATCACGGAATCCTGAGAGATTTCTGTAAAGAATATTAAATATTACTTCTATCATGATAGTGTTATTTTAGTTATGCGGCTGCGCGTTGCTTAGTTGGTCTTTCTGGTAGTAGTAGTGGTAGTTGTGGTCTTCTTGTGTTGAACACCCCAAACTGCCATAAAGCTATCCATCTCGAAGCTTGTGAACTCAGGTAGTCTATCAGTGATTATAAATCTGAGAACTCCCTGAGTGAAGATGTCATTTCTGAGGATAGACCAAATGCGAGATGTTTTACGTCAGAAAAATCAAACAGCTCTGCGCATTTAGTGAAATAGTCCATTGCCACCATTAAATAGGTTTTCCTTGTTTTAGTGACAGGAAGAGGTCCCATTAGACCAGGCAGGTTCTCATACTTTTGACAAAAGGCACAGGTCTTCATGTGTTTTTAAATGTCCTTTGTAACGGTCGGCCACCAGGCCACCTCTAATATTCTCTTCAGCTATCCTAGATGGCCACCAAAAGGGCTGTTTGGAAATAAGCAAGGAACTCAGGAACCTGTTATTCAGGAACAAGTAGCTGATATTTGTTCTCACCCAACTTTGATGGCACGCAGCAATAGGACACGCCCTGATGTTCCCGAAAAGTGATGTGCCCATTTCACTTCTCAGTGCTATTTCTTGGCTCTTGACAAACATGACTGATGGACTGAGCTTGAACTATGTCCGGTAAGTCCAGAGGCAGGTCTGTCCATTGAATTGATACTAGGACACTGCGGAAGATATAGGTGGTTCCAGAACCTTGGAACATGCATCTGGTAACACATTTCCTGAGCCCTTCTTGTAAAACTCTGTGAAGGTAAACTGTTGAAGATGCAGATACAACCTGATCAATTAAAACCAGGTCCTGGAGCAATTAAAAGCCTAGGCCAGTGCACGGTGGGTAGTATACACTTAAAACAGAACTCCCTCAAGAAAATGCCTATACAACCGGCAGATATTCTTTTTCAAAGTATGAATAATTGAGCTCAGGACCAATTAGGGATCGGGAAGCATATACAGTCACCTGTTCTTCTCCATCCTTGGTTTGTGTGAGGACAGCCTCAAGCCCCAAGTCACTGGCATCCATTTAAACCTGAAATCTAAGGTATGTAGCAGGTTGTGCCAGAACAGGTGATTCCAAAGGTGTGTTTTTGAGGTTCATGAAAGCGTCTTCACTTTGTGGCATTCACTCCCAAGGTACCCAGTTTCTGGTCAGTTGGTGTAAAGGGTCAGCTAGTTGAGGAATAAATTTATGGAACCAACCCATGATCCCCAAGAAGTGTTGCAAAGCGTTGATGTTTTACAGAAGGAGGGTACTGCACAATGATCTTGTTTGGGTCCACCTTGATGCCTTCGGCAGATACTATGTGCCCCAGGAAGCTGAGGTGGGACTGTAAGAAGTGACACTTGTTCATGCTCAAGGTCAGCTGTGCCTTGGAGTTGGAAGAAGATATCATCAAGGTCCTATAGGTGTAGTTCCAATGAAGAGGAGAAATATAATGATGTCATCAATATACAAGAAGCAGGTTTTTCCAATCAGACTCCTCAACACTTCCTCCATTAATCATTGAAAGGAAGCCCCAGCTTTTCTAAACCCAAAGGCCATGTCCAGAAAATGAAATAAGTCTTCTGGTCTTCTCTACACTGTCTTCTCCCATACATGCTTGCCTATGGCCTAACTGAAGATCCAGTGTGCTAAAAACTGCTGCTTTCCCCAAGGATTCCAGTATTTAATACACCAAGGGAAAGGAGTAGGCGTCATGGTGGGTTTTGGCATTCAGATCCTTATAATCGACAGAATCAAAAGGTGCTGTCTTATTTCCGGATCAACACCACTGGACCTGGCCATGCTGAAGATGAAGGTTCAAGTATGCCATCTGTCAACATACGGTTGACCCACACTTTAATAAGCCTTCTGTTCATCAGGGAACATCCTGTAGGCCTTAAGACCGACAAAGACCTCATCAACAATGTGGGTAACTATTGATGTGCATCCTGGTTTGTCTGTCTATACCACAGAACATCTTCTCAGCAGAGGTTACACATCCTGGCGTGGAGTACTTATGCTTGGTTCGACGGGACCCATCTCAGTAACTGATTGCACCAGATAATAACAAAGATTGGGCCACTGTAGCTCTTCTTCAGCATGTTTTTCAAACCTAAACACAATAAACTGGGCTAGCACATAATCCCTAGTCTTTGGATGCAAAATCATGACTGCTGCAATGAGGAGTCCAGACCAAGGAGCATGGTCAAGTAAGAATCCTGTAAGATGTATATGTCCACCTGCCAAGAGACACGATGCAATGCAAACCGTGTTGTAACTTTGCCAGTATTATCATACGCCCTCCCTTCAGCCAAGAAGAACCTAATTGTAACACCTGCCTCAGACAGCTTGTGGGTTTTTTTCATCTTTTCTCACAAGCTGCGCTTCATTAAGGTAAGAGTGCTTCCGGTGTCTACCACCGCATTCCTGATGATGTCCCTCGCAGGTACTGGCACCATTAAGAGGAGTTACTTGAGTTCACACAGTGGTAAGCTCAGCCCTGGAGGATCGGTACTTTTGTTGCTGACCACAGCCACCTGACAAATTACTGCCTGATAAGTCCTTATTTTTTTGTTTATTGTCCCTCATGGTAGCCCATTCTTTCTCAGTCAAGGTACCAAATTAATTCAATGATTGTACTGAGCACATAATACCCCTTAAAGCCACAATGTCGTCTTCTGATATAGAGGGATTCCATTTTAAGCATAGCACACAGTATACGTAAGCAAAATCCCTAATAGGTTGCATATGCTACTGTTGGGTGTTCATAAGTTGCTGTTCAACTTCAGCCTGGTAATCCTCTGGTAAGAATATTTCCAAAAATGTGGCACAGAAGGAAGACCAGTCTGCAATATTTGCCTTTTCTGCCTGTCACCACGACAGCGCTGGACCGCTCAGCGATGCATTTCAAAAGCCCATCAACTCCACACTAAAGGATGGTGTCCTAAAAACGAATCAGCCTGCTCTAATAATCTGAGAACCTCCGATGACGAGCATGAACCTTCCAGTGTGGGAAATTCCAAGCGCAGTGTTAGATGTAACAGCAATGGAGACCTGGGGATCCGTCCCCTTCATAGAACTAGACAGCCACAATCTCTGGCAATGTGTTTGCAGTCCAAACCACATCGTGCAGGTCACCTTCCAATTGCTGATCTTTTCTCTGGAGACAAGCAATTAGTTTTTACTTTAACCACTGCAGTCGAATCGTGCATCACCTCCACCATGGCGTCCATTGATCCTTGCAGTGCCACTTCATGAGCTGCAGCCCCTTCAGCCAATTCCTTGATCTGATTGTGCATCTCATACATCCATTGTTTCATCTCGGCCCACAACAGCCGCAGGATGTCCTTGACTGTTTCCACCTTGAGCGTGGATATGTACAAATAATACAGCAGGCTAGCTTTCTTGTCCACCTCTTCATGCACCTTGACTGTGATGTGCCTGCCCAGCTCAACTCCTTTCTCCAGCCCCTCACTCAGACTGGAAGCCTCCTGTGCCAAATTCTCCACAGTCATCTGATCTAATGCAAAGTAAAAGTCAGAGAGGGCACCACTAATCTTTACCACTACCCCAGGAGACCAAAAAAGCCCCGTGCAGCTGCACGAACAGAACACCACAATCATGATGGCAGAAATAATATTCTTAACAGAAACCTTTCAGGGTTGTGTGATCAACACAATGTCACCCACTCACTATAATCCCAAGCCCAGCACTCATTTTCTTCAGGTATACATTAGGGAGAGACAACCTAACAAAAGGCCAATAGTACATGTGGCACCTGCTACAAGCTGAGTATTCTGGAGTGTAGAACATTTTTCCCATGTTTTTGGTAACAATTTTGACATCACTTATTTGTTTAACATTTATTTTCATGAGTCATTTTTTCTTTGTTTTTGGCTGCTCCTGACAACACATTTTATTTTTTGTATCTGTTTCTATTTGTGTTTCGTTATGATGGGCAACACACTTAGGTTCCTTATCCCTTGTAGTTTGTAGTGATGTCCAAGGAAAACATTTAATTGCTCATTTTCATACAGGAAATGAGAAGACAGTTTATGATATAACTGAACTTTATAGTGATACCTTTTAGATAGATAGATACTTTATTAATCCCAAGGGGAAATTCACATAATCCAGCAGCAGTATACTGATACAAAGAAACAATATTAAATTAAATAGTAATAAAAATGGAAAAAAAAAAAAATGTTAGCATTTACTCCCCCGGGTGTAATTAAAGAGTCGCATAGTGTGGGGGAGGAACGATCTCCTCAATCTGTCAGTGGAGCAGGACAGTGACAAAAGTCTGTCACTGAAGCTACTCCTCTGCCTGGGGATGACACTGTTCAGTGGATGCAGTGGATTATTCATGATTGACAGGAGTTTGCTTAATGCCCGTCGCTCTGCCACAGATGTTAAACTGTCCAACTTTACTCCTACAATAGAGCCTGCCTTCTTAACAAGTTTGTCCAGGCGTGAGGCGTCTTTCATCTTTATGCTGCCACCCCAGCACACCACCGCGTAGAAGAGGGCACTCGCCACAACCGTCTGGTAGAACATCTGCAGCATCTTACTGCAGATGTTGAAGGATGCCAACCTTCTCAGAAAGTATAGTCTGCTCTGACCTTTCTTACACAGAGCATCAGTATTGGCAGTCCAGTCCAATTTGTCATCCAGCTGCACTCCCAGATATTTATAGGTCTGCACCCTCTGCACACAGTCACCTCTGATGATCACAGGGTCCATGAGGGGCCTGGTCCTCCTAAAATCCACCACCAGCTCCTTGGTTTTTCTGGTGTTAAGATGTAAGTGGTTTGAGTCGCACCATTTAACAAAGTCTTTGATTAGCTTCCTGTACTCCTCCTCCTGCCCATTCCTGATGCAGCCCACAATAGCAGTGTCATCAGCGAACTTTTGCCTGTGACAGGACTCTGAGTCATATTGGAAGTCTGATGTATATAGATTGAACAGGACCGGAGAAAGTACAGTCCCCTGCGGCGCCCCTGTATTGCTGAACACAATGTCAGACCTGCAGGTCCCAAGATGCACATATTGAGGTCTGTCTGTAAGATAGTCCACAATCCATGCCACCAGGTGTGAGTCTACTCCCATCTCAGTCAGCTTGTCTCTAAGGAGCAGAGGCTGGATGGTGTTGAAGGCGCTAGAGAAGTCCAGAAACATAATTCTTACAGCACCACTGCCTCTGTCAAGGTGGGAGAGGGATCGGTGTAGCATATAGATGATGGCATCCTCCGCTCCCACCTTCTCCTGGTATGCGAACTGCAGAGGGTTGAAGGCGTGGCGGACCTGTGGCCTCAGGTGGTGAAGCAGCAGCCACTCCATGGTCTTCATCAGATGTGACGTCAGAGCAACAGGCCGGAAGTCATTCAGCTCACTAGGATGTGATACCTTTGGGACTGGGGTGATACAAGATGTTTTCCAAAGCCTTGGGACTCTCCCCTGTTCCAGGCTCAGGTTGAAGATGTGCTGTAGAGGACTCCCTAGTTCCAACGCACAGGCCTTCAGCAGTCGTGGCGATACACCATCTGGACCCGCTGCTTTGCTGGCACGAAGTCTTTTCAGCTCTCTGCTCACATGGGCTGCTGTAATTGTGGGTGGGGATGTCTCACCTATGCTGGTATTAGCAGAAGGATGGTTGGAGGATGCAGTACTCCGAGGTGAGAGTGGGTTAGGGTGATCAAACCTATTAAAGAAGTTGTTCATTTGGTTTGCTCTCTCCACGTCTGTCTCGATGGCGGCACCCCGCTTCGAGCTGCAGCCAGTGATAATCTTCATCCCATCCCACACTTCCTTCATGCTGTTGTTCTGCAACTTCTGCTCCAGCTTTCTCCTGTACTGCTCTTTCGCCGCCCTGAGTTGGACTCGGAGTTCCTTCTGCACGCGCTTGAGCTGATCGCCACCTTTAAAAGCCCTTTTCTTCTGGTTCAAAAGGCCCTTGATGTCACTTGTAATCCATGGCTTGTTGTTAGCATAGCAACGTACTGTTCTTACTGGAACTACAATGTCCATACAGAAGTTGATGTAATCAGTTGTGCATTCCACAGCATCATCAATGTTCTCACTATGTGACCCCAGCAATATATCCCAGTCTGTAGTTCCAAAGCAGTCTTTCAGAGCCTGCTCTGCCTCAGGGGACCACTTCCTGAATGAGCGTGTGGTTGTAGGTAGTGCCCTCACTCTTGGTTTATATTGAGGCTGAAGCAGAACCAGGTTATGATCTGCTTTCCCAAGCGCAGGCAGCGGGGTGGCGCTGTATGCGTCTTTAACGTTTGCATACAGTAGGTCGATAGTCCTGTTTCCCCTGGTGTTACAATCCACATACTGGGAGAAGGCAGGTAATGTTTTGTCCAGCGTTACATGGTTAAAGTCTCCAGCGATTAGCACAAGTGCCTCAGGGTGCTGCGTTTGTAACTTAGCAACTGCGGAATGGATGATGTCACTCGCTATCTCTGCGTTCGCTTGAGGGGGGGGATGTAAACAATAACAACAATCACATGTCCAAACTCTCTGGGCAAGTAATAGGGACGCAGACTTACAGCCAACAGTTCGATGTCCCTGCAGCAATTAGAGATTTTAACGTTTACATGTCCTGAGTTGCACCACTTTGTATTGACATAGAGAGCGAGTCCTCCTCCTTTCTTCTTCCCGCTGGTATTTGCGTCTCTGTCCGCTCTAACTGTGCTAAACCCGGGTAGCTCCACGTTAGCATCTGGGATGGTAGTTGTTAGCCACGTTTCACTAAAACACAGCAAGCTGCATTCTCTGTAGGTTCTGACATTTTTCACCAGCACAGCCAGTTCGTCGATCTTATTTGGTAGTGAGTTCACATTTCCCAGGATCACAGAAGGCACCGACGGTTTATAATGCCATTTTCTCTCAAGTTGTCTCGATTTAATCTTTGCGCCGGCTCGGCTGCCCCAATATCGTCTTCTTACCTCGTCAGGTAAATAAGGAACCACACCGGCATGAGCATTTCTTCTCAGTGCTTTAAGCTGACTACTTGAATAGGCGATTCTCGGAGTGTAAAAATCCATGTCAAGTAGTAAAAATAGTAAAAAGTGTCCAGGGAGCAATTCCACATAAAAGAAAGTTTTATTGGACCTTTTGTCCAATAGCAAATGATATGAAACACATCCATGTGGATGCAATTTCTCATGTTACTTATGTCTCATAATCCATCTGTCAGTTATCCAGGTGAATACTCAAAATGTGCAAAGTGTATGCAGTTTGTGCTAAAATATTAATAATTATTTCTCTAAAATTCACATGGGAAAATATATTGGAGAAGCACATTCCCATCATTCTCTACTTTTGAGTTGAAGACAGGACTTTTGACTGTTAATGAGGGGAGTATTGTTTAACAGTAATGTTTATCATCTTGAGTATTTTGATGGCCTTGGTGCCCACAGATGGCGTACTTCCTTGAACTAGGGTTATCGATAGTCATGTCTGAGGATGATCTGGGCAGCGAGGACACATAATAAACAGAGGTGGTGAAGTGCCTTTATTCCACAGTGTTCAAAAAATAAAGTGCAGTGTTTTGTTCAATAAATGAATAAATAATCCACAATAAAAAACATTGTCATTGGTGGAGGTTAAAATCACAAATAATCAAAAAATGGTTCAAATTAAAGGTTAAAATGCTGGTGTGATCAGTCCTTTAAAATCCCTCCTAAGCCTGTGTGCTTCCATCTAAAAATGAATGCTTTGCTACTTACCCAAAAAGGTCTGCTCAGCCAACAGTGCCGACAACCTCAAGTCATTCATTTACTGGCTTGCATGACAAGAACCTCATGCGGTCACTGCTGTGATGCCCCAAGCTCTGCCCCATTGTCTGTCTTTCTCAGACATCCAAAGTACCCTTTAGAGTCCTGTTGGTCACTCCTGCTTCCTAAGTGCTCAACAGGCACGACCCCTACGAATGAGTGTGCCAGGGCCATTTCCTGACCGCTTGCTTTCACACCTTAGCCGCAATCCTATCTCCTCCTTTTTCAGTGACCTCCTGTCTTTTCTTCTTTATTTTTGTTCTGCATAGCATAATCTTATACTATAGCAGACACAAGTGTCTGAGTACTAGTGAGGAAATTGGCCGAACCACATGTGTCTTACCATTAAGCGTGCTCCACCAATTAGTTCCCTTATAAACATCACAGGGCTACTCATCTATGTACTGCATGGACCTACGCCCGAGTGCACCATTTTTATTTGAAAACTGAACACTGCTGTGGATCTCTAACTCATCATTTTTTTGTTGTTTCTGTCAGGGGATTTTCCTTTATTTAGTATGGCCATAGTTTAACTAAAAGATAAATTAAGAAAAATCTTTTCCCCCACAAACATTTGAAACACTGATTTGCATAAACACTTTTTTTTCCCAAAATTGACCTGTATAGGCATTGATTGTGCACAGTATGATTGACTTAAGAGCAAATTACAACAAGGAACCCTCCCCCCAATACCCAAACAGTTCCAGTGTGGACCCATCAAAAGCACACAATTTGAGAAAGTCTTGTAAAAAATGTTTTTAACTACTCTGTATTCTTTTCTGATCTTCTGCAGCAGTTGCAGATACAGCCAAACAATAAGTTATGCTAGAGACCCCATAGAGACACAGAGATTTGAATCTACTGTAACAGATGATGGCTCAGATAAAAAGGTCCTGAGGGAAAATAAGTCAAGCAGAAAACCTGTTTTTTTGCTTATAAGAATGTTCAAATTTCTTTAAGGTCTATGTTTTAGTCATTGTGTAGTGCCTGTATACTGTAAATGCAATGAAGCCATCTTGTGGGAGTTGGGACCTGTTATAATACTTGAGAACATAGATGCTGTTAACTTTAAGTCACCAAAAACTCACTGCGTCTTGTCTCTGACCTCAAGACCTTTCCTCTTGTTGGCAACAAAGTGAGACCCTGACATTTCTAGTAGTTCAGCCAAAGTTGAAATATAATTACTTTGAGGAGC
Source organism: Polypterus bichir lapradei (assembly GCA_026402145.1). Lineage (NCBI taxonomy): Eukaryota > Metazoa > Chordata > Cladistia > Polypteriformes > Polypteridae > Polypterus > Polypterus bichir. The sequence goes on from JANRMT010062807.1 coordinate 46,033,242, forward strand.
AGTGGTTGAGATGGTATGTATGCTTCTCCATTGCTTCCAGCCTAAACTCCCACTCCTCCAAAATCCCAAAAAACCCTAAAGGCAAGACTTTGAATCTGTTACAGATTTGAAAGCATGTGTTAAAGTTCTCTCTGATGTGATTAAACCAAAGAGCTCATGGGAGAGTTGGCATGAGCCCTGGCAAGGCATATGTAAATAGGGTTGTTTTAAAGAGAAAAAAGGCAAACCATCAGATTTCTACTTTCAGAAAAGAGGAAATATCAAACTGTAATTTTAATTCCTTTATCTGATATCCTGCAGAACTCCTCAGATCAGAAAGAATTGGATATCTTTGATCCAAAAATCAGAGCAAGATTAGCATTTCCCTGTGAGATGCATTTTGTCTTACTTTTATATGCTGTTGTCTAAAAACTGAAAGAAAAGTTTTCAGTTTTGTTAATAAAAAGGTCAGCATTATTACAGTAAATGTTGTATTTATAGATAAGCCGTACTCAGACATCAATAATTCATTTACGTGTACAGTGATGCTGTAACATTGACTCCAGTTACTTTTGGGGTCATGCTCAGAGCTTTGGGCTACAACAAATTTCTACAGTGAACATCATTCTACACCACTTTACAGGTAGAGTAATAGTTCATTGTTTACCCTCAAAGTTAAGCTTCTAAGAGTGAGAAAAAAGTTTAGGGAGTCTTTTCATGATGTTCATGTTGGAACTTCCAAAAACAACATCAGCTTTTTTTTCAGGAAAATGAATTTATTATACCTCATAACTGCAATGGCCTACTATACTTTTAATTTTGTTTAGCTTTACATTTGCCATGATGATTTCAATTTTAAGAACATGTTGGTTAATGATAACAAAATGGAGTAGAAAAGGTGCAGCTCTATATGTAGGTAAAGCTGTAGTAATTTACAGTTTGACTCTGTAGTATCAGCAAAGCTGGCCTTGAAATGCAAAAGAGCAACAGATTAAACCCAAAATTGAAAAGGTGCAGCTGATATCTATTTTACATTGCAAGCTACATTTTTAAAGGAGGTAGAGAATATATTAAAAGAAGTTTTTTCAGGTAAGTGGTTAATACTAGTAGTTATATATAAAATTTTAATAAATTTTATTTTCACTTTAATTAATGAATATAGTACATCCAGTTGGGATTTTAAAGCCATTGCTTTAAAAATATTTTTCATTTCTTACTACCAACAAAATAACTTGAGCTTCAGCTTGCTTCTCTCTAGTTTCAATGACATACTGTATAAGAAAACATTCCTAATGGGATAATAATTATTGTGTACTTAAAGTTGTGTTTTTAGTTTACAGAGATTGTCAAAACCATACTGGGAAATATGTAATCTTTATTGAATTCTGAAAACATAGCACGTACGTGACTATCATTTTGATCAAGTTGGAAGTGGACCTGGAAATGGTTATGTTGTCATAAGTTACAGGACATAATATAAATTTCTCTACACTATGGTATGGTTGCACAATATATCAGTACTGAAAAACCCAAATTGTAAAATGGTTCGGTACCAGCATTTTGGATTGTTTGAAAGTAAATGTCAGCTTTCCAGTCAAACCCCAGCCGACTCTCACTATTGCAGTTGTGAAAAATGTCTGTTTCGTAGACTTCATGAAACAAAACTAGATGCCCCAACGCAATCGGACCACCCTGTTCCTTCTCCAATTAATTTGATGCAATTGGAAGATTCTTTTCGCATTATTTCAACATGATTCATACTTCTAGTGGAATCAACAAACGTCCAATCCCTCCCAAATCCACTTTTTTACCTTCAGATCAATCAGGGCTTAATGGAGGCCCCCTAAGCACCATCTCCACTGTGCTTTTGGTACTGTTATTTTACAGGCACTGGGGTCTGAAAATACCAAATTCAGAATTTTAGTACAGATCCAACAGTATGTTGTGGTAACTTTTTGCCCCTGTAGTTAGAATGGACCCCAGAGGTTTACTTTATGTAGAATATATAAAGATGGGAATTTGTTTTTTCTCTTGTCATTTGCAACTTGTTCTTTTTAAAAATAGTTGATACTTTGCAATTTACTTTATAATATTTAAACGTTTAAAGACCCTACTGCTTCACCCTATCAAAGTTTTCTCCTCCCTTGAGTCCAGTGCTGCCATTGTTGGCTTTATCTGCCCAACATCTTGAATTGGATTAAACGTTTTTGAGGGAGTTGTAACTTTGATAAGTGTTAAAGACCGATTCTCATGCATTTCATGAAAAGGCAAGCTCTGTCATGTTTTCATTATTACACAGGAGAAGCGAGCATTCCTAGCAGAAAACAATATCTCTAATCCAATGTTTCCCCCTGTTGCTACCCCTAGTTCTGTTTTTATTGCCCAAAATTGGAAATCCAAGTATATAATTGTCTTCCACTTGACTCACCAACCATCTGGTGTGCTTCAAAAATAGGTAAATGTAATTTGCTACAGTGAATATCCCTGAAAAGTAATGTAAAAGTAAACAACAGAGTAAATGTATAACCTTCAGAATTTTACATTTATACAGTATTTATTATTTAACTGACACCTGTATCCAAAGTGACTTGCTCATGTGTGACGTGGTCACACAGTGTCAGTTGTAGGATTTGAACCTATTGTCACAGGGTTTCAAGTCCAAATTCTTAACCACTATGCCATACTGCCCTTAAGTATAAAAAATAAGTCACAAGACTCGAGCACATTTTTAGACATCAGATTTTCAAATCAGTGTATCACAGTGATATAATAGCAATTTGAAAAGATGACTGTATTACCATTGGATTAGTAATTTCACACATGTATATACAGTACAGATATAACGTTTGCAATCACAGTACATTTGTGAAAGTGGACCAATGCAAGTTTTCCGTATATAAACAGCTGGTTGTTATATTTCACAGACCTCAGCACAAATGCAAAGGGAATACGATGATATAAAAGTGAAATCCCAAGCTGGCCTTTTACGACAAGTCAAAGCAAAGTGTTGCCTTAGTTTTTCAGAAAGCATTTCTCTAATAGAAGAGAATTCTTTATCACTCAGCTAATAAATTATCACCCTTGCCTTCTGAGACAGTGGTAGTTATTTAACACAATTTACAAGGCACCCATAAAGAAGGATGCCAAATCAATGAAGGTTTAGTGATGTGTGTGTATGTATGTATGCATACACTAATAGTACAATGAAATACTTGGCTTTGCCCTATCTACTGAGTTACAATTTTAAGTTCTTGGGATCAAAATGGATATACTAAAAGTTCTGGTGTAAGTGATATTTTATTCCTTTCCTTGTTGACTTTTTCCAGACACATGGAAGGATCTTTATCATGCTTTATTTGTTTTGTGTTAGGCGCTTTCCTCCTTCTTTGCCTTGGGTCTCGCATTCCGTTTGGTACTGGAGTTTCTTTTTAGGTACAAACACTCTCTGATGGTCATCTAGTTGCTAGCAAAATCGTATCTTCTGAGCAACTGGTGATCAGTCAATTGCCGTTTTCAGCAAGACAGATATGATGCCTTTCGTATATGGTCTCTCTCTGTTCATGCTCTTGCAATTCCTCAGCAAGGTTTGGACTAATGGCATCCATGTCCAGCTCCAATACAAACAAGTCTCCCACCATTCCAGTCCAGCACAGGTGCCCTTTAGAGTAAAGGGATTGCTTTAACCTCTGTTACAGTCATACCCTATAAGTGATGGGTTCTGGCTTTGGATGGCCAAAGTTCCAGCCAGGTTGAGAGCTATAAGATTTATGACAATAGAGACGATCTTTGTTTTTAAAGTGTTTTTGAAGGAAACACAGTTAGGTCCATATGTATTTGGAGAGTGACAAAATTTTCATAATTTTGGCTCTAAATGCCACTACGGTGGATTTGTAATCCGGTAATAATTGCATGATTGAAGTGTATGCTTTCAGCATAAATTCAAAGGGTTTAAAAGAAATATAGAATGAGCTGTTTAGGAATGACAGCCAAGCTCCATTTCTTCTACCTGCTTAATAGTTAATGAAATAATGAGGGACCTGCTCACACCTGGCTATAGAGCAGCTTGTCATTCAACTGTCCGAATACTTTTGAACCCCTGAAAATGGGACAATGTAGAAAAATGTCTGTCTTTTCTAAATGGCTCACACAATGTTTTTGTTAAATGCCTTAAAACTGCTAGTGTACACGTTAATCACATGTTGGTTGCTTCATTTGAAATCCATTGTGGTGGCACACAGAGCCAAAATTATGAAAATTGTATTACTGTCCAAATACTTATGGGCCTAACTGTAAGCCCATAGTGGTTTGTTTGAATTTTGGTGTTTAGTTGGTACCTCTGAGAGATGTCTCTGTGATGTTACTTGGTTTGGTATTGATCATCTTATCAGATAAGACAGAGAAGTCTGCATTCAAACAAGGGGTATGCCTTGGAATCTGAGACTTTTTACTCAATATGACAATATGAATGCCTGGAAGTAACTTTTTAAGTCAAAACATGTGTACTAGCCATAACTAGTGCTGGTGACAAAATTACTAGCAAAAATGTCAAATTCAGTACTTTATTAAAATTCAACACATTCTTGGTGCAGGATATTTCAGTTCTACACAGGTCTAAATACGTTCTTGGTGAAGAAAATTTCAATTCTACACAGGTCTAGAATTTAAAGTCTAAGTTTGGTATGTTTCAAGTCCAAGTTATTTCTTTACAATCAAAGTACACTATATATTAATTTGACGTATGATACAGTGTTACAAAGTGAAACTTTTTTTTATTTTTTTACAAATGTAAAAGTATATCTAGCCTGTTCTTACATTTTAAAATTAGAGATGAAGGAGCTGGCAATAATGTGTCACAAATTAAACAAATATGGTACCTATTTCTGAAATATACATTGTAAGAGGCTACAGTACAGCTCCTCATACTCTCCAGTGTATACAGTAATCCCTCGCTATATCGCGCTTCGACTTTCGCGGCTTCACTCTATCGCGGATTTTATATGAAAGCATAACTAAATATATAACGCGGATTTTTCGCTGCTTCGCGGGTTCTGCAGACAATGTGTCTTTTTACTTCCTGTATATGCTTCCTCAGTTGGTTTGCCCAGTTGATTTCATACAAGGGATGCTATTGGCGGATGGCTGAGAAGCTAACCAATCAGAGCACGCAGTTGAGCTCCTGCGTGCTGAATGCAGTGTTAACCAGGAAGTCTCGTCTCGCGCATTCAGCATCAACGTGTTTCGCTGTGTAAAGAGTTGTGCTCTTTTGTGTTTCTCTTTGTGCATAGTCAAGCCCTTCATTATGGCTCCAAAACAATCTGC
>JANRMT010062807.1:46038939-46057831 GCA_026402145.1 Polypterus bichir lapradei
GAATACAAAGGGATTATGCTGTATAACTCTGCGGGGAATATTTATAAGCAGTGCGGGAGAGTTTATAAGGGCTTAAAATATATAAAAATAACCATAGAAACATATGGTTTCTACTTCGCGGATTTTCACCTATCGCGTGGGGGTCTGGAACGCAACCCCCGTGATCGAGGAGGGATTACTGTATTGGTATTGCCACTGTATCTTTGAATGCAAAGGAAATGTTTGTCTCATCACAGTTATTGTGAAGAGTAACCTCTTCATCAAAATAACTCTGCTACTCTCCGCTAGTACCTTGGTCAGAGGGCTGAAGTGTGCTTTCTACTGAGTAGGTAACATCATTCTAATCTTCATATATTTAGGAAAGAAGCAGTAATAAGAAAAAGAGTGCCTTAGATCAGCTGCATGTTTTATATACAGTAGACCCCCGCAAAGACACGGTTCAGGGTTCGCGGCCTTAGTCGTTCACGGATTTTCCCATAGAGCCTAACTAATAACTGTTAGCAGAAGCCGCAAGTATCCTCCGCAATTTTTTATGTTTTTTTTTTCATGGCAATGCTGTACTGTAGAGAGAACAGGAAGCAACCGTAAAGGAAATCGTGGCTTGGGATGGTGAAAGTAGCCAATCCGAGAGTGTACTCTACTAGAATTTGAAACTGCAACTCCTGGCAGTCCCTGCAGTGGCTCTGATTGGTCTTGAGTGGGGGTGCAGGGGCTGTTGGGGTCAAAGGATGTCAGCGTGGCTTTTAAAAAGGCGGCCAGTGACCAAAAGAAAAAAAAGTTTCTGTAATTTGTGTTTCAAGTTCCAGTCTCTCTGCCTGCCTTCTGTTGGGTTACCTGTACTTCTTTGTTTTGTCTTCGATCGTTTTGTGGTTGGGGTCTGGATTATCTGCCGTCTGCTTGTGTACATGAGGATTGTAAGTGAGTTCATTGCTATCCTGTGAAGAAAAGAGCGCTCCTGAACCCGTCCACCCGTCTTCACCATTTCAAGAACTACCGGTAGGACTATCTTTACATTCCCATTTAACATGCGGATCTCTGGACTTTCTATCTTCATCATTTCATTTCATCTATTTTGTTTTTCATGGATTTTACTGTGTGTGTTTTGTTGGTGCTTTGTTGTATTTAATGTATAATCGCTGTAAGGGGAACAGGGGTGGTATTGTTGTTTTCTTTACATTCTTTATTTGCTGTTTGATTACCAGTTTGCTTTGGTTTTTGTCACTGTTTGTGAGTGCGTGCGGATAGGGGTCAAGGCTGGGTACATCCCTAGAATCTCCACCATAAAAATAAATAAATCACTGTCTTTTTGACGGTGTGAATCTTCGCGTCACTGGACCACTATAGTGTTGTTCATTTCTCCTTGCTGCTGATGGACTGCTGCCCTGTGACGCATCTGCAGCTGAGTGTTCTCGTGTTTTCCGTTTTGTTGTTCTTTATCCTTAAAACGCTGCCACCGGCTATAGTCATTTCCTAGTGCTATTTGCGAGCACATAGGAGCCGAGTATATTCTGCAACGTACATTATTGAATGCTGCAACCGGCTATTGTCGGTTCCCAGTGTAATTTACCAGCACGCCGGAGTTGATCAGTCAGTGCTGTACATTTGTTGAGCTGCCAGCTCATGATCTCTGCCGGCTTTTGCAGCATTGCAGCCTCACTGTCTCTGGGATTGAGCCGCTGCAGTAGACTAGCCTGCCAGCGTCAGCGTTTACCTCTATGTGCTTGCGTGCAGCCAGTTCAAGCGCAGTTGACTCGGTGAGTACTGAATTTCATCAATGGTGTCAGTTGCACCTTGTACATGTTGTTCCAGTAGTTTTTAAAATATTTTTTACAGTTCATTGGCAGTGTGTAAAATGATCAGTGTTGCAATAATTGTAATGCTCTTTGCATGAAAAAAAAAGTGTTCCTTTGAAATTTCAGTTTTTCTTTGTGAATTGTGACGTTTACTTAAAGTGCAGCAAAAACGTATTTGGCGTCCAGGGATGTGACAATTTAATGGTTAAAACCCCAAGATGCTGTCGAAACGCCCTGCACCTTCTAAGGCTTCTAGCAATGAAAACACGCTTGAATGAATTACAGTACATATAGCGGAGACATCGGTATTTTACATTCTAGCACTACAGGAGACATATCAGTACACTACTTTACAGTAAATGGGTTTACCTTTACATTCTTTTTTTTTTTTAGGTAATGTATTAAGCTGACTGGAGTTGGGGCTCAATGGCGAGCGCCTGGTGGCCGGGCCTTCACCCATGGGGCTTGGCCGGGCACAGTCCGAAGAGGCAACGTGGGTCCCCCTTCCCATGGGCTCACCACCTGTAGGAGGGGCCATGGAGGTTGGGTGCAGTGTGAGTTCGGTGGTGGCCAAAGGGGGGGACCTTGGCGGTCCGATCCTCGGCTGCAGTAGCTGGCTGTTGGGACGTGGAATGTCACATCTCAAAAGGTGAAGGAGCCTGAGCTAGTGCGTAAGGTCGAGAGGTTCCGGCTAGATATAGTCGGGCTCACCTCGATGCACATCTTTTACTGTGGAACCAATCTCCTTGAGAGGGGCTGGACTCTCTACCACTCTGGAGTTGCCCCCGGTGAGAGGCGCTGAGCGGGTGTGGGCATACTTATTGCCCTCCGACTTGGAGCCTGTTCATTGGGGTTTACCCCAGTGGACGAGAGAGTGGCCTACCTCCACCTTCGGGTGGGGGGACGGGTCCTAACTGTTGTTTGTGCGTATGCGCCGAACAGCAGTTTGGAGTACCCACCCTTTTTGGAGTCCCTGGAGGGGTGCTAGAGGGCATACCTTCTGGAGACTCCCTCGTACTGCTGGGAGACTTCAATGCTCATGTGGGCAATTACAGTGAAAACTAGAAGGGCGTGATTGGGAGGAATGGCCCCCCCGATCTGAACCCGAGAGGTGTTTTGTTTTTGGACTTCTGTGCTCGTCATGGATTGTCCATAACGAACACCATGTTCAAGCATAGGGGTGATCATATGTGCACTTGGCACCAGGACACCCTAGGCCTCAGATCGATAATCGACTTTGTGGTCGTGTCGTCGGACTTGCGGCCACATGTCTTGGACACTCGGGTGAAGAGAGGGGTGGAGCTGTCAACTGATCACCACCTGGTGGTGAGTAGGCTTCGATGCTGGGGGAGGATGCCGGTCAGGCCTGGTAGGCCCAAACGTGTTGTGAGGGTCTGCTGGGAACATCTGGCAGAGTCCCCTGCCAGAAGTAGCTTCAGCTCACACTTCTGGCAGAACTTTGACCACGTCCTGAGGGAGGTGGGGGACATCAAATCGGAATGGGCCATGTTCCGTGCCTCTATTGTTGAGGCGGCTGACCGGAGCTGTGGCCATAAGGTGGTTGGTGCATGTCATGGCGGCAATCCCCGAAGCCGTTGGTGGACACTGGCAGTATATGATGCAGTCAAGCTGAAGAAGGAGTCCTACTGGACCTGTTTGTCCTATGGGACTCTGGAGGCAGCTAATAGGTACCGGCAGGCTAAGCAGAATGCAGCTTTGGTGGTTGGTGAGGCAAAAAATCGGGCATGGGTGGAGTTTGGGGAGGCCATGGAGAACAACTTTCGGATGGCTTTGAGGAGATTCTTGTTCACTGTCCGGCGTCTCAGGAGGGAGAAGCAGTGCAGTGTCAACACTGTATATGGTCGGGATGATGCACTGCTGACCTTGACTCGGGACGTTGTGGGTCGGTGGGGGGAGTACTTCGAAGACCTCCTCAATCCCACTAACATGCCTTCCAATGAGGAAGCAGAGCCTGGGGACTTGGAGGTGGGCTCCCTGATCTCTGGGACTGAGGTCACCGAGGTGGTCAAAAAACTCCTTGGTGGCAGGGCCACGGGGGTGGATGAGATACACCCGGAGTTCCTCATGGCTCTGGAAGTTGTGGGACTGTCTTGGTTGACACATCTCTGCAACATTGCATGGACATCGGGGGCAGTGCCTCTGGATTGGCAGACCAGGGTTGTGGTCCCCCTCTTTAAGAAGGGGGACCGGAGGGTGTGTTCCAACTACAGAGGGATCACACTCCTCAGCCTCCCTGGAAAAGTCTGTTTGGGGGTTCTGGAGAGGAGGGTCTGTTGGATAGTCGAACCTCGGATTCAGGAGGAACAGTGTGTTTTTCGTCCTGGTTGCAGAACAGTGGACCAGCTCTACACCCTTAGCAGATTCCTGGAGGGTGCATGGGAGTTTGCCCAACCAGTCTACATGTTTTGTGGACTTGGAAAAGGCGTTCGACCGTGTCCCTCGGGGAATCCTGTGGGGGGTGCTCTGGGAGTATGGGGTATCAGACCCCCTGATAAAGTCTGTTCGGTCCTTGTAAAAGCAGTGTCAGAGCTTGGTCCGTATCACCGGCAGTAAGTCAAACCCGTTTCCATTGAGAGTTGGACTCAGCCAGGGCTGCCCTTTGTCACCAATTCTGTTCATAACTTTTATGGACAGAATTTCATGGCGCAGCCAGGGTGTTGAGGGGGTCCTGTTTGGTGGACTCAGGATTGGGTCACTGCTTTTTGCAGATGATTTTGTTCTGTTTGCTTTATCAGGCCGTGATCTTCAGCTGTCTCTGAATCAGTTCACAGCTGAGTGTGATGCGGCTGGGATGGGAATCAGCACCTCCAAATCCGAGACCATGGTCGTTAGCCGGAAAAGGGTGGAATGCCCTCTCAGGGTAGGGAGCGAGATCCTGCCCCAAGTGGAGGAGTTCAAGTATCTCGGGGTCTTGTTCACGAGTGAGGGAAGAATGGAGCGTACGCAGTGATGCGGGCTCTGCATCGGTCTGTTGTAATGAAAAAGGAGCTGAGCCGTAAGGCAAAGCTCTCAATTTACCAGTTGCTTTATGTTCCTACCCTCACCTATGGTCATGAGCTATGGGTAGTGACCGAAAGAACGAGATCGCAAGTACAAGCGGCTGAAATGAGTTTCCACCGCAGGGTGTCTGGGCTTTCCCTTAAAGATAGGGTGAGAAGCTCAGTCATCTGGTAGGGGCTCAGAGTAGAGCCGCTGCTCCTCTGCATCGAGAGGAGTCAGATGAGGTGGCTCGGGCATCTGATCAGGATGCGTCCTGGACGGTTCCCTGGCGAGGTGTTCCGAGCATGTCCAACCGGGAGGAGGCCCCGGGGAAGACCCAGGACACGCTGGAGGGTCTATGTCTCCCAGCTGGCCTGGGAACGCCTCGGGATTCCTCCAGAAGAGCTAGAAGAAGTGGCCGGGGAGAGGAAGTCTGGGCATCCCTGCTCAACCTGCTGCCCCCGCGACCCGACCTCGGATAAGCAGAAGAGGATGGATGGATATGAAGCTGAGGTTGAAATGAAAGTAAAGTGTTTTGGGGGCATGGTTAGCGTTTAAACGATAAAAACAGGCATTTTATTAACCACATCCATAATTCACGGTTTTCCACAATTCGCAGGTGCTCTAGGAATTTAACCCCCGTGAATTTCAAGGGTGTACTGTATAACCAAAGAAGATGGAGAAATAACACACTGTGTACTTGTTTAAGGGAATAAACATTAATTTGCATTGCATTATTTTATTATTAACTTACAGAGAGTGATGCTGTAATCACAGTTTAATAGATTCTTGGGAATAAACACCAAAAAAATTTGCATTACTGGCTCAAACAACATGTTCAATCATTAGTGAACTACTTGTTTGCTTAATTATTTCTGTGGTTTCTTGTCAAGTTATGATATGAAGGTATAAAGACCATTCTTCTAGAAATTTGCATTAATAAAGAAATATTAACTGTTTAACTTGAATATCACAACTGATATCACAGCTGCTGAGAGAGAAGAGTGACGAAAAGATTGATTCATAACAGCACTTTAAAATATGTTTTAGGTAGTTGTTATTTTCAGAAACTCTCAAAACAATTTACACTGTTACATCAACAGTGAAGACTGCTTTAAAGACAATGTGTTTAATGCCTGCTTAAAATGGAAGCATTAAATAAGAAGAGAAGCTTAAAAGTAAACTTAAAAGCAGTGTAAGATAATGGAAATCTGTTAGCTGCATTGGGGTATGTATTTAAAGCAGATGTCATAGAATCTGTTAGATTAATATTAGGGGAACCGTACCATGCCCCTCAGTGCATCTACTTAATCCTCACTGTCTGTCCTGTGCACTTTTTTGTTTGTGCACTATTTTTAAGAGCACATAGCTTCTGTGTATTTTTGCCATGCCACTTATCCAAATGTCTACCCACCTTATGGAGCACAGGACTTTTTTTTAGAAGTTCAGAAGTTTCATCAAAAAGTGTTACAATAATTTTTAGTACTGATTAGTACTGTCATCAATATGAGGCCTAGAGGAAATCTAGACTTGATCTAGTTTTATGGCCGTATTCCACAACTATGTATGAAAACAAAGTGTAAGCAGGATTGTCCACTTAAGGCTATGTCACATTATACGAATTTTCCAGTGGTTTTAATTTGTATTCTTCATTTTCATAATAGTAGTGAATCAGAGGCTTAATGTGATGTGCACAGTTACCAAATATAACTGACCTACAACTTGCTCTGATAAAATTAAACAGGTTAGTTTTTTCTGTAAATGTTGCTGATAATAGTGGAGCTAACCTGTTTGAAAGATTTTATTAAATTCCACTGGGTGGCCATCAGGGCCGCCTGCTTTTCTGCTTTGAAGTGAGTTTATAGAATCTAGTAATTCTGAGAGTGTCAGAGGTTTATCCAGTTCCACGGCTCTAGGAGCATTTAGGTGTGGTATCTGTAATGAGTCAAAGAACTTATTAGGTTGAGTCTTATCTTCTCTAGACTGAGTGGAATATAAGGACTTATAGAAAAACAACAACAACATTTATTTATATAGAAAATTTTCATACTAAAAAAATGTAGCTCAAAGTGCTTTACAAAATGAAGAAATAGAAAAATAGAAGACACAATAAAAAATAAAAATAAGTCAACATTAATTAACATAGAATAAGTAAGGTCCGATGGCCAGGGTGGACAGAAAAAAAAAAAAAAAAACTTCAAACGGCTGGAGAAAAAAAATAAAATCTGCAGGGATTCCAGACCAAGAGACCGCCCAGTCCCCTCTGGGCAATCTACCTAACATAAACGAAACACTCCTCTTTGTATTTAGGGTTCTTATGGAAGGACTTGATGAAGATGGTCACGTAGACTTCTGGCTTTCAGTCCATCAATGTTGGAGCATTATGATGCTTTGAGTAGGTGGTGGTGGCGCAGGCGCAGTACTCTGTAAATGTGTGGGTTATATATTTATATATTTATGTTGTATGATTTTTGTCTCTGCATATGTTGATAATTGCTTTTATTGCATTGCAGACTTCCTGTCTATAGATTTGTTGTGCTACAATCTTATTGGCTTTCCCTCTGTGTTCATAATAATTATGTTACGATTTAAAGATGAGCTGTTCCGTTTCTTTAGTAGTCAAGAGGTTAAATTCTGATTGCAAAATGTGTCTTTGCCTCATTTGGAGACCTGGCATATTCTAGATCTATTCTGGTATTTTTGCTGATTAACTCAGATGCCTTTTTGGTTTCCAATTTATTTTTGTGAGAAAGATATGATATAACCTGTCCTCTTAAAAATACCTTCAGAGTTTCCCAGAGTATACCAGCAGAGACCTCTGGGGATTCATTAGTCTCCAGAAAATAATCAATTTGCTTGGATATGAATTCTGTACAGTGCTCATCAACTAATGACTGGGGATTAAAAACTTGGCCAGTCCAATCCTTTTGCAACTGAAACTGGTCCTTACTTATTGTGTGAGTCTCCCGTAAAAATACGATCATGGTATTTAAACCTGTTAAGTGACCGAATACTTTCTTTATATTTAATTCATGATTGAGGCCTTTGACATTCCAGCTTACAAAGTTCACTGTCTGGTCCTAAAAAATTGCTTCTGAACTTTTGTTGACATTATTTTAGTCTTAAGGTAGTACATTTTTACATTTGATAGCTTTGACCTAGATTTCATATTATTGCCAGGTGTTGTGACTATGAAGCCTATTTTTGTGTAGGCATTAGCGGTTTTTGGGGTAGAAAGGATAAGTAAGAAATAGCAAATCTGTCATTCTCTCTCTCCCACAATCCCCCACTCCAATTTTTTGCCTTCCTAAGTGGGGAAGACCACACTTCACATACTCCCAGTCCTCTGACATTCAAAGAGAGACGGAGCACATCCAGAACAAAATTAACCCCCCAGCAGCAGTGTAGAAAAGGTTAAAATTGAGGTATCTTGAAAGTGCAGTCCCAATACAATAAACCTAGGGAATGATGTTAAGCAATTCCCATGGAGACCGAGATAATGTATGATAGTACGTTCCCAATGCAGTAAATCAAGAATATGAAATGAAAAAGAAAAAAAAATGGCTAGTTACTTTAGAAATAGAATGTATGGTTATGGCAAATGTCGCATCACAAATCGTCCAAGTTGCAAGCAGAGTCTTCTTTGCCTTGTCAGATCACAATATGACTCATGATTGTGTTTCAAAAAGATTTTGGGATCATTCTGCTTAACTCTTTTCCTGCTTCATTCAGAGAGCTAAAAATGTAAAACTGACTTTCACTAATCACTTTTAATATGGCAGGGTGTATGATATCAGCGTTGCGTATACACTGTTTAATACTGTAGCATGCAGCTCGTTTAGCAGCTGGGAAAATACGAATGCGGTTATAGGGACGAGGTTTTGTTCGGCTAGTAGTTTGTCGACGAGACAAGGAATCCTTCTCGATTTTGAGTCCTTCGATCCACGTAGGCTGCTGAGATCTTGGTGTCTGATTTAAAGTCCTCTCCAGTAACTTTAGAGAATAGTTCAGCTATGAATTTCACTGGGTTAGAACTTTGTTTTTAAGGGAGACTTTCGATTGTGATGTTGTTGCTTCTATATCCATCTTCCAGCATGGCCAGTTTGTCAGCGAGTACTTTGCATTCTGATTTTGCAGCCATTGCCTTTTCATAAGTGGCAGAAGTCTATTGTTCGGCTGTGTCAATATGAATTGTAAACATTTGCTTCACATCTTCAAACTGAACAGCGAGTATTCTAATTTTACTCTCTAGCTTGCTCGTATTTTCCCGTATGTTTTCATCAAATTTTCATTGACTTTCTGTAAAGGCTGTAGTAAACTTATTTATTAAACGTTTATCCAGGTCTTTTTATATCCATTATTTCTTTCTTTATATCTTTCTTTATATTAGTCTTTATATAATTTATTTCCACCCCAAACCGAGTATGGAACAATATTATACTTTGGATAATTTTCTTGTTGGAATACTCAATCACAGCCCAGTTTCAGCCTTCTCGCAGAGGCAACCAGATTTTCAGGTAAAATGTTCTGGTATTTAATGGAGTTCATTATGCCACTGACTTTAGCAAGAGCCTCCAAGACCACTGGCAGCAAACCGGCCCCAAAGCATCAAAGAGCTGCCACCATATTTTAACTTTATTGTATACAGTTCCCTTTATTTGCCAAACATGGGAATGGTATGCTTGGCCAAAAAAGCTACATTTTTGTTTCATCTGAAAACAACACATGATTCCAGTTTTGTTTTGTTCTGTTCTTTATTTCGCCTTATACAATTTCTTGTATTAGGAATTTGTTAGTTTTCACATACCCCTTGGGGTCAGAGCGCAGGGTCAGCCATTGTACAGCACCCCTGTAGCAATTGTAGGTTAAGGGCCTTGCTCAAGAGTAGGATCTCTTTTGGCAGTGACACGGATTCGAACCGGCAACCTTCAGGATACCAGCGCAGATCCTTAGCCTCAGAGCCACCACTCCACCCATTAGAGTTGTATCTCCAATGTTGCGTGCCAAAGCTGAGATGCAGGGATTTGTGTCTTGGACTCATGAGGTGCTGCTTTTGTGCCACTCATCTGTATAGATTCTGGTCATGGAGGTGCCACCTCACAGTTTACTTTGAAACAGTGAATCCCCAAGATTCAATTAAACTTTGCAGTTGTGAAACTGTGATCTTTGGGCTCCTCTTTACCTCTCTTAGCATCCTCTTCACTGTGCATGGGGGCAGTATGCAGATGCATCCTCTTCCTGGTAAATTTTCAACAGTTCCATGCTTTTCAAACTTTATAGTCCTGATTGTGCTTATTGGTAATTTCAATTGAATACATATTCACCAATCTATGCAGATCAGCAAGTTTTTTTTTTCTCATTTAAGTTGAGAGCTCTTTTGTTTTTTCCATGTTGGTTTTACCTACGTGTTATCTCCTTTTTATACCCCAGTGAAATAGGAAATGGCCAAAGACAACAGTTCTAGACACTAAAAGCAGTAAAAATTTATTTGGTGTTATTTATTGTATTCTTCAATGGTGCCAATAATTTTGCTACATACGTTTTTGACAGAATAAACTGTTTGTAAGATAAAACAACACTTTTGCAGGAATTGTTTTTATTAAATAGTCAACAGTTACTCCAAAACACTATTCTATCCCTGACTATCTGATCTTTGTTTGCACTGTCTTTCTTTAGCTGGACAATTTACACTGTCTTCCTTTAGCTGGACATTGACTTTTTCCACCGTGTGCTTTGTTTCCGCAGTAGCTGCACTTATGAATATGCTTGTATGCGTCACTCGCTTCATATTCTTTTGCTACCTTCTCAATTGTGTAATGCGTTTTTTGTTCAGCGCTCTTTGGAGCTCTTGCTTGTTCTCTGCATACTGCGTTCACAGTCAGTTCACGTGAGCCGCTCGGAGTACATGCATCGAAGGTTCTCAGCTGTGCTTGTGCTATCTCGTGCAATCTTGCGATGTCCACGGCTTTATTTAATGTTAGCTCAGACCCGGCACTTAAAAGTTTCTCTCGCATTTTTGCTGAGTTTGTGCCAAACACTATTCCATCCCTGACCATCTCATCTTCGTTTGCATAAGCACAGTCCTTCACCAGCAATTTTAACTCCGTTACAAAGTGATCAAAAGTCTTGTTTATGCCTTGCGTCTTCTCACTAAACTTGTATTTAGCGAAAATCGTATTCGTCTTAGGCATGACAAACGCTTCGTAGCGGCAGCGTGTCTATTGGGTTGCTGGTGACGGACAGCCTTATATGGGCAGGCACTCAATTACATGGGAGACGTGCGTATGGGGGACACAATATAGGCAGGCAGCCAACTATGTGGGAGGCGTGGTGATGGGTGACGCATCTCTGCCTCACACCGAGCCAAGCTGCAGGCTATGGCCGTATATATGTACATAAGTAGGATTCAGTTATGACCGTTACGCGTAGAATTTTGAAATGAAACCTGCTTAACTTTTATAAGTAAGCTGTAAGGAATGAGCCTGCCAAATTTCAGCCTTCTACCTACACGGGAAGTTGGAGAATTAGTGGTGAGTGAGTGAGTGAGTCAGTCAGTCAGTGAGGGCTTTGCCTTTTATTAGTATAGATCATTGTATGTATTATCTATATTAATGTTTTGTTCACTAATTTGAGAGGTGCCAATATTTCTGGAGTTGACTGTATGTTCCTGATATTAAGTTGAATTTGTGTATTCTTTTAAAGGCAAGCCATTTCAGTTCCTGGTCAACATTCAAATTTTATTTGTTGTATACACATTATACATACAGTACAATATGTATTGAAATGCTTAGTTGTTAAACTCTAAGGATGCTGCATTTAAGGTTAATATAAAAGGACAATAACAATTAGACATGACTTTCTAAATATCAATAAAATCATTTTGTTAAATTAATGCAATAATATGTATTATGATAGAATTTTAAAAATGTGATTGATAAATTATTAAATAACTGTAATGTAAGAGAGTTAACAATAGGGCATCTTGTATTTCTAGTCACTTTCCTCATTCAAGATGCAGATGAACTGTGGAAAAAAATTCCTCCTCAGTCTCTCTGAACTGGTCTTCAGGTCCAGCACACAGAAGAGGCTATTGGTGGGATGGCTAGTATCATTGGTAATTTTCTTTACACTGGTCCAATATCACATTGTGTAGTTGTCTTGAAAGTTAGGGAGTAAACACCCAGTGATATGCCCAGCCGACAGCATAAAGCCATATAACTGTGATATAATTAGTTCAGTAACATTCGATTGTGACCGGTGCAACATTGAAATGCACCATTGAATTGAGATTTTTTTGTTGGCTTTATTATTCTGCTGCTTGTGTTGCTAAAATTTCAGCACCAAAACATCTGAGTTGGACTTTAGAATGGTTAAAATTTGCCACATTGTTAAGCCAATTTTCACACCAAGTTTGTGTTTTATACATCCAGGTTCTTGTGTGAGGAATGACATTAGGTACATTTCTTAGTGAAGCTCATTCTATACATAAGGCCCCAGGTCATTAAGCTAAAACAGCACAGAATTAAGAGTGGTCAGACACTTTTGGATTTAAAAAAACTGAAATCGATTTTGGTAGCCTTGTGTCAAAGACAAAAATATGGAATAGTAAAAACTATATTAAAAAAAATGTTGCATTGCTTTTAAAAATGTTACAAGTAATGCAAATATTTTTTCCTCAAGTTTCATTTTTCAGTAAAATCTAGGATTTTGAAACTGCCTAATCTTTACACAGTAATAGTTTACAGGAATCTGACTGACACTTGTTAGATTAGCTAGAGATAAGATGTTGCAAAGAGGGTGGAAAAAGTATACTAATGATGAATAAATATGTTTTGGTTTTATCAACATGAGCTGTAAAATAAAAAGCCGTTTTAAAATTTGAGAAGCTGGAAGTAGTTCTTAGAGTTATACTGCTGGTTTTCTTTACTTTATCAGTTGCTGGGTAGTAGTTCACAAATATGCTGAGAATTACTTGATTTTTGTTTACAAATGTAAAATCTGTTAAAAAGTAGACTTTTAAAAATTAAAGAATGTTTTTTAATACATACAATATATCTGGTTGAGACACTGATATGAAATAGTATGAAACAGGGTTTTTAGCTTGAGTTGAATTAGTATGATAGTATGTTCCAAGTTACTGTAACACTTTGTGTGATGATGCACTTTCTACTAATTACTACAAATATGTGTGTGATTCACTAATCAAAACAATTCAAGTTGATGAGTGTAATTCATGCCTTTGAGAATCTTGAAAATCCAAAATTCTGTCCCCATATAACCCTATCAAGCATAACACTAAAAAGGCAGTTTTTTGCCTGGTCTATGCAAGATGACCTTTTTAACCCAGTAGTGTTCATCGTTGCAGTTTTTCTGGGTATCTTCTAGTGGTGCTGCATCTTTCCTAGTACATAGAAATAAGAATTGCTCACAAGTTATTGTTAACACTACACCTTCTACAGTATATGTAATTTAAGCAGCTATTAACAGTTTACAGACATTAATTATACTGTTAACAATTAGTATTACGGAATAAGACACTTGAAATTTGCTATTGTCATTTTGCATTGTTTTACATTGTGTTATAACAATCTTAATATGTCAGGCTATTAAGTACGTATATCCAAATTTGTTTCTACAGTTTCCCATGAAACAGTATATATATATGATTGTTAAATTAAATTATGAAATAATGGTGCTGTCAATGCACCAGTGAAGCAGATATATGTGAAACCGCTGCGATTTACACTGTGAAAGACGCAAACACACACATGCATGCAAACTTCTTTACTTCATATCGATTAATATTTGGGTTTCAGTTTTCACACATTGATAGCAACATGTAAATTGAATAGTTTTTTTCTTCGGTTTTAATCTTGAATAAAAGTATACTTGTTTTGTTATACTTTTTGTGAAAGTGTTTATTTGATATTGGACTTCAGTTTTACAATATTACATACTTTACATCAGCATTTTGTCATTATTACTATAATATGAAAAATATTTGTATTGCCTCGGATTTCCTGTTATCGTATATTTACACAGATCATTGTAGACGTGGAACACACATGAAATGTATGTATTTCAAGTAACAATATTATTTTTCTATACAATTCCAGACACCTTGCTCCCAGATAAACAGACTTCAGCTGTGAGAATTTTGTGTCTGACTTCAGCTGCCTCGCTATAGGGGATGGGTAAGCAGTCTGCCTACCTGTGGCTGACTGACACATTTGCAAAATAAACGGGACTATCAGTGTGCAATTAACACAGTGATGAGGAGGTGCGAGAAAAATTAAGGTGGCCTGTCATTACGAATATTTTCACGGGCTTCAGTGATTCTAGTGTTAACAACTGCTTATAACAAAGAGATTTGTATTTTGTCCCACGTGGGAGCAGTTACCTTAAAAATATCTCTTTTAAACCATTAGTTTGAGGTAATTTACTGTGTATTTGGACAAACAAAAGAAAATGTTAGTTGAGTGTGCTGAAGCTGGACATTCACAAGGGTTATTGGTTACTGTGCACTGCCTGTAAAGGATTTTCTTTTTAGATTCATCGAATGGGCATGAGATTTTTTTTTTTTTTGCCTTTTAAGAAAATTCTGCAAGAGTTGGTTTTGTTAAATTGTTAAAAACATGTGCCTTTGAGTTGAGTAAAATAAATCTGAAAGTGAATTTGTCTGATTTGGAATATACCCCATTTCTGTTTATTGTGACTTGATTTGTATTGTTGTATCGCTTTTCTTTTTGTCTTAAAAGCAAATTTCTGATCACTGAAACCTTGCCCATGCCGGTGTGGTTCCTTATTTACCTGACGAGGTAAGAAGGGCGTATCGTGGCAGCAGAGCCGGCGCTAAGCTAAAAGTTAAGCAGCGAGCGAGGAAGTGGCGATACAAGCCTTCGGTGCCTTCTGTGATCCTGGGAAATGTGATCTCACTACCAAATAAGATCGACGAACTGGCTGCACTGGTGGAAAATGTCAGGACCTGCAGAGAATGCAGTTTGTTGTGTTTTTGTGAAACATGGCTAACGACTGGCATTCCAGATGCTAACGTGGAGCTACCCGGGTTTAGCACAGTTAGAGCGGACAGAGATGCAAATACCTGCGGGAAGCAGAAAGGAGGAAGACTCGCACTCTATGTGAACACAAGGTGGTGCAACCCTGGACATGTAAACGTCAAAATCTCCACTTGCTGCAGGGACATGGAAGTATTGGCTGTAAGTCTGTGTCCCTATTACTTGCCGAGAGTGCTTGGACACGTCATTGTTGTTATTGTTTACATCCCTCCTCGAGTGGACGTGGAGATAGCGTGTGACGTTATCCACGCCGCTGTTGCTAAACTACAAACACAGCACCCCAAAGCGCTTTTGCTGATCTCTGGAGACTTTAACCATGTGACGCTGGACAAAACATTACTTGCCTTCTCACAGTATGTGAATTGCAACACCTGGGGAAATAGGACTATTGACCTACTGTATGCAAAAGTTAAAGATGCATACAGCGCCACCCCGCTGCTTGTGCTTGGGAAAGCAGATCATAACCTGGTTCTGCTTCAGCCTCAATACAAACCAAGAGCTCATCTATAATTTTCAAATCACTCAGCACCTCTTTTGTAGTCCCTTTTACTCCTGGGATGTTATTGACTGCCTCACTTGTGAAAACTTGTGAAAAAGTTTTGAGCACTTGCTGTTTCACTGTATTTTTAAATTCCTATAATTTTTTGCCTTATCTGCTGTATTCTTCTAACTCTTGTTTAGCTTCCCAAATATCCTTCTTAATGGTTGCCTTTATGCTATAAAATGTCCTACAATTCACACTGGAAGTTATTAGTCTTATAACAGTATTATACTGTCATTAACACACAAATATGCTAGTGACTAGTGGTCTCTTGTTTTTGTAAATGAATATTCTATTTGCTAACATGTAATTAAATGAGTTTAGTGCCATAGCTCTACCATCCAGTAGTTTAAGGTGTTTTAACAGGGAATTTTTATTTTAATGAAAACTTCAAGTATTAAACTTTTATTTTAAGAAAGTGAACAACAAATTCAGATATTAACAATGACATTTTCCACGAGAGTGTCACTCAGAGGGGCAGTAAAGTTTTTTAGATCTATCAGATCTGCAAAATACAAAGTAAGCTTGATTATGTCCAGAAACACAACTTGCTTCTCTCTGAAACACATCATGAGTTTGTAGAGAAGTGCTTAAGCCTAGCTTATGCTTAATTTGGCCATGCTGGGGATGAGGGCTGTTCAGTGAAATCACCATTTTCTGTACTCAGAAATATTTCTATACATTCCATGATGTGGATTTGTTGCTGTTAATCCAGAATGCTGAATTTCAAGGAAAAGCTGGTTATGTAGATACCAGAATGATGAACAAAGACCTGATTATGACTCAACAGGTCATCAAAATGCAAAGAAGACTAAACATTTGAAATGTATCTGCTAATCATTTAGGTCCCCCACTTCTTTGAATATTGCACTCCCCCTTCCTTCACCACTTTTGGTCAATAGGGCTGACACTCCACATTCTTCATTTCTTCCTGTTAAATTCAATAATAGCAGGCACAACTCTTTTTTTTCCATCAGCAAAGTCTTAAATCCTCAGCTATCAGTGTGCCGATCGAGTGGGCCTCAACAGGTTTAAATGTGTTTTAGCCACTCGCTGTGTGCAAGCTTTGCAGTACAGTCTGCATACAGGCTTCACGTAGTAAGTATAAACCAGACTTTAAACATGTTATGGCAGCCTGAAGGTACCTGATGTGTGTCCATTGTACCTTACACCTTTTTCACATTTGCCACAGCTCAGGTAGTTCCACTCCTTTTAATCTGAATCTAAAGCCAGTAAACCGTTCACCTAAACAAAAGTATATTGCACCCTTCAAATAAATCACACTTGAGTTTATCAAGATTAAACTCTCAGTGGCTACATTTTCACCATTTTTTTTGACTGTAAACATTTCATTAGAAGTCAGAATTTAGAAAGCACTTTACAGTTAAGTACATAATTTTAAATTTCATTCAAATAACCTGCAATGTCATCATTATTACCAACAGTTTATTTGTTTTTAGAAAGTGATGTATATATTATTAACCCCTTTTTTCAGCATGCAGTGTTATTGTTGCTTACTGCTTATGTATGACACAAGTAATATATTCCACTAATGCCTTTTCTGTTTTGTGTGAAATCAGCATAATGGTTTACTTGCTTTTGCCACTACTTTAGAATATCCTGAGCTGTGGTTCAGACTCTAGTTCTTATCTGTTTTATTTGTCCACGTTAGTTTTTGCAAGTTACTCAGGCTTCACCCCATATTTCAGAGATGTGAATATTAGGTTTACTGGGACTCTGATTTGAAAGTTGTCTCGGAAAAATATTACCTAAACATTAAATATAACATTTGCTAGAGAGAGTATGAATTAAGAATCGTTGTCTTGATTATTATTTTCTAAATGGAAAAGTTTGTTATGCCTGTGTTTGTTTGACCTTAAAGAAAAGTTGTTTTTCTTTATTTTTTTATTTTGAAATGTGTTTGGCATTAAGAATGAGGCCTCATTTCTGGCATCTAAAAATCAGACTACCTTTAAACATAATCTCTATATATAATCTTCATTTGGATCTTGATCTTTGTTTGTCTGCAAATTAATTAGAAGAAGCATTAGATGGCAGTAGAGAGACAGCTAAAACATAGGCATTGCATTAAGAATCTCATCCAGGCTTATACTACTGAAGACTGTAGTATGCCAGTCACACCTCAAAACACAGACATTCAAACTAAACAAATTGTTGTGCTTTAAATTAACTAGATCATTTAGATCTTGATCTTTGTTTGTCTGCGAATTCCACGCATGCGTAGACCACCTTCCAGTTTAGTACGTCGTTGTTACTCATGGATGTCAACAATGTGCCGGAATAACGAAAGGGGTGGTGGACAGTGTTACGCTGGTTAGCTCCTGAGGCCTGGTTAGAGAATGAGATTGCCGAAGATAAAAGGTCCGTGCCTACGTAACATATGAATGAAAGAAAGACAATGGGTAAAATGAATGACAACGTAACAGCACGTTCTGGAAATTATTATTGTTACGTTGTAGCCGGCTGCGTGTCTCACAGTTGTACCGTGGCTTGCTCACATGTCAGTGAAGTGATCCTTATTTATGCTTTAAAGACCCTGGATACCAATGTGTTCCCCTTTTATAACCATTGCTCCGTGTATATTGCCTTACTCTTTGGATTGCCACAAAGCAACCTGCGAGATTGGAGAAAGGTTGAGAAGAGATCGTGAGAGGAAACGACAGCGTCGTGAAAATGAGACGGACTGTGAACGGACAGAAGCAGAAATGCTCCTACACTAGCACATAATTACGATTCAGACAGTGATTCTGAGTAGGCCGTTCCTATCGAATCAATATCCAAGGGTTTTCTTTTGTAATTTTGTTTCCCTTATAAAAAATCATAATGCTGTGCGACGAAGGGCCCATTTCACGACTGGCAGCCGCGTTTAAACAGGGAGCCCTTCACAGACAACTTTAACACGTGCAACATATTTGGGCGCACAAGGCTAGTTTGGAATAATTCTTTATTCAGTGTATTGAAATGCATACCCTTTATTTGCTTAAATAATTCTGGATTACCATTCATTGCTGTCTCCACTCCACAGATGTGTCATTAGTATTTACTTGTTTTTTTTTTTTTTTTTTTATGTCATTATTGACTGTTTTGTTGCATTAGGGTACTGTGTTGACCCCATTTTCTCCTTTATACTTTGTTGACCTTAAATCACATACTCTTGCCACTCTTTATCAGGTACAGTAATTCAGCACTTCTCTCTGCCTTTCCTTTTACATCTATAGCTCAGGCAATTAAAGTAAAGGAACTGGCAGGTAACACATTTAATTATATATTATTGCTATTACAGTAATCCCTCCTCGATCGCGGGGGTTACTTTCCAGACCCCCCCGCGATAGGTGAAAATCCGCGAAGTAGAAACCATATGTTTGTATGGTTATTTTTATATATTTTAAGCCCTTATAAACTCTCCCACACTGTTTATAAATATTCCCCGCAGAGTTATACAGCATAATCCCTTTGTATTC
>JANRMT010062807.1:46077831-46115835 GCA_026402145.1 Polypterus bichir lapradei
TGTTTCGCTGCCTTCTCAATTATATAATGCATGTTTTGTTCAGCGTATTTTGGAGCTCTTCCTGGTTTTCTACATAGTGCGTTGACAGTCAGTTCACGTGATTACGTGGGCGGCGTGATGATGTCACACAAAACTCCGCCCCCACGGCGGTCAAGCTCAGCTCCATTACAGTAAATGGAGAAAAATACCTTCCAGTTATGACCATTACGCGTAGAATTTCGAAATGAAACCTGCCCAACTTTTGTAAGGAAGCTGTAAGGAATGAGCCTGCCAAATTTCAGCCTTCTACCTACACGGGAAGTTGGAGAATTAGTGATGAGTCAGTCAGTGAGTGAGTGAGGGCTTTGCCTTTTATTAGTATAGATCTGGATTTGCTAGCACGGAAAGTCGGGGAACTGCAGTTGTAAGTTACTGAACATTTCAACAAAACCACAGGTGGCAGAGTGTTTCTCTACATTAATCAAAGTTGTTGCAATGATATACAGTGCATCCGGAAAGTATTCACAGTGCATCACTGTTTCCACATTTTGTTATGTTACAGCCTTATTCCAAAATGGATTAAATTCTTTTTTTCCTCAGAATTCTACACACAACACCCCATAATGACACTGTGAAAAAAGTTTACTTGAGGTTTTTGCAAATTTATTAAAAATAAAAAAACTGAGAAAGCACATGTACATAAGTATTCACAGCCTTTGCCATGAAGCTCAAAATTGAGCTCAGGTGCATCCTGTTTCCCCTGATCATCCTTAAGATGTTTCTGCAGCTTAATTGGAGTCCACCTGTGGTAAATTCAGTTGAGTGGACATGATTTGGAAATTCACACACCTGTCTATATAAGGTCCCACAGTTCATGTCAGAGCACAAACCAAGCATGAAGTCAAAGGAATTGTTTGTAGATCTCCGAGACAGGATTGTCTCGAGACACAAATCTGGGGAAGGTTACAGAAATATTTCTGCTGCTTTGAAGGTCCCAATGAGCACATTGGCCTCCATCATCCGTAAGTGGAAGAAGTTCGAAACCACCAGGACTCTTCTTAGAGCTGGCCGGCCATCTAAACTGAGCAATCGGGGGAGAAGGGCTTTAGTCAGGGATGTGACCAAGAACCTGATGGTCACTCTGTCAGAGCTCCAGAGGTCCTCTGTGGAGAGAGGAGAACCTTCCAGAAGGACAACCATCTCTGCAGCAATCCACCAATCAGGCCTGTATAGTAGAGTGGCCAGACAGAAGCCACTCCTTAGTAAAAGGCACATGGCAGCCCACCTGGTGTTTGCCAAAAGGCACCTGAAGGACTCTCAGACCACGAGAAACAAAATTCTTTGGTCTGATGAGACAAAGATTGAACTCTTTGGTGTGAATGCCAGGCGTCACGTTTGAAGGAAACCAGGCACCACTCATCACCAGGCCAATACCATCCCTACAGTGAAGCATGGTGGTGGCAGCATCATGCTGTGGGGATGTTTTTCAGTGGCAGGAACTGGGAGACTAGTCAGGATAAAGGGAAAGATGACTGCAGCAATGTACAGAGACATCCCGAATGAAAACCTGCTCCAGAGCGCTCTTGACCTCAGACTGGGGCGACGGTTCATCTTTCAGCAGGACAACGACCCTAAGTACACAGCCAAGATATCAAAGGAGTGGCTTCAGGACAACTCTGTGAATGTCCTTGAGTGGCCCAGCCAGAGCCCAGACTTGAATCTGATTGAACATCTCTGGAGAGATCTTAAAATGGCAGTGCACTGACGCTTCCCATCCAACCTGATGGAGCTTGAGAGGTGCTGCAAAGAGGAATGGGCGAAACTGGCCAAGGATAGGTGTGCCAAGCTTGTGGCATCATTATCAAAAAGACTTAGGCTGTAATTGCTGCCAAAGTTGCATCGACAAAGTATTGAGCAAAGGCTGTGAATACTTATGTACATGTGATTTCTCAGTTTTTTTATTTTTAATAAATTTGCAAAAACCTCAAGTAAACCTTTTTCGTGTTGTCATTATGGGGTGTTGTGTGTAGAATTCTGAGGAAAAAAATGAATTTAATCCATTTTGGAATAAGGCTGTAACATAACAAAATGTGGAAAAAGTGATGCACTGTAAGTGTGCCTCTTTGGCCTCTGTGTTGTGTTGTTTTTGAATTTGATTTCACGTTTTCGAGTGCTGCACTCTAGAGTATCCTGATATTTTTTCACCAAATTTGCAAAGAGTGTCTGGAGGACAATGTTGCCCTGAGTGAAATGTGTTAATCATCTGATGGAAATCCATACTCTCCACAGTTACAAGAGGTCTCCAGTCCTTAATGATCCTCTGAAGGATGCTGTTGGAGAACTTAGCAGCCATCTGTGGTGTGTACATAGTATTTATTTTTTTGGAAAAACATAATCGTACTGGTTTGCTTGTCATTAAAAATAAGTATATTAATCATAGTATATTATTAGCATATTTTAATGTTTCTGTACAACTTCTGTATCACTAGAGTCATACAGAGTATGTAAATGATATATATTGATAATAGCTAACATATCAAGTAAGGGATAAAATATTATAAACCTCACAATCGCTCGCAGACAATACATTATCTCACTTATTACATGGCAACATAACAAATAAATTACTATTTTCGCACTGTGCATTTATTTTAGATTTTTTTTTTTTGAAAAATAAAAATATGAAAATATCCAATGAGAAAAAAAAATTGTTCATTACTCAGTGCTAGCCTAGATACTGACTTGTTGCCAGTGCTCTGGAACATACAGTCATATGAAAAAGTTTGGGAACCCCTCTTAATCCTTTGGATTTTCGTTTATAATTGGCTGAGCTTTCAAAGTAGCAGCTTCCTTTTAATATATGACATGCCTTATGGAAACAGTAGTATTTCTGCAGTGACATTAAGTTTATTGGATTAACAGAAAATATGCAATATGCATCATAACAAAATTAGACAGGTGTATAAATTTGAGCACCCAAACAGAGATATTACATCAATACTTAGTTGAGCCTCCTTTTGCAAATATAACAGCCTCTAGATGCCTCCTATAGCATTTGATGAGTGTCTGGATTCTGGATGGGGGTATTTTTGGCCATTCTTCCATACAAAATCTTTCTAGTTTAGTTAAATTTGATGACTGCCAAGCATGGACAGCCTGCTTCAAATCATCCCATAGATTTTTGATGATATTCAAGTCAGGAGACTGTGACGGCCATTCCAGAACATTGTACTTGTCCCTCTGCATGAATGCTTTTGTAGATTTCGAACTGTGTTTTGGGTCATTGTCTTGTTGGAATATCCAACCCCTGCGTAACTTCAACTTTGTGACTGATGCTTCAACATTATCCTGAGGAATTTGTTGATACTGGGTTCAATTCATCCAACCCTTGACTTTAACACTGGCCCAGTCCCTGAACTAGCCACACAGCATGATAGAACCTCTACCAAATTTGACAGTAGATAGCAGGTGTTTTTCTTGGAATGCGGTGTTCTTCTTCCACCATGCAAAGTGCTTTTTGTTATGACCAAATAACTCAATTTTTGTCTCATCAGACAAAAGCACTTTGTTCCAAAATGAGTCTGTTTGTCTAAATGAGCATTTGCATACAACAAGCGACTCTGTTTGTGGCCTGAGTGCAGAAAGGGCTTCTTTCTCATCGCCCTGCCATACAAATGTTCATTGTGCAAATTGCGCTGAATCACAATCCTGCGCATATGCCACTTCTGTATTTTTCTTGGCCTGCCAGACCTAGGTTTAACAGCAACTGTGCATGTGGCCTTCCATTTCCTGAATACATTCCTTACAGTTGAAACTAAAACCTCTGAGATAGCTTTTTGTAGCCTTCCCCTAAACCATGGTACTGAACACTCTTTGTTTTCAGATCTTTTGAGAGTTGCTTTGAGGATCCCATGCTGTCACTCTTCAGAGGAGAGTCAAAGGGAAGCACAACTTGCAATTGACCACCTTAAATACCGTTTCTCATGATTGGATACATCTGTCTATGAATTTCAAGGCTTAACGAGCTAATCCAACCAATTTGGTATTGTAAGTAATCAGTATTGAGCAGTTACACTCATTCAAATCAGCAAAATTACAAGGTACCCAAACTTTTGCACAACCAGTTTTTCACATTTGATTTAATTTCATAAAACTAAATACTGCTTCACTATAAATCTTTGTTCAGAAAACACCCCAGTACTCAGATGTTCCTAGGAAATAAAAGACATGCCACTGTTATCTTTTTTGTTGAAAGTAAATTATTATTAAAGCTGAGAGGGGTTCCCAAACTTTTTCATTTGACTGTAACTAACTGTAGAATGCAGCAGTTCACTTACCAGAACTGACAAAAGTAATTAGAACTTTTAGTGCTGTCTTGGCGGAAGTTTTGTAGAAAACTCTGGATTGCTTCTGTCATTTCAAAAGCCTGAAATGTCACATTGACACATTTCACATTTGCAAAGAGTGAAGAACACCATATTGTTTGTGCTTTGCTTAAAGTATTCCTGTACTTTAGAAGTCCAATGTCTTACACGGAGGACCAGCCAGTGAACTAGGCGTGCCATCTTACCCTCTTTGAAGATGGTAAAAATGTGATATTTTGACACATGCTGTACAAACAGACATATTTGCATAAATGGTATGTCAGTGCTCCATAATAGCATTAGCTTGAAGTATTAAGTTTTGTTCCGTGATGAAGTTTTTTAGTTCTGTAATTATTAAGGACAACAGATCAGGCACAGTCACTATGATGCAATCTTATTTGGACCCAAGAGACTTCTTCATTAGTACTTGAATTCATTGTCCTTCCTAAAATAATCATTCTGAGAAAATAAATTACCTTTAATCAAGACTAACAATGAAGGTATAGGGAGAGAAATATTCAGTGATGGAATGTTGACAATCAACATATATGGATTAATTTGCCAAAGATACTAAGGTGTTAGACGGATTGATAGAGTTGGAAGAATCATTACAGGTGGACCTAGACCAAGGCCAGATGTACAGATATGTTTCATACAAAGTTTAATGTAAATGTTTACACCTAGAAGGTAAGTCGTATCTGTTATATGACAGGATGGGGCTGAAACTTCAAAGCCAGTGTTGTGAGAAATTCTGTCTGTACTCCTCAGGGTTCTTTGTCTGAAGGTGTACAGATTAAGAACACTAATAAGATGCTGGGATTATATAACACACTGCTCAAGTCAAACAAAATTATTCTAAAGCATCTAAAAACAAATATAGTGACAGGGAAGTGGCCAAATTTTAGAGGTCACTGTGGACTTCTTGTCCTTTTCTCTGCTTGGCAAGTACACCTGAATTTGAGCTAAACTTTCTCATTTTTGATAAGTCAATTTTTGTTTTATTTATTTTTTTAGTTAGCATGCGTAATAGGTCTCAGGAAACTAAGACACTTTTCTTTATGAAAATTCTTC
Organism: Polypterus bichir lapradei; assembly: GCA_026402145.1. NCBI lineage: Eukaryota > Metazoa > Chordata > Cladistia > Polypteriformes > Polypteridae > Polypterus > Polypterus bichir. Next base: position 46,083,246 of record JANRMT010062807.1, read on the forward strand.
ATTTTCTGAAAGCATTCTCCAGAGTAAGAAATAAAACAATTTGGAAAAATAAACTAAAGATTCATCAACATTTTAAATTAAATCAAATGGCCAAAAAAGTGGATAAATTTTTTTTTAACTATATAGCACCAGCTAGACTGTATAGTAACACATAACTTATAAGGCTATTAGCATTTTGAGTAGTGAAGTAAAGTGCTATATAAATATAAAGAATAATTGGTGAGGTCTAGAGACTATGAAGAAAGGTTTTCTTTATGTTTAAATAGATACGTGTATTACACAGTACAGTGATTTACAATTTCATATCATAGTTTACATATATTTCTTCTAACATACTGTTCAGTTGTTCTTTAAGAGACTTCCTTGTCATTGCAGCATCTCTTTGAAAACAGCTGTTGTCTGTGGTGTTGAAGGAGAGACTATTTCTTTGATTAAATAATGTGCTACTGCTGTAGTACATCATGCCCAGCTTGTACTCTCTCTTGTATATTAGACATACAGTATATAAACAGAAAACCTGTGTGTGTGTGTGTGTGCATGCGTGTGTATATGGAGCAGCCTGCTCTGCTAATACTCAACCACAGCCACTAGATGGTGCTTGCCTGTACTTCACTGTGATTGTATATTTCTTAACCACTAATTTCTCCATGTTTTGCTCATTGTTGCATTGACTCATGGTTAGGGCTAGGTATTGACACTGATGTCCCGATTCTACTCCAGATCACAATGCCCTGATTTGATTCAATATCGATTTTATCTCAACTGAATAAGCATGTACTGATATATTTGAAGTGGTGGCCTTTTTTAGAGATGCATAGAGAACATTAGTATAATGTAAAAGATTTCAGTAACACATAGTGGCTTCATAATATATGCATAAGCATGGAATGATATTTTAGAAGAAATACTTGATTAGTAATGAACAGTTGACATCAGTATTTTCAAGATGTGAAACAAAATATTGTTCTTTAAAAAAACTTTAACAGCACTGCACTCATTCAGAATTCACCATAATTTATTAACATATGTATTGCCACATCAAAGTCCACACATATTATGGGGGACTACTTGTTTTAATACAATGTAAAACAATATTTTTACCCAGGCCTACTCATGGAGAAACAAAAAACAAAATCTGCTGGCCAGATGTAGAATTAGCAACATGAACAATCTGTCATTTTATACATACCACTACAAAAATATTTACTTACTTAAAATGTGACAGTTGATAACTCTGTAATTTTAAGATATATGTTTGATATAGAAGATACATTAATGTTATAGTAAGTTTTTATAGAATCCAATCATTAATCCTCAAGCATTTCTAAAATAATCAAAGATAAGCAATTGTTATTGTATATCATCATTTCAGGGATTTTTTGAAATGGCAATGTGAACTTTTTGATCAGGCAGTTGGAGGAAAATATTGCAGAAAAGGCAAAGATGACCTGAAGAGATCTTTCGACATTTTTGAGATTTTCACTTGTGAAACGTCGATAGCCTCCCATCAGTAACAGTAACCGAGTAGGTGCTTAGTGACTTGCAAATTGAGAGAGAGGCGCTGATTAAAATAAATATGTTGAAATCTAACACATCACCAGGACCAGGCATCATTTATCTTAACCTCCTTAGCGTTAGACCCGAGCATTACTCTGGCTGTGAAAACTGTGCTAATAGTGTTAGTCCCGAGTGTCACTTGGGCAGCTGTACAGAAAGAAGTGTCTTGCGTAAGCGTTAGAACCAAGAATCACTTGGGCTGTAAAAGTGCTATCTGTGATGCCATTCTTTGGAGAAATTATGTCCGAGTGTAAGTTTTCACTAACTATGAAATATCTTCACTTTACCAAAAGTGAAGACTTTGAGAATTCCCATCCAGCACCCAGAATGAAGAAAATTTGGAAGATATACCAGGCGATTGTAATAAAATGTTTGAGTGTTTATATTCCAGACAGCGATGATGAAAGTCTCAAGGCTTATAAGGGCAGACTGTCATGGATACAGTACATTGTGTCAAAAAGAGCAAGATTTGGCATAAAGCCTTACGAACTTTGTGAATCTAAAATGGGTTACATTTGGAATTCTGTTCTGTACATAGGAAAAGGGACAATGTTTGATCCGAAATACAATCAGTACGGTGTTGCTACGTCATCGGTGCCGACTTTGATAGACGTTCTGCTGGATCAAGGTTACTGTGTAACCATGGTCAATTTTTATACTTCACCAGAGCTATTTGACATCTTGCTACAAAGAAAGACAGCTTTTTACATGTTTTTTGGAATAAAATCCAACACTATAAGAAGGTTAAGGAGCTTAGTGAGGACATATTTAAACTGTTGATGGACTATTGAACAGCTGGAAAATTCGTAAGGTCTGTTAGGTAGCAAATAATGTTCCATTATCTAGAAAAGGTGATCGGGCTAGTGCATGTAACTGTAGGCCAATAAGCTTAACAGGTATTACAGGTAAATTAATGAAAACAGTTAAGGAAAAGATTGAACATCACTTGCCAGAAAAGGTCTATTGGCAAATATTCACTAATATCCTGAAATTCTATGAGGAAGCAATAAAAGCATATGGAATCATAAGTATGTATAGTATCATTTATCTTGATTTTCAGAAAGGTTTTTATAAGATACCACATGAGAGATTAGTAAATAACCTAAAAGAATAAAAATTCAGGACACAGTTTGTAGATGGGGACAAAATTGTCTTAAATTGTGGGAACAGAATGGTTATAGTGAGAGGAACATTTTCTGAATTACATGATGTTACAAGTCATGTGAGGGATCAAAGCCAGGTCTACTGCTGCATTTAATATACTTAAATGAACATTTAAGTTCATGTTTTATTTTATGAACATAAAGTTCAAGCTGTTGAAGTTTGCAGATGATAGTAAACTAGGAGGAATGTAAAATAAGCTGAAGAAAGCGGTCGCTCCAGCTGAGCAATCACGGAGATGGAGTGACCGGTATTGAAGACGACTGGCCGTCGAAAGGCAGTGGCAGTTGTGGAGGCTTTGGGCTGGTTTAGCCCCAGCGTGAGCACCCTGACTGCTGGGGAAAGAACCCAAGTCTCGGTACGGATGGAGCCCGATGTAGCCAGGAATTGGAGGGCTACCGGACCAGTGTGGAAGGCAGCTGTACCTGCAGGTAGGGTGACTCCCCTGTTGCGAAGCAGGGGAGCCGCCAGGTAGAAAGAAGAAGGCACCGTGCTTTGGATTTTAAGAGACTGCTTCCAGCCATTGTTTTAACCTTGTTTGCGTTGTTTTTAAAGGACTTGTTTTTTTACTAATGGATTTTAACCACTAATTCACTCGTTTTAATGGATTATTTATTTATAGAAGACTTTTGATACACTGCACTTTATTTAATTTGAACACTGTTTTGTTGTTTGCTGGTTTTAAAATACCTCTCACCTTCCAGGAAAGAAGGAAGTGCATACATATAATATAAAGAAGAACTCAGGATTAAAAAAAAAAAAAAAAATTTATTTGAATAGGTCGGTTAATCCGTCGGCTGGTTAATGCGAGGCCAGTTAAGATGGATTGTACTGTACTTGCACTACTATCCAACACAGGCTAATCAAGCAGGATTCCCACCTGGAGTTTATGCACACTGTTGTAAATTCAGTGGGACAATATGTGTGGCACTGAAAAACTTTATTAGATGGTTAATTTATCTTTATACATAGCATGAATTCGGTACTGTCCTTAGTAAATTATAGTGTCAGTGAGATATTAAATCATTATAATCTGCAGGTAATGGAGATGTGAGGTTGGTTTAGTGTAAAGTTATCTTATAATAGTTTTTATTCCTACGCTTTCAAACCTTACCAGGATGTCATTATCAGAGGAAAATTATTAGACAGGAATCAAAGGCAATATATGGCAAATGAGAAAGTGGGTGTAAGAGGTGAGGATGGATTAGTAAGGTAAGGTTTGGAGGGTTCTGGATTGTGGCTATCAAACAAAAACACTATTAAACAGACAGTTGGACATGAACCCAGCATATGCAGGCTTAAAAAGAAGAATATCCACATAATAATAAGACTATAAGAACAACATCCTCTAAACCCCACCTTACTAATTCTCTATCTATCTTTATCTATCTATCTAGATACATTTTGTTTTCGTTTGTTGTATTTTATGATTTTTACAGTTAGATCATTTAACTTACCTTATTTCTCTATTAATATGACATGTACCATGTTAAAGAATAAGTGGTATTTTTCAAGTCAGTTATTTTTTCACAAACATTGTATATATGCATTTGCCATGTGAAATTGTGTTTCATAGTCACCATGCTGATATACTAATGTTTGAATTTTTGTTTTCAGCTTTAACTTTAAGCAGTATTTTTCATTTACTGGGGAGAAAATGTCAGAAAATAAATTTAGAATGTTCACATGTTAAGAAACATTGGATAGTACATGTGTCAATTCTTTATGATCCTTATGCTGAAATCTTTGAGAGGACTTGACTGCTGTGGCACTGTGTCTCTTTGGAGAATATTTAGGTTCCGCTGGTTTGACTTTGTGTTGAGTGGTTGCTTATGGAATTCCAAATGAGACCCCTTACCTGTTTTGTGAGGGAGCGTCAGTTATGGCACTACGGTCATGTGGCACGATTCCCCCAGGATGATTTGGATCACAGGATCCTCCTTGTTGAGGACTCAAATGGCTGGACCAGGCCAAGGGGATGCCCATGTAACACCTGGCTGCGGCAGATAGATGGTCATTTCCGAGGTTGGGGAGGACTGGACCATGTTTCTGATTCAGGGGTTGCCAACCAAGATTCTGAACTGTTTTTTCATGTGGTGGGTACGGCAACATGCCGTACCAGTGCATGCTCCCCAACCTGTCCTGACCTGGTATGTTATTTAAAAATGAGATTACTTTAAGTATTGGTTTTTATTATATGCTTTATAACGCCTCAGCACTGCTAATCACAGCTAATTATGTAGAGCGCTTTGTAAAATACATAGAATCAGAAGACTCTAGATTACAATTTCAATTCAGTTAGATACTGTCAGTTAGGTTGCCTTGCCATGCCAGGCTACTTTGTTAGAGTTGGCTATGCAATTTTTGAGGTCAAGAGATTTTTAAAACAAGTTTTCCTGTTGTTTTTTTCTGCGCAATAAATTACTTCTTGCACACCTTTTCATTTAAATAGACTGTTTAATGGGAGCAGGTAACTGGAATAAATGTCCATCACTGACAGAACAGATTCATATAAGTTACTATGTAGATGGGTGTAAAGTTATTTTAGTGTATGTTGTTTGCATGTGTATTTATGTGTGTTTAATGTATCTGTGCATGTTGGTTTTTAGATGTTCATTGTTTCTTATAATGTGTTTCTCCATCCTGTCTTTTGATATTTAAAACCAATGTCTTTATAAGTTCATGGTTACTGCACAAACCAAAATAATTTATAAATAATAATAAAATTAAGTTAAATGTCAGCAGCAAGTTATGTATTTCTAAGGAGGGAAAATGTACAATCATTGTGTATGTACACTAGGTTTGTCAGTAGATGGCAGCAGATATTAGCATTTGAAATTTGGTTGGTGCTCTCCTGTTTACAGTTTACTTCTGTGAAGGTTAAGGTTTACTTCCCATTGTTACATTTTTTCTCTCTTCTTAATTTCTATTTGGTCCCCGAAGAGTTGAATACCCAGCACACCTGGTTTATAGGCTTTGACTAAAATTTGCATTAAGTGGAATTGAGAAAAATGTGATATTTAAACCAGCTCTGCCTTTCAGTCTTTTTTCAGCAGCATAAAGAGTTATATACTTTTTTTTTTTTAATTTGTTTTTTCACTTCCATGAGGTGCTTTTAGATAGTCAAGTTTAATTGGTGCAAGCTTGTGATGAGTCACAAGAAGTCCTACACATTTTGGTCTTTCGAGGTTTTCAAAGTAACTGGGGAAAAAGAGTAGGTCTTGTGATAGGAATGTTTCAGTCACAAAGGGTTTATGGTGATCAGAATGTGTCTGAGGAGCTTGTTTTGATCTTGACCCACCACTGTAACTTGAGAAAGGCTTTCATCTCAGGCAAAATACAGAAAATGTGAAAAGTTTCCACTGTAGTTATTTGCGAGTTTCTTTCACTTTGTGAAATAGAAGCTAACAGGGAACCATTCCTACCCTGAAAATTGATTTGGCTGTGATGCCACATTTTCTAAAAAGTCTAGAGTCCTTGTATGCAAAAGAAAAACTATGTAAAAATGTTGATGGTTTGCCTAGTGCTGTTCTACAAAAATCTAAGGAACACAGTAGTTAGTTTCTATCATACAGTTCTAGAATCCTTTGTTTGAATCATGTTTTCTGGCAAGTTTACACATTTTTTCTTTCTTTTATTGTGAGTTTATTTTCACATCTAAAGGTTGTATGATTCTATCTTTTGCCTGATTTTAGGTGCGCACGAACGCTGCGAATTGGGACAGTGCACTGCCCCAGGTTGGATTGTCAGTTCTGTGCTGATGAGATGGGCATTGACACTGTGACTTGTTGTGTAGCGGGTCCACACCTCAAGTCAAAAATGCCACTTTTTAAATAAATAGTTGCTGCACTCGCAGCTTAGCGAGGTGGCGTGGTAGTGTGGCTGGAGCAGGTTCCCTGGTGAATTGGTGATGTGGGCGGTCCTCGCTTAAGTGCACAGGTGAGGAGTCATCCACATCCGTAATTGATGCCAGGAGCTGCTAATTATCACACCTGATCCACGTCCCAATGATAAATAATAGTAGCGCGAGGCGGCTAGGGAAGAGAAAAAGAAAAGACGAGTGGAGGTTAGAAAGAAGAAGGCAGGAAGCGGGGAGGAGAAAGCCGGTGCGTGAACGAGCGAAGATGCTCGTTGTAGGGAGGAAGTGCAGCTGAGCAGTGAGACTGGGTGTTTGGCTGGCACCCCGGGAGCAGTCGGTAGTGGTCACTCCTTGAGCATTAGTGAGGAACGGGAGTGACTAGAAGGAGATTGGCTCGCCTCATATGGCCGAGAAGGCAGCGGGAGTCGGGACTTGGGAAATGAATCCCCCAGCGTGAGCGTCCTGGTCGCTGGAAAGCCCATGTCAAGGTCTGGCGAAGCCCACCGGAGCCAGGCATTGGCAAGGTGAACAGACCAGAAGAAGGCAGCAGAGAGAAGGTCAGCTGCAGGTAGGGTGACTCCCCTGATGCATAGCCTGTACGGGAGAAGCAGGGCAGTCACCAGTAGAAGGAAGGCACCAGACTTTGTTTTTAAAAGGACGGCTTCCAGCCATTATTTTAACCTTGTTTTTAAAGGATTTATTTATTGTGTTGACCTCCACAGTTCACCTGTTTTTATTGGATTATTTATTTAAAGATTTTGAGACACTGCACCATTTATTTGAACACTGCTTTTGATTTTGTTGTTTTTAATAAAAGCACGTTGCACTTTTTGCACCATCTTCTTGCTTCATTGTTGTGCCTCACTTCCTAGCTCGTCGGTAACATTACTGACAGTGTAGGGTTCAAGGGCTCCCAGAAGGAAGATAGGAACATGGAGTAGAACCCGCATCGTCACATGACTCTGAAGTGGATTAACTAGTTCATATCAGATGGATGGAAAATAATTGTGAAATGAACCTTATCTAAACATTTATGACCTATTTGAGTTCTGTTAATTTCAAGAACCTGATCAAATGCCAAGTACAGTAAATGAGTTCCACAGAGCACATACTGTTGTGATCACAAGCTCATCTCAGTTTTTAAAGCTAACATTAAGTTTTACTAAGTATACTGGTAGCTATGTAAACAAGTGTTGTAAAAATCAAAATCACCTTTCACAAAATTGCAGCATCATTGCTCCACACATATACTGTTTATATTTTAAAAATGAACTACAAAGTTCATTGTTATAAAAGCTTTGCTAATTGTTGTGCTCACTTTATGAATCCTGTATTTTCTTTTAGTTATAGATGGTTGCATTTTGTTAACCTTTATGGGTTAGGCTGACAGATGTAGGTAAAATGCCATTTGGTGACTGACCACTAAGGATACAGAAAATTTTTTTTATGGACTTTTTTTTTAAATGCAAGATGTATTGTTTTCTTCTTATCTGTGTAAGTGTAAAAGGGGCCTTGAGAGAAAAAGGAAGGAAAAGTCTTCTGTTCTTACGTAGCTTATATATTCAGATTAGATTGCATCCTGAGGTTTGTACACCCAACAGTGTAAAATTAAATAAATAAATACTAACCTAAAGAGTGAACTTTCAAACACAGACTCATTTTTCTTTTTATCTTCTCTACTTTTATGTGAAAGTGAAAATCCTTAAAAATGAGTGAATACTTGGTAATGGTTAATTATGAAAAAAAATAAAATAAGCCATTTCTACTTTTTGACACATTTATTTAATTGATCTTGTGCTTCATATATTATGTGGCATATTTATGATCAGCATGGTCAAAACAGTTTATCACTGTACACTGCACTATTTATTTATTTTAATTTTATAGCTACATTTTTGCTGAAGTATATGCTGCTATTTATATAACTGCACTTTGTAAACATTTTACATGATTTAATATGTCATGTGGAAAAATAAGTACATCCCATGAATTTTTTTTCCTTTTATTGTATGTGGACATATCAAGATTTGATCTTAATTTAAACAGAATCTTTAGATAAAGATGATCGGAATAAATTGACCTGTCAGTAATTTATTCAACAAAAATGAACCAATATGTCATTTCTGTCTGTGGAAAACGTAAGTAAATGCTTGGTTCTAAAAACTGTTATTGCCCCGTTTAGCAGGAACTACCTGAAGAAGGCATTTACTGTTACTTGGAGAAAGTTTTTACCACTCCACCATGCAGAATTATTTCAGTTGTGCAGTGTTTGAGGAGTGCCTTGCATACACAGCTTCTTGAAGGGATTCAGATCCAGGCTTTGACTTAGCTATTCTGGAATGTATAGCCTTTGCCATGAAGCTCAAAATTGAGCTCAGGTGCATCCTGTTTCCCCTGATCATCCTTGAGATGTTTCTGCAGCTTAATTGGAGTCCACCTGTGGTAAATTCAGTTGATTGGACATGATTTGGAAAGGCACACACCTGTCTATATAAGGTCCCACAGTTGACAGTTCATGTCAGAGCACAAACCAAGCATGAAGTGAAAGGAATTGTCTGTAGACCTCCAAGACATGATTGTCTCGAGGCACAAATCTGGGGAAGGTTACAGAAAAGTTTCTGCTGCTTTGAAGGTCCCCATGAGCACAGTGGCCTCCATCATCCGTAAGTGGAAGAAGTTCCAAACCAACAGGACTCTTCCTAGAGCTGGCCGGCCATCTAAACTGAGCGATCAGGGGAGAAGGGCCTTAGTCAGGGAGGTGACCAAGAACCCGATGGTCACTCTGTCAGAGCTCCAGAGGTCCTCTGTGGAGAGAGGAGAACCTTCCAGAAGAACAACCATCTCTGCAGCAATCCACCAATCAGGCCTGTATGGTAGAATGGCCAGACAGAAGCCACTCCTTAGTAAAAGGCACATGGCAGCCCGCCTGAAGTTTGCCAAAAGGCACCTGAAGGATTCTCAGACCATGAGAAACAAAATTCTCTGGTCTGATGAGACAAAGATTGAACTCTTTAGTGTGAATGCCAGGCGTCACGTTTGGAGGAAACCAGGCACCACTCATCACCACGCCAATACCATTCCTACAGTGAAGCATAGTGATGGCAGCATCATGCTGTGGGGATGTTTTTCAGCGGCAGGAACTGGGAAACTAGTCAGGATAAAGGGAAAGATGACTGCAGCAATGTACAGAGACATCCTGGATGAAAACCTGCTCCAGAGTGCTCTTGAGCTCAGACTGGGGTGACGGTTCATCTTTCAGCAGGACGACGACCCTAAGCACACAGTCAAGATATCAAAGGAGTGGCTTCAGGACAACTCTGTGAATGTCCTTGAGTGGCCCAGCCAGAGCCCAGACCTGAATCTGATTGAACATCTCTGGAGAGATCTTAAAATGGTTGTGCACTGACGCTTCCTATCCAGCCTGATGGAGCTTGAGAGGTGCTGCAAAGAGGAATGGGTGAAACTGGCCAAGGATAGGTGTACCAAGCTTGTGGCATCATATTCAAAAAGACTTGAGGCTGTAATTGCTACCAAAGGTGCATCAACAAAGTATTGAGCATAGGCTGTGAATACTTATGTACATGTAATTTCTCAGTTTTTTTATTTTTAATAAATTTGCAAAAACCTCAAGGAAACTTTTTTCACGTTGTCATTATGGGGTGTTGTGTGTAGAATTCTGAGGAAAAAAATTAATCCATTTTGGAATAAGGCTGTAACATAACAAAATATGGAAAAAGTGATGCACTGTGAATACTTTCTGGATGCACTGTCAGCGTTTTTTTAAGAGGGTTTTTTTGAGGAGCGTCTGTTTCTTCTAGGGGTGCGTTCAGCCCCCCTGCTTACAGGGCGCTGGTAGTGGTCATGAGCTGGCTGCTCAACAAATCTACGGCACTGACTGATTAGCTCCTGCGTGCTTGCAAATGGCACTGGGAAACGACTATAGTCGGTTGTGGCAGTTTAAGGGTTAAGAGGAACAAAACGGAAAACACAAGAACACCCTGCTGGAGATGCATCACAGTTAATCAGCAGCAAGGAGAAATGAATAACGCTGTAGTGGTCCAGTGTCTCTAAGATTCACACCGTCGAGAAGACTTTGATTTATTTATTTTTATAGTGGAGATTCCAGGGACGCACCCAGCCTCGGCCCGACCCGCACGCACTCACAAACAGAGACAAAAACAAAGCAAACCGGTAATTAAACAGCAAATAAAGAATGTAATGAAAACAAATGAAATAAATGAAAACAATGATAAAACCCCTGTTCCCTTTACAGTGATTACACATTAAATATAACAAAGCATTCATGAAAAACGGCAACGGATAAAATGTGATGATGAAAATAGTCCAGAGATCCGCATGTTGAATGGGAATGTAAAGATAGACCTACCGCTGATTCCTGAAATGGTGAAGATGGGTACAGGAGCGCTCCATTCTTTGCAGGATGGCCATGAATCCACTTACAGTCCTCATGTACACAGGCAGACAATCAAGAAGCACCAAACAATCCTGGACAAAATGAATAAGTACAGGTAACCCAACAGAAATTACAGACGGACAGGAACTTGTAACACAAATTACAAAAACTTTTTTTTTTGCTTTTGGTCACCAGCCCCCATTTTAAAAGCCGCGCTGACATCCTTTGACCCCAACAAACCCCTGCACCCTCCACAGAAGTCCAATCTGAGCCATTGCAGGGACTCCTGGGAGTTGCAGTTTCAAATTCTATTGGCTACTTTCACCATCCCAAGCCGCGTTTTCCTCTACAGTCGCTTCCTGTTCTCTCTACAGTGCAGTATTGCCACGATAAAAGCCATAAAAATTGCGGAGGATATTTACAGTTTCCGCTAACAATTATTAGATAGGTTCTAAGGAAAAATCCACGAATGACTGAGGCTGCGAACTCTGAACCGCGAATTTACGGGGGTCTACTGTACATTAAAGCATGTATTAAACTTGTGGGGGCATGGTGGTGCAGCTGTAGCAATGAGCTGGTGCCCCGTCCAGGGCTTGTTCCTGCCTCTCGCAAGATGCTTGCTGGGACACGCAGGATCCTGGATGGAATAATTTATTGCAGCCGTATTGTCTCTCTCAAACGTACCAACTCCCAATTCCCGTCCTTCTGTTTTCTTTCTGTGGTAACCAATCGCCACACAATAATCGTCTGTAATAAATGTAAAACCAGCTGTAAGCTTAGAATGCCGGTTCTTCAAAACCTTTAAGGAACATTGAAAATTCTTCGTTGTACATGTTTAATTACTCCATCCATTCATCCAGGGTTGCACCAGTCCTAGCAAGCACAGAGTGTGAGGAAGGAACAATCCCTGGACGGGGCACCTGCTCATAGCTATCGCTGCACCACCATAGTATACGTTATTTAAATTAAGTAAACAGTTTATCTGTAAAATGTAATGTACATACTTTAATGCGTTTGAAAAAATGATATCAAGTACACATCCTAGTATTCAAACAGCACGCAGCTCCGAAATCTCTATAAATCTAAATTGACTTAGACGCCAATCATAACCATCTGTAAATATATGCTCTTTTCTTTTGAATTGAATTCCTTTATTGTCATTGTATAAGCACCTCCATAAACTTATTTTCCTATAAAATGTTACTAAAAAAAAAATACGATAAAATACAATGAAAAGTATGCCATATGAAAGCATGAGTACAATATACATGTACATATATTGAAGAATAGTGCAAATGGTTCTAAAAATTGCTCAGGTTGTGCAATATTACAGTTGTAGTGCAAGTGTACAGTGAGGTAATTGCATTTCTAAGTACAAACAGTTCTAACAGGAGCCCTTGATGGACTGTTTGAGAACATTTATAGCTGTTAGGATGAAACTGTTTCTGAGCCTTGTGGTCTGTGCAGGAAAAGCTCTGAAGCATTTGCCTGATGGAAGAAGTACAAATAGACTGTGACATGGGTGAGTGGAATCCATGAAGATTCTGGTGGCTTTCCTGAGGCAGTGTATGCCATAAATGTCTTCCAGGGTGGAAACATTTTTGTGTGCACGCACCGTTTATACATGAGGCACATAGTCTTTGCCTAGGTGTTCATGGGAAAGTTTTAGTCCTGTTGTTCTGTTCTTTCTGGGCAGCAAAGTTGTCTTCCTGGTACACCTTCCATGTTGATCAAATTTATGTAAAAATATAGTTTCTGGGAGCTATGTACTTTTTTCACATACAAAATTTGAATTTATGTTTGTTTAAATTATTTAGTAGATTACAGAAAAGCAGTTGAAAGCATACTGGCAGGCTGCATCACTGCCTGGTATGGAAATGGCTTATAAAAGGACCTTACAGCACTGCAGAGAGTTGTGTGCTCAGCTGAGTGCATCCTAGTGATGTCACTACCATCCCTACAGGACCTATATACATGAAGCCATCATGAAGGGCTCTTCTCACCCTTTCTAGAGCTAATTGAAATAGTTAAGATCTGGTCAGGTGCCTGCATTGCCTCAAAGCTCTGCTTTATTTCTCAGGCGATAAAATTAACAGATGGTCATCTTGTAGGATATTCTATTATTTATATTTTACTATTTTTATTATTTAATAATTATTTAACAATTATACCTTTAATGTGTATATGTGTTATACAGTATTTACAGTACAGTAATCCCTCGCTATATCGCGCTTCGACTTTCGCGGCTTCACTCTATCGCGGATTTTAAATGTAAGCATATCTAAATATATATCACGGATTTTTCGCTGGTTCGCGGATTTCTGCGGACAATGGGTCTTTTAATTTATGGTACATGCTTCCTCAGTTTGTTTGCCCAGTTGATTTCATACAAGGGACGCTATTGGCAGATGGCTTAGAAGCTACCCAATCAGAGCATGTATTACATATTAACTAAAACTCCTCAATGCTATAAGATATGCTTCCCACGCGGTGCTTGATTGTTTGCTTGTCTCTGCCTCTCTCTCACCCTCTCTGACATTCTCTGCGCCTGACGGAGGGGGTGTGAGCAGAGGTGCTGTTTGCACAGAAGCTGTTTGCTTAAAAGATACTGACGCTCCTCTAAAAAATGCCGCTTTATTGCGGTGCTCGGCATATTTAAAAGCACAAAAGCACACGTACTGATTTTTTGATTGTTTGTTTTAATCTCGCGCTCTCTCTCTGACGTTCTCTGCGCCTGACGGAGGAGATTTGAGCAGAGGGGCTGTTTCAACAGAGGCTGTTTGCTTAGAAGATACTGACGCTCCTCTGAAAAATGCCGCTTTACTTAAAAGCACACGTATTGATTTTTTGATTGTTTGCTTTTCTTTGCGAGTGCTCGCTCTCTCTCTTAAATTCTCTGCTCCTGATGCAGACACTCATTTGAAGAAAAGATATATTTGCATTCTTTTAATTGTGAGAAAGAACTGTCATCTCTGTCTTGTCATGGAGCACAGTTTAAACTTTTGACTAAAGGATGTTATTTCATGTCTAGAGGGCTCTAATAATGTTAACAGTGTGGGAGAGTTTATAAGGGCTTAAAATATATAAAAATAACCATACAAACATATGGTTTCTACTTCGCGGATTTTCATCTATCGCGGGGGGTTCTGGAACGCAACCCCCGCAATCGAGGAGGGTTTACTGTATATAGTATTTTTAATCTGCACCTTTTAATATTTATTTTTAATCTACTTTTTAATTTTATTGTGCAGTACAAGACTGCTCACTAATCTACATTTCACTTTATATGTGTTTGTATATGTGACAAAATCTAAATCTAATCAAATATAAATATAACATTATGTTTGTTATATTACCTTTACTGTTTAAACAAGAATACATTTTTTATATGCCCATGTATGTTAAGAAAAAACATTTCTACTTCAGTCTACTGAAAGATGTTACATTATCTTCAGTCACCCTTTTGTACAATGAAGAATTAATTGTAGGTTTCTACGATGGTGAATTTTTCACGTGACAGTAACTGTCAAAGCAGAAATAAGTTGTATTTGTTTTATGTGAAGTACTAATTTAAAGGTTTGTTATTGCTTAAACTAAACAGTGACCTCCAATTTAATGATAAAATCTGTTTTAGACATGAGGCATTTCCTGTGTGGCTTACAATGTAATTTGTTCCCTGAACTCCTGGTATTTTTCACATACACATAACATACTGCAAGAAGCAAGTAACACTGTACAGAGTGCTGGATCTTATTGAAAACTTAGTATTGATATGCTGGTGGACAATAGCATTGGCTCCTTCAGAAATGCAAGGCTTTGGTTTGATAAAAAGTGGACATTATACATCATATAATGAAACTACTATTTGCTTGCTTGACCAACATGCAGTATATTTCCACTGTTGTTCTCTGGCAGTCTTAATCTTGTTCTGTAGGTATTGTGGACACTTTTCTATGGTGTTGTTTCTTGTGACTGAAGACAGAGGAACAGAATTAAAGTTAGAAAATATTCTTTTATTCATACATACCAGGCAAAGGTTAAATGACAGAGAAGCACAGTCCTAGGACACCGCCCTTCATCTGCACTGAGGGGTCGGTGTTCCAGATTTTTTATAGGGTTTCTTGTCTTATGACTTTAGTTACACAAGTATTTCAAAATATTAGCCTGAATCAGCATTATCAAAAATCTAAAGGTGGAGTACATCTGTTAGTTTCCTTAGTTTGGGGCTCGATGAATCCACACCTGTTAGACGCTCAAGAAGTAGCACTTGTCTTGTACACTGTAAGCATGCAGGGCCTGCATGACTCCTACCACACACCCCGTAGAACATGCTTTCTGTCACGTACACCAGATCTGTCAAGCACAAGTTATTGACCTGTATTTTTATTTTTCCACATTATGTAAAATATAACTTCACAAAACAAAAGTTAGGGATGAGTTAATCGGCTAAAATCTATCTTTTCATACAGGTTGTTTCAGTTTAATTCAGTATTTGTATGTGTCTTTTATACTTTAGTAGTTTATTATTATAGTAAAGGTGATTGCAGTGGCATTATCAAGGACAAAAGCCAGCATACACTCACCTCAAAGGATTATTAGGAACATCATACTAATACGGTGTTTGACCCCCTTTCGCCTTCAGAACTGCCTTAATTCTGGCATGGCATTGATTCAACAAGGTGCTGAAAGCATTCTTTAGAAATGTTGGCCCATATTGATAGCATCTTGCAGTTGATGGAGATTTGTGGGATGCACATCCAGGGCACGAAGCTCCCGTTCCACCACATCCCGAAGATGCTTTATTGGGTTGAGATCTGGTGACTGTGGGGGCCATTTTAGTACAGTGAACTCATTGTCATGTTCAAGAAACCAATTTGAAATGATTCGAGCTTTGTGACATGGTGCATTATCCTGCTGGAAGTAGCCATCTGAGGATGGGTATATGGTGGTCATGAAAGGATGGACATGGTCAGAAACAATGCTCAGGTAGCCCGTGGCATTTAAACGATGCCCAATTGGCACTAAGGGGCCTAAAGTGTGCCAAGAAAACATCCCCCACACCATTACACCACCACCACCAGCCTGCACAGTGGTAACAAGGCATGATGGATCCATGTTCTCATTCTGTTTACGCCAAATTCTGACTCTACCATTTGAATGTCTCAACAGAAATCGAGACTCATCAGACCAGGCAACATTTTTCCAGTCTTCAACTGTCCAATTTTGGTGAGCTCGTGCAAATTGTAGCCTCTTTTTCCTATTTGTAGTGGAGATGAGTGGTACCCGGTGGGGTCTTCTGCTGTTGTAGCCCATCCGCCTCAAGGTTGTGCGTGTTATGGCTTCACAAATGCTTTGCTGCATACCTCGGTTGTAACGAGTGGTTATTTCAGTCAAAGTTGCTCTTCTATCAGCTTGAATCAGTCGGCCCATTCTCCTCTGACCTCTAGCATCAACAAGGCATTTTTGCCCACAGGACTGCTGCATACTGGATGTTTTTCCCTTTTCACACCATTCTTTGTAAACCCTAGAAATGGTTGTGCGTGAAAATGCCAGTAACTGAGCAGATTGTGAAATACTCAGACCGGCCCGTCTGGTACCAACAACCATGCCACGCTCAAAATTGCTTAAATTACCTTTCTTTCCCATTCTGACATTCAGTTTGGAGTTCAGGAGATTGTCTTGACCAGGACCACACCCCTAAATGCATTGAAGCAACTGCCATGTGATTGGTTGATTAGATAATTGCATTAATGAGAAATTGAACAGGTGTTCCTAATATTCCTTTAGGTGAGTGTATATCAACAGTTTAAAAAAAAAAAATCATAGCAGTTATTAGACACCTTTATATAAGAGTCATATAGTGCGCAATATAATAGGGAAAGATCTGTGCAGCTGTCTCATTTTCAGTCTACTTATGATAAAATATACTGGGGTTAGTCCTTATTTGGATAGTAACCAAATAAATCAAGTAACAATCCTTAAATTCTTACGAGCCATGTGCTTGGACACTGTTAAGTTGTGTGTGTGTTTTTTTTTTTTTGTTTTTTTTTAATTTTTAAAAAAATAAGTCTAGGAAAGATTGCAGAGCATGAAGCATTTTTGATCCCTGCAGAGTTGCACCAAAGAACCAGGAGAATCCTGGAGTCTTCAAATTAAAGTGTCACTTGAAATCACAGCCTTCATAATAGTGGAGTCCTCTGTGTATAGAAAGAAATGTGATCAAAGTAGAACCGGCCACACCTAGCAGTAGCTGTAGTGCACATATGAAGCCCAGATAGTATCACCCATAATTGTTTAAACTTTCCAAATGCAGTCATTATGTTATTCTTCCTCAGTTAGGTTGTTTTTTTTAATTGGAATAGGATCAAATACTGAACAATACTTTTTAGTGTACTAGCGAACTGTTTAAAAAATCTGCCCTGAGTACACTTGCAGATGAAAAAAAAATCAACAATTGGGATAGAAAAACCTGCCCCAGCTATGAAGTGATGTGGCTGTAAGATGTACTAATTGAGGTAACATAACCATTTTAAATAATGAAAAGGCTAATCGTGGAAGTGATTTTGTGAAAACATATGTAAAGTACTACAGTGTTGCATGACATGTCTGGAGTGACACAATACCACAGTGAGTGCAAGGTAAAACAACTGTTTTCAGCTTTTTCCTACCAAATTAGACCTTTATTAAATAAATTTAATCACATGTATATTTAAATAGTGACATTCAATCTGATAGATCTAGTTAGCTCTTCACAGTTTCTTAGTGCCTGTTGCTGAGTACTTTTTGGTACTCCATTTTACATTGTATATAATTTGTTGTTGAAGAGTTTACTAAAATGGAGTAGTTCCTAGTATCAAAACTCTTAAAAGTGAATGAAGTGTATGAAGAATATTTACCCTTTACTTCACCCTGTGTAAAAGTTCGGCATCGTTAATTAGATGTCTGATTATGCTTATTGTAATATAAGTATACTTTTATTTCATGTACCATTTTTTCAGCTTTAATTGCTTTTCAAAATATTTTTTTCAAAACTGTTTTATTTGTTTGAATGTTTATTAATCATATCAGTTATCAGTAGCTATTTCTGGATGAGGAGCATATTTGGTGACAACCATTTAACGTCATTTTTACTATGCAGTGCTCATTCAATAATGAAAGTAAATTGCTAATACATTTGTGTTTCTC
Organism: Polypterus bichir lapradei; assembly: GCA_026402145.1. NCBI lineage: Eukaryota > Metazoa > Chordata > Cladistia > Polypteriformes > Polypteridae > Polypterus > Polypterus bichir. The sequence goes on from JANRMT010062807.1 coordinate 46,101,422, forward strand.
TGTATACTTGAGTGCTTTTTGAACAACAGTGAACTCTCTTACAGAGGAAATAGAGTTAATAATTTTGAACTTGTGGTTGTGGGGTCATGAACAATGATCAGTTATTTCCAGTTAGCACAATCATTAAGCATCTTACCATACTTCAGATGTTCTTATTCTTTTCAGTTTTAGATGACTATTCTCTACAGAGGCATAGCCAGGATGTCTCCCACATTGGAGATTTGATAGTATACTAGCTAAAGAATATTTTTATGATTATTACTAGGAATAACATGGTCACATTGTTTACGCTGTGTGACATTTATTCTTAAGCTTTAAAAATGCCTTGTGCTACAGGGACTTTGATGTTTGACTATAAACTGACAGTTTCACTTTTCTGTACCCAGTTAAATCTTTAATTTGGCATATTAATGCTACTTCAAAAAATGCGGAAACTGTTATAGAATGCTTTTGTAATTCTTTAAATACATTGGATGAAAATATCAAAACAATACATTTATATGTTGTATAGTAAAATGATACTTAAAAGAGGTCTAAAATATCCTTACTTTCTAATTTCTTTATGAAGTTTGGACATCTGATTTAACACCCAAGTTCACTTTTAATGCTTAAGAATAAATGTTAGTTGACTGATTTGCCAGGTTCTTAAGATCAAGTTGTTATTTGCTCTGGCCGAGTTTTTACTGTAGGTAAAATTAAAATCTTATTCTTTCTGTAATTGATTTGTAGTGCCATTTCATCTTGTTAATTAGTTATGGTGTAGAGGCATAGCTACATTTCACCACAAATGTGCAGCTTTTAATGTAAAGTTAAAACTAAATTGGCAAAATGTACTGAAAAATATACAGTTCTCCGATGATTCATTTAGGACTTTTTGCCCAAGACATACTGAGTTTCTGTATAAGATGCAAAACTGGCAAGAAAATGTTTGAAGTAAATATTTAAGTTTGCCAATCTGCTCCAGTGCTGTGAAGTATATGAAATGTGATATTGTGTTAATTAATACCTTTGTAGTTTAAATACAAAATAAACCCTCCCTACTTTAATTTAGTGATTGTACATGTTGGGAGTTTTGTAATTATGGATGATCTAGTTCTCATCATGCCCTAAATTAAGGTAAATCTCCGTTTTTCTTGATCATTTTTTTTTAAAAAAGCATGAAGTTGCAGATGAAAAAGTACACACCCACATCATAGTTTTAGAGCTGGTAAACCACCTTTTACAGTAATCATTTTTTCACATGGGTTCATCAGTCTCCTTCATCAGACTGTGAGTATTTCCTGTTTACACATGTCAATAAGATGGAGGTCTGGACCTTGACCATTTAAAAACTTTGGCCTCTTACAAAACAACCCCGCATCATGACCTTTCCACCACAGTTCTTGACAATTTGTATGTGGTGATATATTGATTTCATCAGTCCTGTCATTGTCTATAGCAGCCAATCAATTCCATCCACAGGGCATTGTTCCAAAAGTCTTAAGGCTCATTCAGGTACAATTTTATGAACTTGGGCCAGGATGTCATGTTCTTTTTATAGGGAGAGACCCTTTATTAGCAAACCTTCCTAGAAAGACATATTTGTTCAGTTTTTCCCATGGTAGGTAGCATTATATACTATAACTTTTGATATGGTGGCAGTGGTATATACACATGCAGATGCTTGTTTTATTTGGTTATGATTTTTCATATCATACCTCGTCTGATATTCATCTAGACCGCTCATGGGGAAATTGGCAGTTGTCCTGAACATTCTCTTTTCTTATTATAGAATAATGGATTTCAGCAATTGTGTGTTAAGGCTTTTCAAACTTTTCTTTGACATAAGGTTATCTGAAATCTCATTGATCCAAGGAAGACTACCAAATTTGCTGCTTTTATGCTGATTTAATAGAACTACGTTACAATCTGCTAATTCATGCACTTAATTGGCAACAGCATACTTTAGTTAGCTTCTTGAATGTGAAAGGAACATTGAAGGTTTTCTTAATTTCTAATGCATGTTGTTTGTTTGTTGGCATATTTTCTGCTTAGTAATAGAAAAAGGTTATTCATTAAAATGTTTGCCTGTTTTTTGCCTAATGTTATATTTAACTAATTTTAGGATGTAGGAGGAATAGATTGTTAGTCCTGTCTTGGTATGCAAAATCATACTGTACTTTCTTTCTCACATGATTGTAGCTTATTTTAATTTTTTGGAAAAAAGAACAACTTCCTGGTAGCATTTACTTGCATTAACATATATTTATATATAATACACCTATACCTAGGATGACAAGTCACCAATTATTTATTTTAATTTAGATAGGGAGTTTCATTTATATTACTTAGACTAGAGAGGAAATCAAATTTAACAAATATGAATGGAAAGAGAGGGAAAGCTTTAATGTACGGCACTGTTCTAAATTTATTTGAGGAAGAGTCTTTTTAGTGTTTCTGCGTTTTTCTTTGTGTTTCTTGACTAGTTTATTTATTTATTTTTACCTTTTTTTAAATGAGAAGAATCTTGGGGATCTGGAAGTTGTCTAACATTCCTAAACACAAAAAAAATATGTCTGCTAATTCAGTACGATGACCTGATTGGCAGTATTTGTTCTGAGCTTTTGCAATGTGGATGCTTGATCCCCTCATAGTGCAGGAATTAAATAACGCTGCCATTGTGGAACCCCAATATAAACATCTACAGTTAGATAGCTGGTGTGAAAATTTTATATCATTATAGAGGAAAAAGAATAACTTGTTTATTTATTTTATCATATAAATTGCACATTTTTCTCAGGTTTTTAGACTAGCTAGATATGGCCTGCCTGGAATAATTAAAGTCACCTTGTTGACCAGAGGTTTGTGAAAGATTGATTACTAGTATTCAGTTTCACTAACTGTACATAGTAAGAAATGCTTCTGATCAGCAACATGTAGATGATGACAACCTGGGGCACACTTAAATTACTGTAGAAAAAGCACAACTTGGCAAGCAGTAGTCCGTGAGTTTGCAGGGACAAAGAAACGGACGTTGTACTTTCTCTTTAGAATAATATGCCATCTCGGGTGGTCAGTGTTTTCTATCTTAGAAAGCAGATTTTGTACGTTAAAATACTCATAAAGAAGTTAACTTAGGTAGAGTATGAAAGCTTCCAAGGCAGTACATAAAATACATTGTATTTTATAAGGTTTTGTGATCTGAGTGGCAACTCTGGAATTAATAGATAGAGAGACAGATATCCTCAGAGGTTTGATGAATGATTCTATATTTTTGGAATTTCAGGTTCAGTACTTCATCATTTAGAACCATGAAGTGAATGCTGTGCATTTTTATGGCAGCATTTTACATTTGATTCAGCTGGAAGGAATGTAAATTTAATGATTTCTATTGGTATATTATGTCATTCTGCTTGTTTTTTGGTCTTGCCTAGTATTTGTATGTTAGGGTTATTGTATGTAACCATTCCTTAAAGACCTTATATTTTTTGGGTATCAAATATCCACTTTGTGTAGAAGGTTATTGTCAAAATAACTAAATGTTCATCCACTTATAGAGAAAAATTATAAAAATTGAATTTCTTTCATTGTGAGACTTGTATCTTTTGTATAGTATAGCAAAACATTACTCTAGATGGAGTTGTATGCCTTGGTCAGTGAGTGACTATGAGAGTCTTCGCAAATAGACACAGATGTTCAAAATACACAAAGAATTCTGTGCCATTTTGCAGTGAATGGGCTGTAGCAGACTATACAAGAACAAACAGCTTCTGAAATGTTAAGTAATGTGATAGCAATCTTTCATAAAATAGCAACAGTTATTTATTCAGCACATTTTAATCAAAAGAATGTAGCTCAAAGTGCTTTGCAAGATGTCAAAAAGAAAGTTAAAAGAAAAAACAAGTAAGATTAGGTAAGAATAATAAGTAACAAAGAAAAAAAAAATAAATCCATATGATGTGTAATTAGTGGAAGAGTTGTATCCTTATATGCAATATATTTTTAAGTCTGTAAAGATAATTCAAATGGCTGGGAGTACAGAATAAATAATAATAAAAAAAAAACTCAGTTAAGATGGAGAAAAAGAAAGAAAACTGCAGTTTTTCTAAGGCCAAAAGACTATCCAGTCCCCCACTGGGCGTTCTACCTAACATAAATATGCTTAAATCTTTTTCATTATTTTTCAGACCTTGTCTGAGAGGGTTTGTTACATTAGGTTTTGTGGACAGCTGGGGCACTGGCCTTCATTCCAGCATCACAGGTGGCTGCACAGTTGAAAACTCCATCACAGAAATACCAGAAAAGAATGTAGAGAAAAATAAAAGAAGATTAATAAAGATTGCAAATCCCTGAGGAATATGAAAATCTCTACCCATATATTTTATTAAGAATACAACTAAAATGAAGCAGCAAAAAAAAAAAAAAAATGTTTTTAAGCAGTTTTTTAGAATATGTTCCATGGTATTATATTTTGTCTGTAAATATTCTTGTTGTAGAATGATAAATGTAAGAAATAGTGTGTTAAGCCTTTTTAAACTGATATGCAGCTGTTACACATAGAGCTTATTTGAAGATGTGTTTTGTCTTTGACGTGATTGATCCAGGGCAGACTGCCTAAGGTGCTGCTTTTTTTACTAAGGTAACAGAACCTCGTTACATCAGCTGTTACATTCAGTGTACTTAATGGTAACAACATAATTTAGTTAGCTTCTTAAATGTTAAAGGAGAAATCTTAAGTTGACAAGGCCCAGAAACAAGCAGTAGCAGAAGATGGCTGTCTTAGAGACTTGGCAGAGCATCACCAGAGAAGATACTCAGCGTCTGGTGATGTCTATGAATCACAGACTTCAAGCAGTCATTGCATGCAAGGGATATGCAATAAAGTACTACATTTGACTGCTTTAATTTACCTACTATTGCTATGTCCTAAACATGGTGCCCTGAAATGGGGGGGGGCAATGTAGAAAAAGTGTGGTCATTTCTGCATGGTAAGACAGAAGTGTATGCAATTACCCAGTTAAAGTCATCAATGTGCACTTTAATCACTTCTGAATTGTTTGATTTGTAATTTTTAACTTTGGAGCAGAGGGGTAAGGAAAATTGTGCCTTTGCCACAAATATTATGGAGGGCACGGTAAATTATTTATCTCTGCCTTGACTTTCAAAGCTAAAGGATCAAGTTTATTTCTAATAATGTCACGATTTCTATTTTTGCCAATCATGAAGATTTGTTTTTTCCTTATTTAGTTTGAGAAAGTCACTACTCACTTATTCGAAAATACTGCTAAGACATACGATTAGAAAGCCAAGAGCATCAGGGTCATCGGGTGCCATAGATAAATCAAGCTGTGTCATCTGCATAGCCGTGGTGGTTCACCTGGGGCCTCATGTATAACGCCGTGCGTAGAACTCACACTATAACATGGTGTAGGCACAAAAGCGGGAATGTGAGTATGCACAGAAAATTCCAGATGCATAAATCTGTGCACACGCCAACTCCTCCCAGAATTACGCCTCTATGAATATGCAAATCAATATAAATAGCCCTTAAGCTCAGCCTTCTGTGAAAAGAACGGGGAAAATAGAAGATTTTCAGTGAATACCAAGTGGAGGCAAGGAAAAACTTATTGTTTGTTGGTTTAAACAGTGATATGAACAACAAAAGTAAGTTGATTGAGTGACATAGCATGTTGGAGAAATTTAAAAGCTCAAGTTCACAAAGTTGCACAGTGCCCAAAATAAAAAAAGAAGTTGTCAGATATCAAAGTCACCGTGAAAAGGCAAGTCGTAGCCCACCATCAGAGTGTCATATGAAAGCTTGTTAGGGTACAGAGAAAAAAATATAGGCACACAGTAGGAAATGCTTTGTTTTGTATTTGATCTTCTATGTGCTCTATGTATGTGAATCACTACGTGCTTCCAGGTTTTCTCTTCCTCCGACAAGGCACAGAATCCATTATATTTGTAATATTACAGCTCTCTAAATAATTAAAATACTGACATGTATACGTGATATCACTTTCATGATGATAGGAGTTAAAGCATGTTATTAAACATGGGAACACGATGGTGCAGTGATTGTTCCTGCCTCATGCAAGATGCTTGCTTTGCCGTGAGCAACCTTCGATGAAATAATTTATTGTAACAGTACTGTCCCTTTCAAACGTACTAACCTCCAATTCCTGTCCGTCCTTTTCTTTCTCCAAATACCCAATGGCCACACAATCAGCTCTGTAATAGACGTTAAGCCATCTGTAAGCTTAGAACGCCGATTCGTAAAAACTTTTAAGGAACATTGAAATATCTTCATAGTACATGTTTAATTATTCTATCCATCTATCCTTCCAGTGTTGCGATAGCAGCAGCAAGAATACAGCGTGAGGCAGGAGAAATCCTTGAACGGAGCACAAGCTCCTAGCTAGCGCTGTGGCACTGTGTCCTGGCATGTTTAATTATTAACAATATAGATTACTGCAGTGGGCTGGCACCCTGCCTGGGGTTTGTTTCCTGCCTTGCACCCTGTATTGGCTGGGATTGGCTCCAATATAGATTATTTAAATGAAGTTAGTTTTATCTGTATAATATAATACACTTATTTTGCTGCATTTCATCTTAAAAATGATATTGTCATTATATGTAAATATGCGCTTTATAAAGTGGCTCAGGTTGTGCAAGGTTATAACTGTAGTGCAAGTTTACAGTGAGGTAATTGTACTTATAGGTACAAACAGTTCTACAAGGAGCACTTGATTGAGTGCGTTTATAGTTCTTGGGATGAAACTGTTTCTGAACCGCGAGGTCCATACAGGAAAGGCTTTGAAATGTTTGCTGTGTGAAAGCAGTTCAATAGACAGCATGGCTAAGGCAGCGTGCGTTTGATGCTGTATACCGATAATTCTCTTTCTCAGATTCTGTAGATCTTTGATTCCCCACTCAGATACAGTGATATAAATACTATGAATGGTGTAGTGAGAGTAATATGGAAAAAGATGATGCGCTGTGGCAACCCCTAACGGGAGCAGCTGAAAGTATAAGGTGGTGCAGTGAGAGTAACAATGCTAAAGCAGCTATTGTATTTAGAATAGTTTGACCATTCCGTGGACCATTATATTGTTACAGGTTAATTACAATCAGATGCATTAAACTAATAAACAATATGCGTTTAATTTCAGTGTATTTATAAAGCCACGTCAGGGATGTGGTTCTGAAAAAGAAAGGTTAACCACACAGGAACAGTAGCACTGCTTTGACGCTGGGTGCCGCCAGTCTGCAAAACCGAGCAAAGAACTTGCGTACGACAGGGTATGAGCTACCGTAGAAATATGCGTGGCTTTATGCCAAGTTTAGGTTTTATACATCGTGATTTGAATGTGGAAATGTTCGTACTCAACATTTCTGTGCGTACGCACAGTTTATACATGAGGCCCCTGGTGTTTTGATATAATCTGGACTAATTGATACATGTAGATTTAAAAAGCAACAGGTCCAGAATAGATACTTGTGATCTATACTAATAAAAGGCAATATTCTATATATATATATATATATATATATATATATATACTAATAACAGCCCTCACTGACTGACTGACTGACTGACTCACTCATCACTAATTCTCCAACTTCCCGTGTAGGTGGAATGCTGAAATTTGGCAGGCTTATTCCTTACAGCTTACTTACAAAAGTTAGGTGGGTTTCATTTCGAAATTCTTTGCGTAATGGTCATAACTGGAACCTACTTTCGTATACTGTATATGGCCATAGCGTGCAGCTCGGTCGCCGTGTGAGGCGGAGTTGCGTCTCGCATCATCACTCCTCCCACATAATTGAGTGCCTGCCCATATAAGGTAAATATTCGCGGGTGAAGGACTGTGCTTAGCTTATTCATAAGTGCAGTTGCTGCAGAAATCAGCACGCCTCCCATGTAATTGACTGCCTGCCCATATAAGGCCGTTCTTCGCAAGGAAGCAGCCTTTCCACAGCTTCTCCACTGTTTTATAAACGAACGCCATATAAGGCTGTCCTTTTTCCTTGCTTCGCCAAAGGAAGCAGCCTTTTTATTTAATCACAAATATTCACGGGTGAAGGACTGTGCTTAGCATATTCATAAGTGCAGCTGCTGCGGAAATCAGCATACCTCCCACGTAATTGACTGCCTGAATTGCCTGCCCATTAAAGGCCGTTCTTCGCTGCAGTGTGTTCATTCCTTTCCTTGCTTCGCCAAAGAAACAGCCTTTTCACAGCTTCTCCACTGTTTTATAAACGAATGCCATATAAGGCTGTCCTTTTTCCTTGCTTCGCCAAGGAAGCAGCCTTTTTATTTAATCACAGATATTTGCAGGTGAAGGACTGTGCTTAGCATATTCATAAGTGCAGCTGCTGCGGAAATCAGCACGCCTCCCACGTAATTGACTGCCTGCCCATATAAGGCCGTTCTTCGCTGCGGTGTGTTCATTCCTTTCCTTGCTTCGCTAAGGAAGCAGTCTTTTCACAGCTTCTCCACTGTTTTATAAACGACGATATATAAGGCCATCCTTTTTCCTTGCTTCGTCAAGGAAGCAGCCTTTTTATTTAATCCACGGGTTCTCCTCTGTTTTATTGTCAGGTTCCCATTTTCTTTATTTAATCCGCGGCTTCTCTGCTGTTGTTTTGTTCTTTTATTACGATTGTTATAGTTATTGTGTAGCTATTTTAGACTTAGTTTACTGTTCAGGTACCCATTTCCTTTATTTAATCCGCGGCTTCTCCGCTATTTTTTTGTTCTTTATTACGATTGTAGTTATTTATTGATTCCCTTCTTTGGCTGACTGCCTGCCCATATAAGGCGCTCCGCTGTTTTTTTGTGAAGCAGCCTTTACACAGCTTCTCCGCTGTTTTATAAACGAACGCCATATAAGGCCAACCTTTTTCCTTGCTTCGCGAAGGAAGCAGCCTTTTTATTTAATCCACGGGTTCTCCGCTGTTTTATTGTTCATTTATTATGATTGTTATAGTTATTGTGTAGGTATTTTAGACTTTGTTTACTGGTCAAGTACCCATTCCCTTTATTGTTCCAACCGTACCCCCATTAACATGTTTATTGAGGTGATCACCATCGATCAAAGAACTATCACTTACCGAGTGGTGTCCATTCCTGGAGATGGTGCCTGCCTGTTCCATTCTCTGTGCTACATATTGCACAGACATATCAGGCTCACTTTTGATATCCAGAGAGACAGTGTGTCTTATGTATGAAGTGACTGGGACAGGTTCAAAGTGTGGACTGATGATGGTACAGGAGATAATTATAGTACACAGGAGCACTATAAGACTGAAATGCTCAAGCCCTTCACCTATGGTTCTGCATGTGAGTTGATGGCTGCCGCTGAATTGATCGGTTGTCGCTTTCAAGTGTACCGAAATGGCCAAATATTTTACACTTTTGGAGAACCGTCAGTGCCTCTTAAACATCTTAGATTCACAGGTGACGATTTCAGTAGTGGACACTTTGATGTTTATGAATGTTTCAACTCTCAAAAGCTGAATGCGAAGTTATCGATGAAGCCGGTTGTGTGCTTACATTGCTTGACACATACCGAATGTCACTTCAACACAAATCCAACTCGAACCAATTATGATAGCAGCAATCCAAGCTGTGAGAACACAGTAAAAAGGAGGCGTGTCAGACGTCGTGGTAGATTTTCTGATGCAGCTAGACGGAAGCAACTTTGTGCAGCAAATACTTGCAGAAAAATCCACAAGTTAATAAACACGCTGTGGCTAAATATTCAGAAGCAAATCCACAAGTTCATAGGGACGCTGTAGCTAAATACTCGCAAGCACATCCACAAGTTCATAGGGACGCTGTCGCTAAATACTCGCAAGCACATCCACAAGTTCATAGGGACGCTGTCGCTAAATTCTCGCAAGCAAATCCACAAGTTCATAGGGACGCTGTTGTTAAATTCTCGCAAGCAAATCCACAAGTTCATAGGGACGCTGTCGCTAAATACTCGCAAGCACTTCCACAAGTTTATAGGGACGCTGTCGCTAAATACTCGCAAGCGAATCCACAAGTTCATAGAGACGCTGGCGCTATATACTCCTAGGGAAATCCACAAGTTCATAGAGACGCTGTCACAAAATACTCGGAGGCAAATCCACAAGTTAATAGAGCTTCTGTTTCTAGATATCCCAATAATGAAAAGCGGCTCATACGAAAACAACAGGTTTGGCTCAGAAAAGCCGATTGTGGATTTGCGTACGACCCGAACATACATTATGAATCTGACAAAACAGTACACATTGGATCCATGGATGTTCACTGTGACTATTGTCAAGCTCAGAAGTGGAAATGCGAGTCTCCTGGTTTGTGCTGTAACGGTGGTAAAGTCTCTCTCACTCCTTTACGTAAGCTTCCTGACCTTCTTGTGGGCCTGTTAAATGGCGAACATCCTCAAAGTGAGCATTTCTTGAACAACTTTCGAAAGTACAACAGCACATTTCAAATGACGTCATTTGGTGCTAACCAAACCGTTCAGGGAAATTTTATGCCTTCATTTAAAGTTCAGGGACAAGTGTATCACTTGATGGGCAGTCTTTTACCTATGCTGAGTGAGGAACACAAATTTTTGCAAATTTATTTCATCGGGGACGATGAAAAGGAAGCACAAATGCGCTGCGCTAATTTTTCTGGACTTGACATACCCCTGGTCAAGCAATTACAAAAAATGCTGCATGATTGTAACATTTACATCCAGGACTTCCACTCCACAGTGGACAGTATTTCAGATGAAGACAAAGATTTCAAAGTTGTCATTCACGCCGACAAAAAACCATTACATGCACACAAAGGCAGATTTAATAAACCCACAGTTCATCAAGTTGGTGTTGTCATCTTTGGGCAAACGTTCAACAATAGGGATATTGTCTTGAAAACCAGAGACAATAAACTGCAACGCATTAAGGAAACCCACACATCCTATGATGCACTTCAATATCCTCTCATGTTCTGCTATGGTGAAGACGGCTATTCTGTGTCTGTACCTCAAGTTCATACTGCCAGTAAGTTACCTATGAACAAAACCGTCTCTGCAGTAAACTTCTATTCATACCGGCTTATGATCAGACAACATCATGATAATACTATCCTTTTCTTCTGAACTTTATTAAATCAGTTTTTAGTTGATATGTACGCAAAAACTGAATCCGAAAGACTAAATTATATCAGACTAAATCAGAAAAAACTACGAGCTGAAAATTACGTTCACTTAAAAGATGCTATTGACAAAAATGACACTAATTTAATAGAACTTGGTCAAGCTGTGATATTACCATCTTCCTTCACTGGGGGACCTCGCTATATGCATGGCATAAGTACGTCATTATGGCCACCCTGACTTATTCATTACATTTACTTGCAATCCTAAATGGACTGACATCACTGAAGTTCTCCTTCCACGTCAAAAACCTCATGATCGCCATGACCTTATCAGTTGTGTATTTCATATCAAGATTCGCAAAATGATAGACTTGCTCATGAAGAGTAACATTTTTGGCTGTACAAAATGCTACATGTACACCATAGAGTGGCAAAAGTTAGGTATTCCCCATGCACACATTCTATTGTGGCTAAAGGATAGGATTAAACCAACTGTCATTGATCAAGTCATCCGTGCGGAAATTCCTGATCCACAGACTGACCCTGCCCTACACAAAATAGTAAAATCCACCATGATTCACGGCCCATGTGGACCTTATAATATCAACTCACCCTGCATGATCAACAGAATATGCACTAAGAAGTACCCGCATCCGTTCATCTCAGAAACTTAGACCGGAGAAGATGGTTACCCTCAGTACCGCCGGCGCGCACCTGTTGATGGAGGTCATACAATTAACATCAAAGGAGTAGATATCGACAACAGATGGGTGGTCCCTTATAGTCCTGTGCTGTCCCGCTTCTTCAATGCTCACATAAATGTCGAATTTTGCAATTCAGTAAAATCGATCAAATACATCTGCAAGTATGTTAACAAGGGAAGTGACCAGGCAGTATTTACAATACAAAATCAAAATGACGAGGTATCTCGATATGAAGCTGGTCGTTACATTAGTAGCTCTGAAGCAGCCTGGCGCATTTTCTGTTTTCCCATTCACGAACGTTTCCCTCCGGTCGTTCATCTTGCTGTGCATCTTGAGAACGGACAAAGAATTTCACAGAAGGCAATGTTGCTGATAAAGTACACAATCGACCACAAACAACCCTTTTAGCGTTCTTTGACCTTTGCAAACACGATTTTGCAAAACAACTTCATTATAATGAAATTCCATCATATTATGTGTGGGCAAACAACATGTTTCGTCGGAGGAAACAGAGCAGCCCTGTACCAGGACATTCGGGAGTGAAAAAGGATAATGTGCTGGGATGGGTCTACACTGTACACCCGAATAACTCTGAATGCTACCATTTTCGACTGCTGCTCAACAAAATCACAGGTCCCACGTCTTTCAAATCTCTCAGAACAGTTGATGGTGTTCTACATCCGACCTATAAGTCAGCCTGCAGGGCACTTGGTTTTTTACATGACGATACCAACTGGGACGAGACTCTACAGGAAGCTGCTCTGTCTCGTTCACCTCAAAAGATCTGTGAACTGTTTGCTGTCATGCTGGTGTTCTGCCAAATGGAAAACCCCTTAAACCTATGGGAAAAACATAAACACAACATTGCAGAAGATGTTAGGAGGCAGACTGAAAGAGATTGTATACGAACAGAAGTCCACCAGTGGTTAAATTTGATCTATAACAAGTGTCTACACTTGCTTGAAAACTACGTAATTGCTATTGGAGGTCAATCTCTTCATCATTACGGTTTGCCTTCACCTTTCACAGAACTGGCACAACTTACGTAAAATCCCGAGTACTTGAAAGAGACATCTTACAACACCTCACAATTGGCCAATATAGTCACAAATAACAAGCGGTTAAAAAAAAGTCAGTTTATGAGCAAATCATGAGCAGCGTTGCCTCAGCCACTGGCACGGTGTTTTTCCTTGATGCTCCAGGAACTGGTAAGACATTCCTAATAAACCTTTTCCTTGCAAAAATCCGAGCAAAACGGAACATTGCCATAGCCGTGGCTTCTTCTGGCATTGCTGCAACTCTTCTTGAGGGTGGCAGAACTGCTCATTCAGCTTTCAAGCTGCCTCTGAACCTCAACCATACTGAATCCCCCATCTGTAACATATCAAAGCAGAGCAACATGGCTGAAGTGCTGCGATATTGTCGGCTTATTGTCTAGAATGAATGCACTATGGCACACAGAGTAGGTATTGAGGCTTTAGACAGGACCCTCCAAGACATCAAAACACAACAAACTTATGGGAGGCTTGACAGTGTTGCTGGCTAGAGACTTCCGCCAAACCCTACCAGTCATGCCCAGAGGAACACGCGCTGATGAAGTTAAAGCAAATCTGAAATCTTCATACCTATGGCCACAAATCAATGTTGTTACTTTAAAAATAAACATGAGAGTTCATTTGAAGGCAACAAAAAAGCAGAGAAGTTCTCTGCTCTTCTGATGAGTATAGGTGATGGCACCTTGATACAAGAAAATCGTAAAATAAATATTCCTACAAATCTCTGTCTCATCGTGAATACCTTACAAAGCCTTCTTCAAAGTGTTTACCCCAATCTACGAAATCTCCACCAAAACGATGTGTCATGGTTGAGAGAGAGTGCTATCCTGACACCAAAAAATGATATGACTACGACTATAAACCACATTTTACTTCAAGAACTACCTTCACAACCAAAAACATATCAGTCTGTTGATTCAGTTGTAGAAGTGCAAGACGCGGTACATTATCCGGTAGAGTTTCTCAACACTGTAAATCCTCCAGGCACTCCTGAGCATAATCTCATTCTGAAGGTTGGGGCACCAATAATGTTACTGAGAGACAGCCACTGAAACTTTGTAACGGCACGAGACTTCAGGTCACGTCTCTACAAAACAACCTAATTAAGGGAACTATTTTTACTGGCAGTGCCTCAGGTGAGACAGTTTTTATTCCTCGCATCCCCATTATACCATCTAATCTCCCATTTCAATTCAAACGCCTTCAATTTCCAGTAAGGCTCTGCTTCGCAATGACAATTAATAAGTCTCAGGGACAAACACTACAAAAGGTTGGCATTGATTTGAGACAGGATTGCTTTTAACATGGCCAACTGTATGTTGCATGCTCAAGAGTAAGCTCAGCGCACAGCTTGGTCATATTACAACCGGAGGGCCGAACTGACAACGTGTTATAAAAAGAAATCCTTAACAAATAATTTTTTGTATATTTTCCCTCGGTTTAAAAATGTTTACTTTTACCTTAATAAAAATATTATGGCAGTATTTCGCAGCTGCGAAGCGTGGGTATTTTGCTAATATATATATATATATATAT
>JANRMT010062807.1:46137239-46148369 GCA_026402145.1 Polypterus bichir lapradei
TCCCTCAAGGCGTCCCGGCCGGGTCATGGCCCCTGGCATCCCTGACACTATGCAGATTTTCAATGATGTTTAGGTTGAGGGACTGTGAAGGGTCATGGCAAAACTGTCATCTTGTGCCTCTTGAGGTATCCCATTGTAGATTTTGAGGTGTGTCTCAGATCATTATCTTGTAGTAGGATCCATCTTCTTTAACTTCAACTTTTACACAGATGGTGTGATGTTTGCTTCTAGAATTTGATGGTATTTATTTGTATCCATTATTCCCTCTACCAATGACATGTTCCCAGTGCCACTGGCTGTAATACAAGCCCAAAGCATGATTGATCCATCTCTATGCTTAGTAGTTGGAGAGGTGTTCTTTTCCTGGAAGTCAGCACCCTTTTTTCTCCAAACTTATCTTTGCACATTATTGCCATAAAGTTCTATTTCAACTTGATCAGTCCACAGGACTTATTTCCAAAATGCATCAGGTGTGTTTAGATGTTAATTTGCAAACTTCAGGCACTGAATTTTGTGACTAGGTTGCAAGAAAGGTTTCCTTCTGCTGACTCCACCATGAAGGTCTTATTTGTTCAGGTGTCACTGTACAGTAGAACAGTGCACCACCACTCCAGAGTGTGTAAAATCTTCCTGAAAGTCTTCTGCAGTCAAATTAGGGTTTTATTTGCCTTTTGAGCATTCCAATGAGCAGATCTTTCAGAATTTGTTTTGGTCTTTCAGATTTCAATTTGACCTGCTCCATTCCTGTTAACTGCCGTTTCTAATAACATTACTAACTGAGGAAAACAACTACTTGAAAATGCTTTTCTGTCAAAATTATTTTATTTCCCAGAGAGCTAGGTAGTTGCTTAGAGGGGCCCATGGCTGCTGATTGTTTGGAGAAGGTTTGAGGAGTCAGAGAATTTATACAGCTTTCCAATTTGCATCACATGGGGTTTCCTAACAGTGATTGTAAACAAGCAAAAGCCCTAATAAGCTAAAGGTCTGAGACCTCAAATATCTTGGGTTACCTAAACTTTCGCATGATGCTCCTTTTTTAACTGTTCAGTTGTACAAAACAAAAGTAATACACAAATCTTGCATAAAATGCTGAAAAGAAATGTCATCTTCAACTTTATACCTTTTGGTGATCAGTTCATTTTCTGCTTACTTAGCTATTCACAGTAACGGACATTTTAAGCAAGGGTGCCCAGACTTTTGCATGACCCTGTATTAATTCATGAATGACTAAATTCATCATCCTCTCAGGGGTCTGCAACTGATATATAGCACTTTATGGCCAAAGATTTATTCACACTCTTTCGTTGATTCATAGTACAGTGGAACCTTGATTCACGAACGTCTCGGTACACGTACCACTCGGTTTACGACCAAAAAGTTCACCAAACTTTTGCCTTGGTTGACGACCACACACTCGGCATACAAACAAGCCAGTTTCCCTTTCGGTTTGTGTGCACTGATGATTTCCGCACGTGTTGCATTGTTCTCGGTCAGACATGCGTGCATGCTTTCGCTGTGAACTCTTTGTGCTCTATTTCATTTCCCTTCTGGTTTGTACGCGCCGATTACTGTATTTAAGCACGTGTTGATCTGCTCCCTGTTCATTGTTCTCAGTCAGACGTATGTGCTTTACCTGTGATCTCTTTGTGGTCTACAGTATTTCGTGTGCTTTTGCAGTTAACCATGGCTTCTAAGCAAGTGAAGAGTGGTGAGAAGAAAGTTTTGCAGAAAATTGAAATCGAAGTAAAGAAAGAAATTATTGAAAAGTATGAGCGTGGCGTTCGTGTTACTGATCTTGCTGCCGAGTACAAGAAGTCAAAACCTAAGATTTTGACTATTCTAAAGCAGAAAGAATCTATTAAAGCAGCTGATTTTGTGAAAGGAGTTACAGCGTTAACCAGGCTTCAAGTGCTGGAAGAGGTGGAAAAACTGTTTACCAGTTTACTCATTTACCAATTTGAGAACCCTCCTGCTTTCAAGCAGCACAATGTAAACAAAGCCAGACTGCCAGTAATGTGGAGGGTAAACACGAAGGGTTGCGTCACAAGGACTTTGTTTTTGGAATGGCTGTATGAGGCTTTCGCTCCCACCAGCTAAACAGCTAAACACACCAGAAACCCAAGAAATCACAAGAGAGAAAGCACCTGAAGGAAAACATCCCCCCATCGCAGAGCCAGACTCTCCCTCAAAACTGTAACCTCCTCTCCACCCAGTTCCTCCTCACTTCATGCCAGAACTCGACTCATGCAAGGTTAGTTTTCTTGGTGGTTTATTGTTTTTGTATTACGGAATTTTCAAATGTTCATTTTTTGGTTCGTAGCGTGAATTGCTGCAGTGTTACTTTTCACTTTTTTCAAATGTTCATTTTTTTCCCCCTGTGCTTAAAACTCATTTTAAAAAAAGTGTTTACAGCGAGTGGTTAGTAGCGTGATTTGTTGCAATGTTACTTTTCTTGGTGGTTTATTAAATTACAGATTTTTCAAATGTTCCTTTTTTCCCGTGCTTAAAACTCATTAAAAAAAAAAAGTGTTTATACAGCGATCGGTTGCAAGGCTATAGTGCAAACTCCTGTAATGTTACTTTCTTGGTTGGTTTTTAAATAAAGTTCGGATTTGTTCAAATGTTCCTATTTTTTCCCCCCTGTGCTTAAAACTCATTAAAAAAAGTGTTTATACAGTGATCGGCTTGCAAGTCTATAGCGCGAGAACAGCTGCAATGTTAGAGAGAGAGCACGGGCTCGTGTGCTGGAGAGAGAGAGAGAGCACAGGCTAGCGTGTTGGAGAGAGAGAGAGGGCGAGTGAGCCTGCGTGTGCAGCTGAGCAGGGAGCCTGGGTGTTTGTGTCAGTGTTATTCAATGTTTTTACATTACTTTACTATTACACTGTGCATTCTATAGTGTAATTAACTATATTTGTGCTTAAAAATCTTTAAAAAAATATATTTACATACAGTTCGTACGGTCTGGAACAGATTAATTGTATTTACATACAATCCTATGGGGGAAATTGCTTCGGTTCATGACGAAATCGGTTTACGACCAGAGGTTTGAAACGAATTATGGTCATGAACCGAGGTTCCACTGTACTTGATACCATTGAAAAGCAGCACTTGCTCCATCCCACCCTATCTGCTTTGAAGGGTGAAAATGACAGTTTTAATTTCATGCCATATTTAATGTTGTGTACTATGTCACTAACATAAATAAAAGAATGGCTAAATATATAAAGAAATTAGCAAAACATATTTCTTTATACATTTAATTAGTTATGATCGCATATCATTTATGTTTTATTTTTGTTGTTACATTCCACAATACATTTATTTAATTTGTGCATTTATTTTTGTAGTTTTTTCTGAAGTATTCCCTCCTATATCTACATTCAGAATTTCAGTGTTGAAGACTTTTATTACATTTCTCTTCATATTAAAAGGTTTTCCATATGTATGAACTAATACAACATAATGTATGACCGCACAAAATTTAGTCATTCTCACACTTGTGTAATAAAATAATTGTCTTTGGATAAAAAAAAAAGTTAAAAGTTAAATGCTTAGTTGTTAAACTCTAAGGCTGTGCTTTAGAGTGAAGAATATATAAAAGAAACAAGTATACACCTCTGTAGATATCAATATATACAGTGGCAGCAGTAGTGTGCATTAAATTGATACTGTAAAAATATATTTAAATAAAAAATTAATAAAGCATACATACACATGCCATATCTAAGTTAGTAAACACATTGGACGTAAAAATATGTGTAAGTGTGTGTAGGATAAAATACTTGTTATGGCAAAGTTCAGGCATTGCTTCAGTGTGCTTCAGTGTGTTGAGACTTTAAGCATTGTCCTTATTTTGGATATGGATGGACTGTGTGAAAAAAGCTCCTCCTCTGTCTCTCTGAAGTTGTTTTCATGTAGTGGTTGCATTTCCCAGACTGCAGCACAGAGTAGAGGCCTTTTCTGGGATATCTGATATCACTACATAATTTCTTTGTCCTAGTCTGACATAACTTAATATAGATGTCCTGGAAGTTAGAGAGTGCACACCTAATGATGTATTCAGCTGACTTTACTTTGTAGTCTTGGTGTGTGGTGTTTCCAAAGCAGATGGTAATACTTCCTGTCAGGATACTTTCAATGGTGTAAATGTACAAGTTCTTTCGCATCAGGGGGATCAGATTAAAGTACCTGAAGCATCTTAGGTGGTAAAGATGTCATGCTCTTTTCATGAAAACGTTGGCGTGCTTGGTCCAGGTCATGTCCTCTTAATTATGAGAGAGTGGTACTCCCTCAGCTGTTCTCTCCCAAAGTCCAGAATTAAGTCCTATTTTAAAAACTCCAGCTGCACAGTAAAGTGTCAAAACTCTGGTCCCTGAGCTTGGTGAAGAACTTAGAAAAGTTTATTGTGTTAAATGTTGAACTGTACTTTACAATTTCCACTGCTGTTGTCCAGGTTGACAGCTAGGATCAAAGTGATTGTACATACATGGATCTACTGGAGTGATATTCAAATTGTATTCGATCTAGGTCTTCAGGTAGTGAAGAGCATATTAGTGCAACGGGATTGTAGTGATTCAGGCAGTTGGATGTGATTTTTTGGGAACAGGGACAATAGATATTTTGAAGTATGTTGCTATGACAGACTATGTTAAGGAAAGATTAAATATTACTGTGAACATTGGTGCAAACTGAGTGGCACAGATATTTAAAATGTGTCCTGGAATGCCATCTGGACCTGCTGCCTTCCTGGTGTTCACTTTCCTAAAAGATCTCCTTATATCTTGTTCAGACAAAGTGAGTGCTGTTTCCTGGCGTTAATAAAAGTGCCAAGAGTAGGCTTTCTTGGAGATTCAGTGGATATTATTTTCACTGTACATTATACAGTTGTGCTTGAAAGTTTGTGAACCCTTTAGAATTTTCTATATGTCTGCATAAATATGACCTAAAACATCATCAGATTTTCACTCTAGTCCTAAAAGTAGATAAAGAGAAACCAGTTAAACAAATGAGACAAAAAATATTATACTTGGTCATTTATTTATTCAGGAAAATGATTGAATATTCAATGTTTGTGAGTGGCAAAAGTATGTGAACCTCTAGGATTAGCAGTTAGTTTAAAGGTGAAATTAGAGTCAGGTGTTTTCAATCAATGGGATGACAATCAGGTGTGAGTGGGCACCCTGTGTTATTTAGAGAACAGGGATCTATCAAAGTCTGCTCTTCACAACACGTTTGTGGAAGTGTATCATGGCACGAACAAAGGAGATTTCTGAGGACCTCAGAAAAAGCATTATTGATGCTCATCAGGCTGGAAAAGATTACAAAACCATCTCTAAAGAGTTTGGACTCCACCAATCCACAGTCAGACAGATTGTGTACAAATGGAGGAAATTCAAGACCATTGTTACCCTCCCCAGGAGTGGTCGACCAACAAAGATTACTCCAAGAGCAAGGCATGTAATAGTCACAAAGGACCCCAGGGTAACTTCTAAGCAACCGAAGGCCTCTCTCACATTGGCTAAGGTTCATGTCCATGAGTCCACCATCAGGAGAACACTGAACAACAATGGTGTGCATGGCAGGGTTGCAAGCAGAAAGCCACTGCTCTCCGAAAAAAACATTGCTGCTCGTCTGCAGTTTGCTAAAGATCACGTGGACAAACCAGGGGGCTATTGGAAGAATGTTTTGTGGACGGATGAGACCAAAATAGAACTTTTTGGTTTAAATGAAAAGCGTTATGTTTGGAGAAAGGAAAACACTGCATTCCAGCATAAGAACCCTATCCCATTTGTGAAACATGGTGGTGGTAGTATCATGGTTTGGGCCTGTTTTCCTGCATCTGGGCCAGGACGGCTTGCCTTCATTGATGGAACAATGAATTCTGAATTATATCAGAGAATTCTAAAGGAAACCAGGCAGAGGCATCTGTCCATGAACTGAATCTCAAAAGAAGCTGGGTCATGCATCAAGACAACGACCCTAAGCACACAAGTCGTTCTGACAAAGAATGGTTAAAGAAGAATAAAGTTAATATTTTGAAATGGCCAAGTCAAAGTCCTGACCTTAATCCAGTCGAAATGTTGTGGAAGGACCTGAATTGAACAGTTAATGTGAGGAAACCCACCAACATTCCAGAGTTGAAGCTGTTCTGTATGGAGGAATGGGCTAAAATTCCACCAAGCCGGTGTGCAGCAATGATCAAAAGTTACCGGAAACGTTTAGTTGCAGTTATTGCTGCAAAAGGGAGTCACACCAGATACTGAAAGCAAAGGTTCACATACTTTTGCCACTCACAAATATGTAACATTCGATCATTTTCCTTAATAAATAAATGACCAAGTATAATATTTTTGTCTCATTTGTGTAACTGGCTTTTCTTTATCTACTTTTAGGACTTGAGTGAAAATCTGATGATGTTTTAGGTCATATTTATGCAGAAATATAGAAAATTCTAAAGGGTTCACAAACTTTCAAGCACAACTGTACCTGTATGACTGTATGTGACGAATAAAACTCTTAAATCTTGTATCTAGTAGCCTGTTTTATTATTGTAAAACATGTCACCTTTTCAGTCTGAATACTTATTTCTTTTTGTTTACCAATAGATAAGTATGTGAAAGATAACTTGTAAATCAAATCAAAAATTTTCTTCACTTTTGTAATATGTTACTTCTTTGGTAATTTCTGAAGTGGTTATTTGCTGCCAAAGGAATTTGTATTTAGTACCAAGTATCTAAGTGTTGTACTTCAGTCTGTAACACTAAGATACTGTTTTTGTTTTACAGGATAATTTTCAGCCATTTAGTGCAATTATACAGCAGTTGATTGCATTGACTTGATTTTTTCCAATAGATAAAACTTGATTTGTTCCCGTGTTTTTCAGTCAACATGAAAATGTTTAGAAATAATAAAAAATAAACTACTGTAACTTAATTTGTGGTGGGCAGAGGGGAAAACATTACAGGATGGTGTTTCACAGAGCTCAAGGAAGGTAGTCAGACGATTGTCATTACCCTCCACAAGTGCATCCATTTAAACAGGGGGCTAATTCTTTTCTTGGAAAAAAGTCAAGATGTGTCTGATAATGGGGAGAGGTTTTCCATTTGCTTTCTGAAGCGTCATTCTAATCTGTCCAATCTTAAATGCAGGCAGCAGCCCGTCTGACGACTTTCCCCATCTACAAGTGCAGCTGCCAAGGGCAGTGAAGTTCAGGAATCACATTTATTTATTTATTTATTTATTTTCCCACCTTCCTCCTGGGTTCAAGAGGTCACACTTTTTTTTGCACTTCTGTATAGCCTTGTTCAGAGAATCAGGAAGCCATTAATTCCATTTCTTACAACAAAGGCTGCCTTATGATTGACTCGGTATACTAGTTACTCTATTAAGGTAATTTATGTTGTTTCATGCACTTTTGAACATTTTTATACAAGAACAGACTTTTCACATTTTATGCTTTGCTTATCCAACAGCACTATTAGACATTAAATATTTCTAACAGTTACAAACTTCCAAAAATGTCTAGAAATGTTATCTTAGGCATGTATGTGAAACATGATGTACTAAAGAATTTATTTATTTAGTGGGACAAAGTTAGATGTACCATATTTTTAATTTTATGATGAGTTACCTTGACTCACTATGCCTGACCATGGTGCTTAAGATGTCATTGTATTGTAAGAGATATAACAAAAACACCCAAAAATATTTTCGTTGTATGTTATTTACCCCATGAAGTTTGTAGTGGTGTCCCAAGAAAAAAAATCTAATTTTCATGCAGAATGGAGGGAAAAATGATTGATACAAGAGAAGCCAATAGTGGCCAATTATGTACAAAAGCAAATGATGAGAAAAACCAAAGAAAAAAATCTCACAATACTTGTTTTGGTAATACATACTGTATATCATTTATTCAGCCATATGCAAATTGCATGCTATTTTGTTAAAATAATTTAAATATATATTTCAGGAATAATTGGCGTACATCGTAAAGCGGAAACTTACGCTTTATGGGAATAAGTTTTCACTCCCCTTAGGCTTTTGTTTCCTGTTTAGGATGTGTACTGATTATTCCAGAATTTTAACCTTATTTTAGCAAAGAGGCACAGGAGCACTGTAATGCTGGAACAAAAAGAGACATTTCCCAAACTAGTATTGCAATGTTGGAAGCGCAAAATTGTCTACATTTTTTCTATGCTGTATCATTAACAGTACCCTTTATTTGATTAGAGAGGCCTCGCCAAACCCTGAGCCAAGACCATTATCCCTCCTCCACCAAACTTTACAGCAAGCATTCTCCTGGCACTCAAGAGAACACATTTCCATTTGATTACATGCTTTATAATAAATAATAATAATACATTTTATTTATAGGGCACTTTACATTAACAGTAAATCTCAAAGTGCTACATAAAAAGTTTAAACAAAGACAAAACAAGATAAAAACAGAGATAAAACAACAATAATTTTAGCATTTTTGTTAATATGCTTTCCTAAATACAAAAGTCTTCAGCTGTTTTTTAAAACAGCGCACTGTCTGCTGTGTTCTTAGGCCATTCCAGAGCCGTGGAGCAGCAGCTGAAAAGGCTCGGTCACCCATTGTATGAAGTTTGGTCACAGGGGGGCGAAGGTGGTGGGTATTTGCAAAACGGAGGTTTCTTGCAATGGATTGTAGTATTAGGAGTTCCTTCAGATATTGTGGAGAATTTCAATAGATACACTGGTGAGCGAGCAGACAGAGTTTGTATTCGATATGGAGGTGGATAGGGAGCCAATGAAGTGACTGAAGGATTGGTGAAATGTGTTCATATTTCCGCACCCTTATCATGATTGTTGCAGCACTATTTTGCATTTATTGGAGCTTTTGAAGACTTTTGCTGGGGATCCCGATGAGGAGTGCATTAGAATAATCTAGCCTGGATGAAACAAAGGCATGAACCAGTTTTTCAGTATCACAGAGGGAGAGGTAGGGACGGAGTTTGGCTATGTTTCGAGATGAAAGAATGCAATTTTACAAAGGTGATTGACATGTGCCTCAAATGTCAGATGAGAGTCTAACTTGACACCCAGATTTGTAACAGAAGACCAATTTAGACCACTCCAGTCAATGCTTGCAATTATACGTAGCTATCTTAGGCTTGTGTGCAGCTGCTCAGCCATGAAAACCCACTTCATGAACCTCCGGACACACAATTCCTGTGCTAATGTCAATTCCAAAAGCAGCTTGAAACTTGTGAGTGCTGCAGCAGAGCATAGGCAATTTCTATGTGTATAATACAAAGTAGAAATTGCATTTAATGGCACATGAGGCCTGTGGAGACCCCCCAATCTCCACTACTGAATGAATGGCTGAACAGATCATACCATATCACTACTGAATGAATGGCTGAACAGATCTTACCATATCAGGGTTGAACCTGAACTTCATATGATAATAAAGGTATAAATCAGAATTACAATGACATATCTGCAGACTCCCTGAGACACAGCAGCACTAAATAGACACCCAAGTTCATACAAATAGCTATAATTTCAGCGAGTGTCAACTGTGATGGACAAAATAATAGTCCTATAAGTAGACACTGGTGGTGAAATTGGAAGTGATTTTAATCAATTCACCAGAGGTTACACCTTCCTTTAAAAACTAGCTGCATTCATCTCTTTGCTGTCTTGCCATGCTCTGAAACCAAGAACCTGATAAGCTTCTCCATCTTTTGGTAGCTAAAAGCTGTCAGTCTTTTCTGTTTATGGACCTGAAAACTAAGATTCACTCTGTCATGACAAGATCTGTGCCAGTGACTGAGATCGCATTCTATACAGAAGGATAAGGAAAAAGAAATATGAGGCTAGCCAAATGGAATACCAGCATTGCTGAATGAAAAAGTGATAATTAATTGACTGAGTACAAATTCTCTCTTTATTACGTTTAGCCATCCCTGTGGGTGAGCAAGTTAAAATCCATTTTTCCTTCACATATTATGCGCTTCAGCACTCGACGGCCCCACTCTGATTTTGTAAGGTCTTCCACCTCATGGATTAACTTTTGTTGCTCCTAGACAATTTCATTTCATAATAACAGAACATACAGTTGATTAGGGCAGATCTATCAGAGAAGACATTTCATGTACTGGCTTGTGGCAAAGGTGGCATCCTGTAACAGTGCCATGTTTAAAGTCACTGTACTTTTTAGTATGACAAATTATTGAAAAACTCATTTCGAGAGGTGTCAACGTACTTTAGTCCATATAGTATAATTTTAAAGAAATGCAAGGACCTGCGAAGAACAAAAATGTTTTGACATAAGCCAATGCAGTTGAATAGAGCTTGTCAGTCCCTACTTGCATAACTAGCAACACATAATTGAAATTTAAAGCCAAACGTTTTCCATCTGTTTATTGTTATATATTGTTATATATTTATTGTTTTTGTCCTGAAAGTGCTAACATTGGTGAATGCTATATCAGTTTCTGTGAGATAAATATATATATATCTCAATATCTCTATACTTATATATCTATACTAATAAAAGGCAAAGCCCTCACTGACTGACTGACTGACTGACTCACTCACTGACTCATCACTAATTCTCCAAGTTCCCGTGTAGGTAGAAGGCTGAAATTTGGCAGGCTCATTCCTTACAGCTTACTTACAAAAGTTGGGCAGGTTTCATTTCGAAATTCTATGTGTAATGGTCATAACTAGAAGCTGTTTTTCTGCATATACTGTAATGGAGTTGAGCTCGAAAGCCGTGGGGGCGGAGTTTCGTGTGACATCATCACACCTCCCACGTAATCACGTGAACTGACTGTCAACGCAGTGTGTAGAAAACCAGGAAGACCTCCAAAAAGCGCTGAAGAAAACATGCATTATATAATTGAGAAGGCAGCGAAACAATAAGCGAGCGAGTGACATATACTACCATATTCATGAGTGCTGCTACTTCGGAAAGAAAGCAAGGTGTAAACCTAAACTTTAAATTAAGTTCATAGACAGGCTGCCGCTGGCGTTTTTCATGCCCACGGGTAATGCAGGATACAAGTTTAATGAGAGGACGCAGGATATAAACGAGAGTTTTGATCACTTTGTAACTAAGTTAAAATTGCAGGTGAAGGGGTGTGCTTATGCAAATTC
>JANRMT010062807.1:46193369-46214792 GCA_026402145.1 Polypterus bichir lapradei
TGGTGTGAGTTAAAGAGAGCTGTCCATGCTCGGAAGCCATCAAACCTAAATGAACTAGAGATGTTTTGTAAAGAGGAATGGTCCAAAATACCTTCAACCACAATCCAGACTCTCATTGGAACCTACAGGAAGCGTTTAGAGGCTGTAATTTCTGCAAAAGGCGAATCTACTAAATATTGATTTAATTTCTTTTTTGTGGTGCCCAAATTTATGCACCTGCCTGATTTTGTTTGAACAATTATTGCACACTTTCTGTACATCCAATAAACTTCATTTCACTTCTCAAATATCACTGTGTTTGTCTCCTATATGATATATTTAACTGACATTTTTTATCGTAACAACCAACGATTTATACAGGAAAATAATGACTATTAACAAGGTTGCCCAAACTTTTGCATCCCACTGTACCTACAGTGGAGTATGGTGGCCACAGCATTTGGCCCTATTACCCCTTATTCCTATGGCACCTCCCAAAGAATAAAAAATCCTGACATTTTAACATAGTTGTGTAGACTTTTCCTATTCACTGTATATATTTCCATCTATATCTCTGGAATACTTTACTATATTCATAAAAAATAGCTGTGTTAAGCAGCTTCGCCCAGGAAACTTCATAAGACAATATGGGTGTGTCAGAAGTACTATGTAACTAAGTACTTTTCTGTATATAGTACAGAGTAACTTGGTTTTACGAGTGTTTTGCAAGACGAGCTAAATTTTTTAATAAATTTTGAATTGATAAACGAGCGATGTCTTACAATACGAGTAGTATGGATACACTTTGTCTGCTGAGGGTCATGTGATCACAACTGAGCTGATGGTTCTTCTCTTTCTCGCGCATCTCTCTCTCCTTATCTCTCTTGCTCGCGCGCGTCTTTCTCTCGCGCTTCTCTCTCTCCTTATCTCTCTCGCTCGCGTGCACGTCTCTCTCTCTCTCTTCTCTTGAGGGCAATTGTCTCCTATTCTCCGTCTGCATGTCCGTGATTATTTTTGGATACGCTTATACGGCAAACTGCTACAGCACTGGGAGACTGCGATTCCTTTGGGACGCTCTTCTGCGTGTCGTCCCGTTAGGTGGAATCCCACAAGAGTTTAGAAACTCACACCAGCCATGATTCTTTTTAAAGGTAAAGTGCAGCTTAATTTGTTTTATGTATTTTTACTTTATATTTTGTAATAAACATTTTTATATGAATAGTTTTGGGTTGTGGAACGAATCATCTGAGTTTTCATTATTTCTTATGGGGAAATTCACTTTGATATACGAGTGCTTTGGACTGCGAGCATGTTTCCGGAACGAATTATGCTCGCAAACCGAGGTTCCACTGTATTTGCAGTTTTTTCAATCAAGGGCTAATATTATTGGGCTAAAGTGTGGTGTAGTGGTAAAGGCTTAGGACATATGACTTCAAACACTGAGGTTCTGGGTTTAAATCTTGCTACTGACACTATGTAACCATGAAGCAAGTCACTTCACCAGCCTGCTCTCCAACTGGGAAAGCAAAACAAAATGCAAGCAATTTTATTTCAAATCTTATAAGTAACCTCAGACAAAGGCATCAGTCAAGTAATGGTATAGGGAATTGGAGCTGCTAAATAATGAACATGCTATATACAGCTGTCGATGAGTAAAACATTCCTACAATAGATCAATTAACATTAGAATCCCTAAAGCCTGCGTAAATTGAGCAGTTTATTTTTCTTTGGTTTTACTCTTGAATGAAAACACACTTGTTTAGTTATACCTTTTGTGAAATTGTTTGATATTTCGAGTCTTCACACATTACACACTTAATGTCAACATTGTGTCATTTACTATAACATATGAAAGAAAAATTCTGTTTAGATATGTGTTCAACATTTCTTGCCTCACATTTCCTGTCATCCTATATTTACACAGATCGTTGTAGACATGGAACACACATGAAATGCATGTATTTAATATAATGATATATTATTTTCCTACAGAATTCCAGACACATCACTCCCAAGTAAACTTCAGTTGAGAAAATTTTGTATTTGACTTCAGCTGCCTTGCTAAGGGGCTGACTGCCTGCCGCTGATTGACACATTTAAAAAACAAAGGTGATATCAGTGTGCATTTAATACAGTGATAAGGAAATGCGAGTAAAATTAAGGTGGCTTACTATTACGAATATATTTGCAGGCTTCAGAGATTCTAGTGTTAAACTGCTTTTCCTAGTGACTTGGCTTTAGTGGATGGTAATTGCAAAACACAGCTTTATAAGAGAGTGTATTCATTTTAATCAAAATGGTTAATCAAAGGAATAATTTAAAATTTGAGTATATACTACTATCATTGTTGGATGTTTATGGTTTTCATTTGCCTATGTTGTTCACTCAAGTACAGTATTTCTTTTTGTGTTTTTCATGATTTGTATGGGATCCCCCCTTTCACGTTTACTGGTAGGAGTGTATATGCAAAGCGTTGCTTGAAACTTATACATAACTTATATATACATAAATTCCAGTACTCTATATGTTGCATTGATGTATTAACATGATGAGCGAGGAAGGAATTAGCAGTAGCTTTTTGCGTTGCAACACAATTTCTGTCGCTTCCCAATTAGAAATTCAAGTGTTATAATCTAAGATCGATGCTGGAGTATTATGTAATGTAAGTGCCACGATGCAGGTGGGGAAGTCTCCTTTGGAGTTACTAGCACCCACCGCATCTGGGACCTAGAGGTAGATGGAGTGAATTAAATAATCACGATGAGAGACTGTGCACTAGATAACACTGCTGGTACATATATAAAAGTGCAGGTAATTAAAAGTAAAAATTGAGAGGTACTGACCCATTGCATATCTGCAAATACCGTTGCTAACAGAATCATTAGTAGTATTCATCAGCAACTGATTAGAGCAGCACAAGGTTTTAAAGCATATCCCATAGCGCTTGACGAAAGTACTGGTGTAACAGATACTGCGTACTGTGTTCATTCTTGGGGTTGATGAAAACCTAAACGTAACCGAAGAATTATTAGATTTATTATCTGAAAGGCACAACAACTGGTCGTGACATTTTTCAAGAATTGGAAGGTTGCATTAATAGAGCAAGACTGCCATGGGAAAAACAAGTGTCCATGGCAGCAGGCAGTGCATCAGCAGTGTGTTCTTAAAACGTTGGTGCTGTGGGATTATTTAAAGCAAAATGAAACCAGGTTTCTTTGTCGGGTCCTTTTACTTCTGTATGCTGCATTCTGCATCAGGAAGCTCTGTGTGGCAA
Source organism: Polypterus bichir lapradei (assembly GCA_026402145.1). Lineage (NCBI taxonomy): Eukaryota > Metazoa > Chordata > Cladistia > Polypteriformes > Polypteridae > Polypterus > Polypterus bichir. The sequence goes on from JANRMT010062807.1 coordinate 46,196,623, forward strand.
AAGTCTACAAATGAAAGAAGTTATGAACGTTGTTATTAAGACGGTTAATTTTATACGAGCAAGAGGTCTCAACCACAGGCAGTTCACTTTATTCTTGTGTGATATGGACACTGAATATGGAGAGCTGCTGTATTATACTGAAGTCAGATGGTTGAGTCAGGGAAAATGTGTTGAAGAGAATTTTTACTTTAATGCAGGAGATAGCGCTTTTTATGGCATTGAAAGATAGCGACGTTTGCCAACTTTCTGATCTGTCTTTCTGTCAGATTTAGTGTTCTTACAGATGTCATGGAACACCAATGCACTCAACTTGAGGCTTCAGGGTCCAAAGCAGGTGATTATGATGATGAATGACAGTGTTAGATCATTCAGATGTATGACTAGCAGTTTTTTCTATGTGTGGCCCGTATATCCTGCTGAGTTTGAGACCCCTGGCATAAAGCATATTCTCAGTGGAGTGCATACCAATTAAGTTAGGATTATATTAATTAATATCGACAAATAGAAAAAAGCATTTGTCAGCTATTTTTGTTAGTAAATTTCATTCAAATTTATTAAGGCTTTTTTGAGATTTTGGTGTATTTAGATTTTCTGTTGCATGCTGGATTTTTATCCCTAAATATTGACGTACATTTCTTAGTGGAGAGCTATTGCCCTAGGTGCTAAAATAGAAAATAGTGTTTTGTTGAGGAGTGAGTGAGTGAGTGAACAATTTATGACAATTATATATAAATTTGGATTACATCGTTTTTGTGGTGAGGAATAGTTGATTGAAATGGAGTAAGGTCAGCTGCAAAGTGGCACTGTCGTCGAGCTAGTTCTGTTAAAATCTTGTCACATGTCACTTATCTTTTATGTTGTTTTTCTTTTTCAGGTACTTGCTGCCCAGGATCTGGTAGACTTTTCTCCAGTGTACCGATGTTTACATATATATACTGTGCAGGTAAATGGGCACCTGTTAAACTTTTTTTGCTTCATGGCTTTAACCAGATAGCATAGACTCATCTAAATATACTTTTTTTTCACCTAACATTTTAGTCTTGGTTGTTCATTTTGAATGAATGTGCTTTTGTGATTAGATATAACTTTATCATAATACAAAAACTGGACAATATTTATTGAACTTTATTGCACCTATTGTTGAGTAGGTTTTATTCATGTAGTTACACTGTGTAGGGTAAGAAGTGGCAGTGGGCACATTCCCAAATATTTCTGTGTAGTCTAGCCAAGTCCAAAGGCTTCTGTCTTCATAATTATTTGTTTCAAGTGCTGAAGTGATTGGTTGAAATGGAAAAACGTTTCACATCCTATCACTGCTCTTTTTACAGCTTAATTTTCCTCTCTTTAAAAAATCTTTCCAAATTTGATTGTACTTAAGAGGATTTGTTTTTTTATCAAAAGCAAGTGGAAAGAACAGTCTGTTTAAAAGGCGTGAACCTGGGTTGAAGGCTGGGATATAGAATCATTACTTTGTGATAGCATCTGTTTATATTGGAGAGGTCAATAAGGCATAGGTCAGTATGAACTGTTGGTGCCTCTGAGAAAATAAAAAAAGTGTTTTGAATACTTGTCCTTATTATTGTTGTTGTTTAGTGTGTGACCGTTGGTTTACCCCAAAGCTTATGGAAAGCTGAAAATGCTCAAAGATAAGTTTTGTTATTAATCTATTTATAGTTTGTCGTTCTTACTCTTTTTGTTTTTTACTCAGAGTTTATCAGTAAAGTGTAACAGTTAAGGCATTTTAAGTAAAGTGGTGTAAGTTTACAGTACCTGTGAACCTCTTTCAGAAACTTCAGCAGCTAAATATTATTTATTAAAGTTCCTGAGCTCTAGACAGTGGTCATAATGCCTTGATTATGGATTTTACTTTCAACCGTGTTGTTTTACCCCATACTTCTGTTTGAATTCTACAAATTAATTGTTTCTGGGAAGACAGAACAGCTTTGCTACAATTGGCATTTTTCCAGTTTTTGTTAAGTGATTTTTCTTATTTTACTAGCTGTTAAATCAGGTTCACATGTTTTTTTTTTAAGCTTTTTGGCTTTAAATTGCAAGCTTCTGGCTGTAAGTATACATATTGCTTTAGTAATGCTAGGATAAGAAGACCCCAAACATGGAATATTACTATTTTGTACTTAATTCTTGTGAAAAGAAATTAATAAAAAAATAATTTGCAAGTGACTTGTTTTGAAATGTTTTATTGAATTCAAAGAAGTAACCCTTACCTAGTACATACGCCAAAAATTACACCTGTAATGTTTATTTAAAGCAATTACTGAGTGATTTCCACCAAACCTTAGGCAGACCCCTGAGATAAAAAAAAATGCCAAAAATAAGGGAAATTGCCACTCTTCACATTTGATTTCCCCATGTGTCTTCTCCTCAGTATTTGAACCATGATTTATAATGTGTTTGAGATTAGTGTGTTTCTTTGACAGATTAAATATTCTTATAATATCAGTGAAAAATCTTGTGTTTGCCAAAAAGAAATTAATAATAGAAGGGAAGTAGAAATGCAATAATGCCTTTTTAATATGATGTATGGAAAAATCAATTTTTAATGATGTTAGTGATAAATGACTTTAGAGGAAATTGATTCATATTTTATATATATGGTTAATACTAACTGCAAACCTCATTTAATTTAATCCATCATTTTTATTATCAAATCCACTTAATCCAGATATTTAGTTAATGGAGGGACAGAGTGTATCCTTGTTGTATTGTGCTTGAGGATGAAACCAATAATGGATGCAATACCAATTAATTCCATGATGTAATTATGTTAATCCCTCACTTCCTCAAACCTAACTAATTTAGAGACCTCATGTAACCCAACATTTGTAACTTTGGGTTACGGAAGGAAATCTGCACAAACATGTAGAAAAAATGTAAGTACAGTAGCAACAATAACCGAGGAATTATTAAAACTTAGTTTTATTTTATGTTTTTTGCTAAATGAAAAAAATGACTTGGATTTGACAATTGAACATTGATCTGTTAACTTTTACAGAAGCTAATATGTGTAAATAGTTTCATATTTACTTAGCGTGAGGTGAACTTTGCATCATTTGCACTTCCTACCTTTCAAACACTTGAACTTTCCTCAAGTGTTTTGGTTAAGTTCACATTGTAGTCTAATACATATTTTATCAGTTGTTTTCCTCTCTAAAGCCAACTGAGAAAACAGCTTCTTTCCTTTGCTTCCTTTACACTTGGTAAAAGGAAAGGCTTAGCTTGTCTTACAGTACCAAGTGAACTAGGAGCCCTGCTTTATCTGCCATCCATGTTTTTGAATCTGGCTACCTGCAAATGCTGGAAAACTGTCTTGTACTGGATTACTAGCCTTTTAAGTAACTCCATTTAGCAGCCAAGTAGACCCACTTTGAGGATCATATGGGATGGATGATTTTCATAACAGTTTCTAGGGTAAAGTGATGATAAACCACTGTAACTAATGAGCCAGGAAAGAAAAAGTGATGTATTTGGAGCAAACTAAAACAACACAAAAAATCAGTGTCCACTTCAAGTGAGAGACACCAAGGCACTCTTCCAGGATCAAGTGGTCAGTAGTTTCCTCTCTACACTCGTCAAACCTTTCTCCTTCAAGGCATATATTTTTTCCAAGTGTTTAACCATTAACATTTTTTAGTATGTTTTGAAGGACAGCATGTCCTTGCAAATGGTTGTAGAAAGTTTGGGCTGTACCAGAGTTGCATGTATTAGCCTCATTCCCATGACCAAAGCACATCAGTACCGACTTGATGGCATTTGCAATCTTTCCTGGTGATGCCTCACATCTGCTCATGTCCCTCGATAAACTCACAATGAGCTCTGTTGGGATGGTTATTCAATAAGCCTTTATCAGCTTTGACAGTTAATTTCACTATTTAGATAAATGGTTGCAGACACAAAAAACATGTGGCTTCCTTTTAGTTTGAATGGTGAAATAGAGATATAACTGATGAGAGCATTGTTGTAAGGACATGTTTTGAACAGAAGTAGAATCACAAGATTCATGGATTGATTCTAATGTTTGCATAAAAGGAGGAGTATGTATAATGGCATTTAGATATTTTGTGTTTCTGTTAAGATCTCTCATTATGCAAATAAACAAATAATAGACTTTTATTGAGTATGTTTGCTTATTGCAGTATTTAGGTATTTAGTTTTCAAGCTGATTTATGAACTTTTATAAATGTTTTGTATATTTCTAGTATTTACCTTTGGGAGTGCCAGTTCTCAGAGACAACACTTTATTCCTCCACCTTGGCCTTACAGCACAGGCTTCTCACAAAGTTATTCTATTTAAGTACCATTAAGCATTAGTGTGCAACAGTTGCTCTTTGATTTCCTACAACAACAACAACATTTATTTATATAGCATATTTTCATGCAAATGATGTAGCTCAAACTGCTTTACAAGATGAAGAAAGAAAAGTTTATTAAAAATAAAAATAAGATTAGGCAATATTAAATAACAAAGAATAAAGTAAGATCCAATTGCTCGGTAGACAGAAAATACAAAAATACAAAAAAAAACAAAAAAAAAACAAACTCTATAGGGGTTCCAATGCCATGAGACCGCCCAGCCCACAGGAAATACAGAAAAAGAACGTCAGAGAAAGTAGGGATTAGTATGGATTGCAGGGCCATGATAAAAATGATAATTCAATGCATATACAGTATATCAGGGTTACACTAAAATGTAGCTATGAGAAAGCCTTGTTAAAATAATGGGTTTTTAGCAGTTTTTTTTTTTTTTAAAGTGCTCCACTGTGTTAGCCTGAATTTTTATTGGTAAGTGATTTCTGATTTCAGGTGCATAACAGCAGAAGGCTGCTTTACCACTTCTATTACTGTATTTCCATTAAAGACATTGCAGTTTTTTTACATTTACAGTATGAACTAAAGAGAAGTAAATGAATAAATAATTTAGATTATGCAACAGTTGTAGAGTCTTGTGAAATAAGATTATACAATGGAGAAATATTGGACAGTTACAAGCAATTCAGATCAAAAAAGCCTGTCCATTCCTATTGTTCACACTTCTGTAAAATATCATCAAGTTGACATGTAGAGGGCCCATAAAGTACTACTATCTATTATTGCACATTCCGGCATATTCCATATGTTAAAAATCTACCTTTAAATGGTTTCCATCTGTGCCCATCTGTGTTCTAGTTAAAGATGTCATTTGAATATTATAGCCGGTATCCACTCTACTTCCTTACTTCATAATTTTATATATTTCTGTCTTGTCCCATTTTGGTCTTTGTTAGCTTCAACTGAAAACATGTATCCTCTTAAGTAATTTATTTTATATAACATACATCAGTAATACTTATGTCCTAACAAAAATATGCACATTGTTTAAGGCCTATTCCTGAAGATCTCCTTCCATTTGTAGCCATTAACACTAGCCCCTCCTAGAATAATCACTTTTATTATTAATAAGCATAGCATTAATTAGAAAATGGAGAAAAAAATATGCCATTGCAAACCTGTATGTTGTGACATTTTTTGGTGTTGTCCAGAGGTGGGAAGAAGTCACTGTTTTGCAAGTACAGTAAAACCTCAATTTTCCGTCACTAGATTAACCATTGGGGCAAAAAAAAAAAAAATTGTAAACTCCAGTGCCTGCCTATTACTATACTACTACTGCCTTGCAGTACGTTGTAAGCTTTGCACATTGGAACAACTTTCCCTTGTGCTACTGTGTAGTGTTCTTCCCCAGCACCACAGTGTAATTTACGTACCTTCAGTTTTAATAGTATTTCTTAACTTTTCTCTTTTGTTATAATTAATCTTCTATACATTGTTATGGCCAATAAACATATACAATACCATTTATTTTTGTATAGCCCAAAATCACACAAGAAGTGCCGCAATGGGCTTTAACAGGCCCTGCCTCTTGACAGCCCCCCAGCCTTGACTCTCTAAGAAGATGAGGAAAAACTCCCAAAAAACCCTTGTAGGGGAAAAAAAGGAAGAAACCTTGGGAAAGGCAGTTCAAAAAGAGACCCCTTTCCAGGTAGGTTGGATGTGCAGTGGATGTCAAAAAGAAGGGGGTCAATATAATACAATACACAGAACAGAGCAAATCCTCAATACGGTATAAAAATAAAAATTTTACAAGTACAGAGCAGAATTTAACAGTAGATGATTTCACATATTATGATTTGGATTTGTTTAGAGTCCTGGAGACCTCAGCCATCAAGCTGACTCCCCCATTTGGCCAGTGCTGGGCCAGCCAATCTGATGAAAGGACCCCTCTACCCCACAATCCCTGCAATCCTCCATCAGGGATGACTTTACCTTAGGCAGGCAAAACAACTTGGCAGGTGGGCCATGGCAACAAGTGCCACATTTGAGTATCGAGAAGAGAAACAGCATAGCTGAGGGTTAGTAACAAATTATTACTATCATGTTACTTATGTTTTAGTGCTAATGACTAACAACAGAGATGCAGTCTGTATGTACAGTTAATCAGCAGCTCTAGTCAGGATATGCTAAACTGAAGTAGGGAGTCTTCAGGCAGGATTTAAAAGCAGAGACCGAAGGGGCATCTCTTATAGTAGCAGGCAGACCATTCCACAGTTTAGGGGCCCTATAACTAAAAGCTCGACCTTCCACTGTTATTTTATTAATCCTTGGAATTATAAGCAGACTGGCATCTTGAGATCTTAATGTGCGCTCTGGTTTGTAAATCATGATAAATTCAGACAAGTAAGTCGGACCTTGGCCATTTAATGCTTTATATGTTAAAAGAAGGATTTTGAAATCTGCCCTAAACTTAACCGTGAGCCAGAGTAAGGATTTAAGAACTGGAGTTGTGTTCGTATTTTCTTATTCTTGTAATTATTCTTGCAGCAGCATTTTGGATTAACTGGAGACTGTATAAAGAACAGTTTGAACATCCAGTGAACACCGCATTGCAGTAGTCAATCCTACTAGAAATAAATGCATGAATTAATTTCTCACAATCCTGTTTATTTAGAAAGCGCCTTAATTTCCTAACATTTTTAAGATGGAAGAAACTTGATTTGGACAACTTTGTAATACGCGTTTTAAATGACATGTTAGAGTCAAAGATAACTTCTAGATTGTGGGCTGAGTCAGTAAAATTAATGGTGATTGCAACTGAGTTAAATGATGACAAAATATTGTTGTGATCAGCGTCATTTCCTCCAACAATTAACATCTCTGTTTCATCTGTGTTTAAAGACAAGTAGTTCTCATCCATCCACTCCTTTAATTCACTAACACAACTAATTAAAGACAACATTGGAGAAACTTCATTTGATCTAAATGAAAGGTATAACTGGGTGTCATCTGCATACGAGTGAAAATTAACATTATGTTTCCTAATGATAGATCCAAGTGGAAGCATGTAAAGTGAAAACAGTAAAGGTCCCAGTACTGAGCCCTGCGGGACACCATATCTCATTTTTGTGTATAATGATGGAGTACTACCACCACATTTCTGTTCATATTGGAATCGATTTGATAAATAAGAACTAAACCAAGCGAGCACAGTGCCGGTAAGCCCAACATAATTTTCTAGCCTGTGCAGTAAAATAGAATGGTCAATGGTGTCAAACACTGCGTTTAAGTCTAACAACATAATTACAATGGAGTTTCCTTCATCAGAGGATATCAGAATGTCATTTACAACCCGCGTTAGTGCCATTCCTGTACTATGACCAATGCAGAAACCAGACTGGAATTTCTCAAATACGTTTTAATGCGTAAAGTGTGACTAAAGCTGATTGGCGACTACTTTTTCTAGTACAACCCCAAATCAGAAAAAGTTGGGACAGTGTGGAAAATGTGAATAAAAAAATAAAGCAGTAATTTACAAATTTCCCTTAACTTTTATTTCATTGCAGAAAGTATGAACACAAGATAATTCATGTTTTTTTGGTCAACATCATTTGATTTGTAAATAAACATCCATTCTTGCCATTTAGGCTTGCAACACATTCCAAAAAAAGTTGGGATGGGGGCAATTCAGGGGTAGTAATGAGGTATAATAACTAAATAATGATGTGATTTGAAACTGGTGATGCTAACAGGTGATTGCAATCATGATTCGGTACAAAAGCAGCATCGAGAAAGGCCTACTCCTTTAGGAGCAAAGATGGGCAGAGGATCGCCAGTTTGCCACCTAGTGTGGGCAAAAATCTTTGAAATGATGAAGAAAAACGTTTCTGAAAGACAGATAGGAAGAGATTTGGGCATTTCTCCCTCTACAGTGCATAACATAGTGAAAAGAATCAGGGAATCTGGAGAAATTACCGTGCGCAAGGCCAAGGGCGCAAGCCTAAACTGAATGGCCGTGATCTCCGAGCCCTCAGACGGCACTGCATTAAAAACCATGATTCATCAATAAATGATATAACTGTGTGGGCTCAGGACTACTTCAGGAAGTAACTCTCAAGCACTACAGTACGTAGTTACATTAGTAAATGCCAGCTAAAACTGTACTGTGCCAAAAGGAAGCCCTGCATAAATAGTGTCCAGAAGCGCCGTCGACTTCTCTGGGCTTGGAGGCATCTGGGATGGTCCATTGTGCAGTGGAAACGTGTATTGTGGTCAGACGAATCGATTTTTCACATCTTTTTTGGAAGGAATGGACGCCGTGTGCTGCAGACCAAAGAGGAAAAGGACCATCCAGACTGTTACCAGATACAAGTCCAAAAGCCAGGGTCTGTCATGGTATGGGGTTGTGTCAGTGCCTTCGGCAAAGGTAACTTGCTGTTCTGCGATGGCACCATCAATGCTGAGAAGTATATCTCAGTTTTGGACGAACAAATGCTGCCTTCAAGACGATGTCTTTTCTAGGGACGCCCATGCTTATTTCAGCAAGACAATGCCAAACCACATACTGCGCATAACAAAGGCATGGCTGCGTAAGAAAAGGGTGTGGATGCTTGACTGGCCTGCCTGCAGCCCTGATTTGTCTCCTATAGAGAATGTTTGGCGCATTTTGAAACGCAAAATGCGTCAACGAAGACCCCGTACTGTTGCGCACCTAAAATGTTGTTTGCAGGAAGAATGGGACAAACTAACACCTGCAACACTTAGTAACTTGATTTCTTCAATGCCTAAACATCTTTTAAGTGTTGTTAAAAGACAGGGGAACTGTACGAAGTGGTAAATTCTGTACTGTCCCAACTTTTTTTGAAATGTATTGCAAGCCTGAATGGCAAGAATGGATATTTATTTACAAATCAAATGATGTTGACAAAAAAAACATGAATTATTTTGTGTTCATACTGTCTGCAATGAAATAAAATTTGAGGAGAATTTATAACTTGCTTTTTTCTTTTTTTTATTCACATTTTCCACACTGTCCCAACTTTTTCTGATTTGGGGTTGTATTTTAGAGAGGGTAAATTTGAAATTGGCCTATCATTGTTTAGTATGTGTGGGTCTAGGTCTGACTTTTTAAGTAATGGTTTAATGACTGACTCTTTTAGTGCATCAGGTACTGTGCCATGCAATAATGAACTATTGATAATGTTTAGAACAGGCGCTGCAAGAACATCCTTTACACTTTTTACTAGTTTTGTTGGCACTGGATCTAGGGAACAAGTAGTGGGTTTATTTTAGAAATTAAAGTTAACACTTCCTGCTCAGTTACATGATTATAATTACTAAAGTGCTGAATGCAATGTGAGGCAGGGTCTGCTAAGCTAGTATGCGGTTTGTACTGTGATGCTGAGATCTGGGATCTTATATTTTTAATTTTCTCATTGAAGAAGTTCACAAAGTCTGTACTGCTAATACCTGTTGGTATTTTGCACTATTTTCCATCCATTTTCCAACCCGCTGAATCCGAACACAGGGTCACGGGGGTCTGCTGGCGCCAATTCCAGCCAACAAAGGGCACAAGGCAGGAACCAATCCCGGGCAGGGTACCAACCCACCGCAGGATCTGTATTCCCATTTGTTAATTTAGCAACTATTCTATAATTGTAGAATGGTATTCTGAGTGAGCTTTAAAGAGAGCTTTTTTATATATTTTAACACTCTGTCCATGCAATTTGAAAGACATGTAGCTTTGTTGTTCTCCATGTGCACTCCAGTTTTCGACACTCTAATTTAATAGCTTGAGTGTTTTCGTTAAACCAGGAAGAGTTTCTATGTGTTTTGATCACTTTTGTTTTAAGTGGAGCCACTGCATCCAGAGCATCTGTCAAGGTCACATTATAATGTGATGTTAGCTGATCTAAATTGTTTTCCAGGTTTACACTCAACTTACTCAAAGTATCTATAAATTTTGAAGCAGAATTACAGTACAATCCAGACGTCACACTGTCTTTGTTTTAATCTGTGAGTCCGTTAGCAAGGGCAGGACTAAATCAAATATAATTAAGTAGTGATTGGAAATAACTTCATTTAATGGAGTAATATTTTAATTTTGAATTTCAACTTTGTAAGTTATAATTAAATCTAATGTGTGGTTATGATTATGAGTTGGACCTTTGACAATCTGATAAAATCCTACTGAATTTAACAATTAAGTAAAACATTTGCTAAATGGGTCAGTTTCCACATCAATGTGTACATTAAAATCCCCCATGAGTACTATGTGATCATAACTTATAGCCAAATCAGATAAATGTTTGCTAAATTCAGTCATGAACAATGAATATGGCCCTGATGGTCAGTAGACTAGCACTATAATTGTGTTGGAATCTGTTTTAATATTTGTAATGAATTCCTCAAAGGATGTAAAGTCGCCTAAATTTTTAGACGTGATTTGCATTTTGTTACATTGAATTATTCCAAGGCCTCCTCCAAGGACCAGAATCTCTAGACTTATGAAGGAACGAGTATCCATCTGATGACGCATCAGCTAGGGGAACAGTGTCACATTTACTAAGCCAGGTTTCAGTGAGAAGACATAGATCAGATTTTGTACTTAATATAGTATCATTTACCAAAACAGCTTTACTGCCAAGAGAGCGAATGTTCAATGTTCATGCAACAATATGCGTGTGGTGTTCGAATTGTCACAAAAATTTAAATCGTTAAACATTTACAAAATGGCGAAAGTGTTTGAAGCATTGCTTCAATTTCTGGAGTAGGAAGGACAGTGAACAATATAAAGCTTGATGCCGAAAAAATTGAAAAATGCATCGAAAGTGGAAACTACTGACAGTAATGTTATTTTATATTAATGTAAATGTTCTTCCATATTGTAATTTTCTTTCTTGTTAATATTATGATGTGCAGACAGCTTGTGATATGCTGTATGGGAGCAGAAAGGGTGGAATGTATGCTGTAAGTGATGGGACTAGGTGAAGGGCTTTTGTTCTGTAACGGGTGGACACGACTCTTAGGAGATGCTTTACAAGAGAAGTTAGGAAAAAAAGGAAGGTATGGCAGAAGAAAGTTTTGAGTGGGGAGTAAGGAAACAATAAGTAGGAATGTTTGCAATTTAGAGATTAAAAGAATGTAAATGGCAGAAGATAAACTGATTGGTAAGGAAAGCTTTCTTTTATTGATTTGGAGTTCTGCTCTTTAACGGAGATAATAGCATATAAGACAGGGTACCATTTCTTATGGAACAAAGACTCCAAGTAAAACATAGAAAACTGCAGTACCTCTGAGTTGTATTTGCTTATTACGCTGGTCATTACAATATTATATGAATTATTTAATTTTGTTAAAACTATATTATATTTGGTTAATATAGTTTTGTTTTGTAAATAAATACGACTATTTAAAATTATTTAAAGAAGAAGAGTTTGCAAAGTAGCTGTCCTGTTATCTGTTTTTTCTCTTATCAGTCACGGCCTCTGTCCTGACCCCTGACAGATAATTAAGGTTTTATTGTAAAAAGTAAGTTTCAAGTTTGTACACCCAAGTCTCTGTTCAAATCCCAAGTTATGATGAGCACGTTCTGAGTCAAGTCACAATTCGTAACAAGCACATTTTGAGTCATGTCTCAAGTCAAGACAAACAAGTCTCTTGTCAAAATCTTAATTCATGAACTGTGTTTATTTTTTACTGTTTTTGTTTTAGAATATGCATTCTGACAAAGCACGATGACTTCTAAAACATTATGTTCACTAGGTCCTGATTATTTCAGAATACTAAGTCTTGACACTGCTGTACTTCCTTGTTGATCCATTAACATACTGTGTTAAAAAAAAAGTCACTGTTAACATCTAAATAAATTCCTGTTCTTGTGCTTTTCTATTTGTAAGGGTAACCCAGTGATTATCTGTATAATTGAAGTCTTACCTTTTTTAATATTATTGTTTTGTCTGTCTTTCCTAAATACAGTGAACAGATTATCTTTACTATTTAGCCAGGCTTCTGTTATTCCTATTATATTAAAGTTATTATATTTAATGTTCTGACTGATTTATTTTATTCTTAATACTCCTTGTAATAAGGAAAACAATTTTTAATAAATTGCTAATTCTGCTATGGCATGTTAACTTTGGGCTTGAAATTAATTTACCATATGTATTTGATATTACTCTGTTTCAACTCTTCATGTGAAGTTCTAACTCTGACCTGTCCTAATCTCCCTGTCCACCATAATCTAGTTTAAACAATCCTTAACTAACAAATTAATTCGTTTTCACAATACATTGGTATCCCTTCTGACCAAGTGAACCCCCTCAGGAAGAAAGTAGTTATCACTATTTAATTGATCCTTTTAGGAAAGATTTTAAAAAATTTGGGTCTCTCACCCTCACTTATCAATGCATTGTATCAAAGTTGATAATTTCAGTACCATGACAACGCTAAAACAGAGTAATGCTTACATGTCATTTCTTCATATTGGGAGGAGTTAAGCTATTAAAGACTTATATATTAGATTTAACATCTTAATTTTATGTTTGTCCTTTTATTTCAGTAGCACAAAATCCAAAATTCTAAAATCTGAAGCTTTTCTAACACTGACATGATGCACTAGTGGAAAAATTTATAAAGCTTCACATGGATTCAAGTGTAAAAATACGCTTATGCTAAAAAGTGGACATGAATAACATGTAGATTCAAAACTGATTTATTCTTTCATAGCTTGGAGGGAGGTGGCTATGAGTGGGTTATTCCTCATTAAGCTTTGAGTGCCACAAAGCAATAAAACACAGTCGATAAACTTTGTCCCCAGTGAAGCAACACAACACCAGGATTCAAATGTTTTGAGGTTTAATATGTTGTGTCAACACACATTATTATAATGGCTTGGTGGCTTGAATTTTTATAGGCGCGAGTCGTCATTTACCTGGTTTGTTTGCATTTCCCTGCTTTATCAAGGGTTCCCCAAGATACCTCATTATGTATATGCAAATATTCCAAAATCCAAAAATATCTGAAATACTTCTGGACCCTGGCATTTTGGATTAGGGCTACAGACCATGTCTTAAAAACCTTAACACTAATAATGTATATCTAGGCAAAGAGATTGAATGATAGCAGTTTGTCTTCAAAATTGTTTAAATTTCATGTTTTTGTTGAGTAAATTGCTGAAGTACTAAAAGAAACACCACTCATTCCAATATTTTATTACCATTGTGAGCTTTTCATGGTAGTAAAAGTATGTTTGTAGTATAAATATGCGCTTTTATGCATTTTACGACTAGTATGCTCAATTTTCTGTACTAAACCGTGGTAATGAGGGGGGAGCTAAATCCTCAGGTACAGTTATGAGTTTTTCATTCAATCTGCAACCCACTTCAAACCTATGGTCAGGAGCTGTTATGGAAGTGACTGGAGTGACAATGAGATTGTGAGTGTAAAGTTGTTGGGATTCATATCTGATACCTTGGTAAATACAGTAGGGCCTTTGAATAGAGCTGCTGCTTCACTAGATTAATAGGTATGTAGGTAGTATCTTGGACGGTGTACAGGGCACAGCCCACTGGGAGAACACTTGAAAGGTACATGCAGGAAACGATGAAGAAATGAAATCTCTTGATTGTTCTTGGAGAATCTGAATATTCCTCAAACAGGACATGAGAAAGCTGCTAGGAGTGGATTTACCTAATCAGGGTGTTGCTTTATTGCTGTGGTAACCCTCATTAGGAAGAGCACAACAATGAATAGCATGTCATAGAATAATTTATTTCAGCATTATTTTTCAAGATGTATTTTTCTCACAAACTGCTAGAAATAGTTTTAAGTTTAATATTTGATTGTGCCTTGTTATACATAACACAAGATTTTAGTGTATGTCTGTTGCAAAAATAATTCATTCTGAAATGCTAAATGAGAATCACTGAGCTGCTTTGAGTTTAGTAATCGTCCATCCTTTATCCAACACGCTGTATCCTAACTACAGGGTCACGGGGGTCAGCTGGAGCCAATCCCAGCCAACATAGGGCGCAAGGCAGGAAACAATCCCTGGGCAGGGTGCCAGCCCACCACAGGGCATACACACACACACCAAGCACACACTAGGGACAATTTAGAATCCCCAATGCACCTAACCTGCATGTCTTTGGACTGTGGGAGGAAACCGGAATACCCAGAGGAAACCCACGCAGACACGGTGATAACATACAAACTCCACACAGGGAGGACCCAGAAGCGAATCCGGGTCTCCTAACTTCGAGGCAGCAGCGCTGCCCACTGTGCCGCCCGTTTAGTAATCAGTTAAATCCTAATAACATAAACAGTTTTAATTCTGTATTACATCACTCACTGTTTTTTTTTTTTTTTTTTTTAATTTTGGCATGCTTGCTCTTGTTTAGATGCTACCATTTATCCAAGTTTATTTTGATTGTAATGTGTACTTGAAGGGATATTGTCCAATTTTTATGATTTTTTACAGCTCGTTCCTCAAAGGTACCTCACTTATAAATTACATAGTTAAATGACACAGTGCAACAGACAAAGAATACTTAACAAAACAATGACAAAAAAATAAAAAAAAAATTGTAGTTGTAAATATAATAAATATGGACAAGACAAAATAAATAAAAACAGAAGATGCAAATGAATGAACTGTAGAACAGTAAGTAACATCTTTTTAATATGCAGTGAATTCAGAAGGTTTTCAGACCCCTTCACCTTTTCACATTTTGTTATGTTGCAGTCTTGTGCTAAAATCATTTAAATTAATTTTCCCGACATCAAGCAGCACTATATATTCCAGAATTAGAAAGAAGAAACAAGATATTAGAATTTTTTGGTAATTTATTAAAATTAAAAAGTAGAATGATCACATTGACACAATTTTGCAGACCCTTTTCAATGACGCTTGAAATTTGGCACAAGTACATCAGTTGGTCATCATCAGAGTCCACTTGTGCTCAAATAATTTGATTGGGCATGAGAAAAGGCACACACCTGTTTATATAAGGGTTGACAATTTGTGTCAAAGCAAAAACCAAAACAGGTTGAAGAAATTGCCTATAGAGCGTAGAGAGATGATTATGTCAAGGCACAGATCTGAAGAAAGCTACAAAGTAATCCTTGAAGCATTGAAGATTCCCAAGAACACAGTTGCCTTTATCTCTCTCTCTCTCTAGATATATACTGTATAATATAAAAAAAATCTTTCAACGAGACTTTAGGAGACAAGACGTGACTTTTTGGAAAAGATTTTTACAAGTCCTGTGAGACGAGATTACTGCCATGATAAAGGTCATATCATCCTAGCAACTATTTTCAAACAAGACCACAGTACTCTCACCTCTCATTTGTGTGAATGCTTTTGTCAGGCACACTTCCTGTGCTCTTAACTCTTATAACTTTTTACGTTTTCCTCACTTTAAGTTTCCAATTAAAGAAGGCATATTATGTCCAAATCTTATTGAAGAATTTCATCACGAATGGTTATCAACAGGAAAAATGAGTACACAGACAATCCTAGCACCTAGAAACAAGGAAGTCAAATGAATTTACACCAAAAATGTTGATCGGTAACATGACAAAATGGTCAATAGACTATGCTGAAACAGTTGGTGGTGATCATATGGAAGATGAAAACAACAACTTATAATATCATGATGAATATCTACAACCATTAACACCATCTGGTCTTCCACCACACAAATTACTGTAGAAAGAACAATGTATCCAAGAAAGGTAATGTAGTACATCTCCCACGGATATCATATTAGACACCAAAGGAGATCTTGATTTGCTATTCGTATTAAAATGGTAAGAGTTTCCCATTAAAATAGCTTTTTCAAAAACAATACCGTAAATACCCGCATATAGAACGCATTTTTTTTCTTAAGTATGCCTAAAAACCCAGGCGCGTCTTATACATGGATATAGTTTCTCCTTTGGTTTGTACATGTTCAGATTCTCCCTGTGCATTTCCTGTGCAGTGAGAGAGAGAGAGAGACACACACACACACACACACACACACACACACACACACCGAGTAGAGAGAGGCACACGCGCTAGAGAGAGGCATACACAGGCGCTCCATGCTCGCGAGAGAGGAAGGACTGGAGGCATAAGGTAGAAAAGGCTTGTTTTTGTTTTCAGTTTTGTTTACAGCGATCAGTTCATAGCGTGCATTGTGGCAATGTTACTTTTCTTGGTGGTTTATTAAATTACGGATTTTTCAAATGTTCATTTTTTTCGCTGTGCTTAAAACTCATTAAAAAAAAAAAGTGTTGTTAGCGAGCGGTTCCTAGCACTATAGCGCGAACTATTGCAGTGTTAGTTTTCTCAGTTGTTCAAGGTTTTCTCAGTGTTATTCAATGCATGATGCTCTCGGTGCGTAGACGGGAGCGTCCATTGGATCTTTATGATTGTGTGCGCGTGTGCCTCTCCTTCGCCTTCAATGGCTGTGTGACGGGGACAAAGAGGAGTGGTTTTAATCCAATTTGAATTTCAAGGTTTGTTTTGAAGCAACTGTCGGTTAGCAGTGCTGAAATTGTAGCTACCGG
The DNA here is from genome assembly GCA_026402145.1 of Polypterus bichir lapradei. Taxonomy (NCBI): domain Eukaryota; kingdom Metazoa; phylum Chordata; class Cladistia; order Polypteriformes; family Polypteridae; genus Polypterus; species Polypterus bichir. Next base: position 46,213,507 of record JANRMT010062807.1, read on the forward strand.
GGTATGCCTCAGTCCGCGCGCGATTAGCCGTCGCCCCTGCACTGGCATTTCACACCATTTCAAATTAAAGTATTTTTCAGGTGTAGCGTTGCTAATACTGTATCGATTTTGGAGAATGACACGGCGTTTGAAAGCTCATTTTACAATACATCCACCTGTATGCCTTATTGTAACATTTGGAAATTGTTTTTATTTTGAATTTTCACATCACCGATACGTCGTTTTCGCCATCTAGTATGTTTCTCGCTCTTTGTTGTTGTTTAGAGAGACTCCAGCCTAACACAAAGGCATGGATACAATCATTGGCGCTGGCAGCAGCAGCTTTTAATTAGTTACTCAAAATCTATAAACAGGTACACAGGTTTTTCCATGGTTGTTAGGGTCAAACTGCGCCTATACATGGTATCGTCCTATATGTGGGTATTTACGGTATATCTCAGAGCCAAACATTCGAAAAAATGTTGTTTTATTTAATAGAGAGAAAGAAACTAAATGCAGTCACAGGCAGTTATAAGTCGCGTGGGTGCAAATGTTTTCATTTCACATGAAAATTAAAATCTGTTTAAATTCTACATCCACATCCCCATACGTAAGTGGCAGAACCGCAAAGAGGCTAGTACGAAGCGCTGGCCTGGGGGTTGGCGAGTGAAGCGAGTAGGGGGGTAAAGCCCTTTATTGTATACTAGCAAAATACCCGCGCTTCGCAGCGGCGAAGTACTGCCTTAAAATTTTTATTAAGAAGAAAATTTAACCTTTTTAAACTGAGGGAAAATATGCCAATAATTATTTGTTAAGGATCTCTTTGTATACCATGTTGTCAGTTCGGCCCTCCGGTTGTAACATGACCAAGCTGTGCGCTGAGCTTACTCTTGAGCATGTTACTTACAGTTGGCCGTGTGAACAGTAATCTTGCCTCAGATCTCACAGCTTGGATTGCTGCTGTCACAATCGGTTTGAGGTTCATCGTTTGTTTCAATTCCGACAGTATTTGCAGGACTTGTGTTGAAGTGACATTCGGCATCTGTCAAGCATTGTAAGCACACAACCGGTTTCATCGATAAAATCACATCCAGCTTTTGAGAGTTTAAACATTCATAAACATCAAAGTGTTCACTACTGAAATCGTCACCTGTGAATCTAAGATGTTTAAGAGGCATTGGCGGTTGTCGAAAGGTGTAAAATATTTGGCCATTTCGGTACACTTGAAAGCGACAACCGAACAATTCAGCGGCAGCCATCAACTCACATGCAGAACCATAGGTGAAGGGCTTAAGCATTTCACTCTT
>JANRMT010062807.1:46215192-46226663 GCA_026402145.1 Polypterus bichir lapradei
GTCAGTGAGGGCTTTGCCTTTTATTAGTATAGATCTATACTAATAAATGAGTCAGTCAGTGAGGGCTTTGCCTTTTATTAGTATAGATCTATACTAATAAAAGGCAAAGCCCTCACTGACTGACTCACTCACTCACTCACTCATCACTAATTCTCCAACTTCCTGTGTAGGTAGAAGGCTGAAATTTGGCAGGCTTATTCCTTACAGCTTACTTACAAAAGTTAAGCAGGTTTCATTTCGAAATTCTTTGCGTAACGGTCATAACGGTCGACAACGTCCACCATGTTGAACTTTCTTATTTATGGCCCCATCTTCACGAAATTTGGTAGGCGGCTTCCCTGCGCTAACCGAAACCAATGTACGTACTTATTTCGGTGGTATGACACCACTGTCGGCCGCCATATTGAACTTTCCAACGTCACTAATTCTCCAACTTCCCGTGTAGGTAGAAGGCTGAAATTGGCAGGCGCATTCCTTACAGCTTACTTACAAAAGTTAAGCAGGTTTCAATTTCGAAATTCTACACGTAACGGTCATAATGGTCGACAACGTTCGCCATGTTGAACTTTCTTATTTATGGCCCCATCTTCATGAAATTTGGTAAGCGGCTTCCCTGCGCTAACCGAAACCGATGTATGTACTTATTTCAGTGGTATGACGCCACTGTCAGCCACCGTATTGAACTTTCCAATGGCCTTTGTTACTTATGGGCGCATCTTCAAGAAATTTGGTACGTGGGTTCCCAACGCTAACTGAATCCTACTTTCGTACATACATACGTCCATAGCCTGCAGCTCAGTCACCGTGTGAGGCGGCGTTGGGTCCCCCATCCCAATGCCTGCCACGTTGTTGGTTGCCTGCCTATATAAGGCCGTCCGTCGCTCCGGTCTCTACATTCCCTTCCTTGCTTCACCACGGAATTCACGTCTCCCTGCTGATAACTACAGCCTTTTTATTTAATCCATGGCTTCTCCGCTGTTTTATTGTTTGTTTATTACGATTATAGTTATTGTGTAGGTATTTTAGAACATTGTGTCTTGTGTATTGAATGACTGGGACAGGTTCAAGGTGTGGACTGATGACGGTACAGGAGATAATTATACTACAGAGGAGCACTATAAGAGTGAAATGCTTAAGCCCTTCACCTATGGTTCTGAATGTGAGTTGATGGCTGCCGCTGAATTGTTCGGTTGTCGCTTTCAAGTGTACCAAAATGGCCAAATATTTTACACCTTTTGACAACCGCCAATGCCTCTTAAACATCTTAGATTCACAGGTGACGATTTCAGTAGTGGACACTTTGATGTTTATGAATGTTTAAACTCTCAAAAGCTGGATGTGAAGTTATTAATGAAACCGGTTGTATGCTTACAACATTTGACAGATGCCGAATGTCACTTCAACACAAGTCCTGCAAATACTGTCGTAATTGAAACAAACCATGAAACTCAAACCGATTATGACAGCAGCAATCCAAGCTGTGAGATTTCAAACAAGATTACTTTTCACATGGCCAACTGTATGTTGCATGCTCAAGAGTAAACTCAGCGCACAGCTTGATCATATTACAACCAGAGGGCTGAAATGACAATGTGGTATACAAAGAGATCCTTAACAAATAATTATTGGTATATTTTCCCTCAGTTTAAAAAGGTTTAATTTTCTTCTTAATAAAAATTTTAAGGCAGTACTTCGCCACTGCGAAGCACGGGTATTTTGCTAGTATATATATATATATAAAATCCAATGTCTATTTGCCTCTCTATTTGTCAGCTTTTCACAAGAGACCTACTTAACAGATTTAGATTGGTTTTTGTTTCTATAATTTGCTTGAACGTCTCGGTTGATTTTGTGACTTTTCTCATCGCGCTAAGTGTTATAGTTCAGTTGTGGCACTGATTTATTTGCGCAAATCCGAGACACAGGCTGTGGGCCAGGGAGAGCCGAAGGTGGGACCTCAGGAGTGGGGAGCCAGGCAGCCTAGTAATATATAAAGGAAAGAAGTATGGAACAATCAAAACTCTTCCTGGAACTGGCAACCTGGCAAAACTGAGCAACTATGGAGGAAAGGTGGTGATAAGAGAAAGGGGACCAAGAAACCTGGTTGTCAACTTTGCCAAGCTCCAGAAACAGTGTGGCTATGGGAAAAACTTCCATAAGGACATCCATCACTGAAACATTCCACCAATCTGGACTTTGTGACAGAGTTGCCAGATAGACATGCATCCCTTCAGTAAAAGACACATGTAAGCCCCTTTGACATCTGCATAAAGCCACCAAAAGGACTCTCAGACTGTCAAAAAATTTCCCAGGTTTTAATGAAACAAGTATTAGTATCATGTGTGTAGGAAACCAGGCAATGTTCATCACCTGTGCAATACTGATCCTAGCGGGAAGGAAGGTGATGGCAGCATCATGTTTTTAAGGGTTGTTTTTCAGTGACAGTGACTGCGAGCATTGACATTGTTGAGGGAAAGCTGAAGGGTACAAAGTACAGAAGTATCTTTTAATGAAAACCCATAACTTCATGGTGCTCTTGACCTCAGACTGGACTTAAGACAGTGATCCTAAGCACAAGCCAAATAAAACACAGCAGTGGCTCAGGGACATCTCTGATAATGTTTCCGAGTTGTCATGCTGGTATCTAGACTTGAACCCACTCAAACATCTCTAGAGAGACCTAAAAATAGCTTTCCACTGAAGGTCTCCATTTAGCTTGCCAGAGTTTGAGAGGATCTGCAGAAAACAATAGCAAAAGAATAGCTCAAACCAAGTTTGTCACGTCATACTAAAGAAGACTCCAGGCTAGAATTGCTGCCAAAGGTACCTCAGCTAAGTACTGAGTAAAGTGTCTGAATACTTGTCTCAGTGTAATACTTCAGTTTTTTATTTTTGCTAAATCTAAAAAAAAAAAATAGAAAATTCTGGGTTTTTTTTTTTATTTTTTTATTTTTTTAAGCTTTGTCATTTAGGGTTATTGATTGTTGCTTGAGGTAGAGGGAAAATGAATTTAAATGATTTTAGCATAAAGCTGCAAAATGTGAGGAAAAAGTGAAGGGATCTGAATTACCCTGCCTTTGCTTTATAAAGCAAATTTTAATAAGTCGCTTTGGTAAGTTAAAGTATGATTTTATGTGATGGAAGAGTGACACAAAACTATACAGAAGTTATAAATCCACTAACTTTGTCACTCCAAAGTTGACATTTCACATTTGTTTAGGTATTTGTATTAATTACAAAAATATGCCAAGTTAAAAGTAGTTTATTTGTACAATGATACAGTGAGACAAATAGCATTTAGAAAGAGATATTACTTTTCTTCTTTATGCTGTTTTGTGGAAAAATGTGACTGCAGAACCAGATATGCTGTTTTTGCATTAAAATTGTTTCGCACATCTAATAATGGAGAGATTTTTATATTCACAATTTCCTTAAATAAAAATATTTAGAAATAAGTTTTAGTGTAAAATGTAAGAGAAAATATATTTTGTTTCTCAGTGATAATATAGTTTTCTTTCCAGAGGAAGATAGGTAAACAAATTTCCTTTTCTTGAAGTTCAGAAAAGCAAGTACACAAAAAATGCAACTGTAGAAGTTTATTAACATTTCGTCAAGTAAAGACATTGTTTTTGTTTCAGAGTTTATTATTAGTTGATGCAACTGCTGCCTCAGTCTTCATTAAAATGGTGAAACATTGAATATAGTTTTATAATATTTTTTATGTTTTTTTTTTTTTATAATTGTATCCTCCGTTGCAAATTCATGTGTGGATACACAGTTACACCCACTCTTAAGTTTCATAACAAAGTGTATTTATCGATTCTATAATTTTCTTGTTTTTCAAATACAAATAAGATTTGGAGATCTTACAGTATAGAATTGAAAGCAGGAGCTAACTGAAAAATCAGTCATTAAGATGGCATACCCACTAACATGGGAGCAATTTAATGTCACCAATGTAACTTCTTTGGAATATGAAATTAAGTTTATTCAGGGAGAACCCCAGTGACCTTTTCTCAAAAAGATTCCAAATTGAAAAGCTAACACAAGGTCATAACACTTTGTAACAGCAGAGCTAGCAGTTTAAAGTTTGAATAACCCTTATAAATTTTATTTTATTAAAACTGCACTAATTCAAGTAACTTGTAAATATCTGAGATCACATTGTTAAAATATCCCTGTGAGGATTTCTATGAAAGCTGATTTTTTGCTTTCAAAATAATTTATTTATTTATTTATTTAAACAACCAGCACATCCTAAAAGGAAATAAACTGGAGACTGAAGTGGAAATAGGAGCTGTTATTGTAGCGGCCTAATATAGGGTAGTCCGGATCTAATTATGCAATTTTCATTACGCTATAACTTATTAAGTTTATTACATTGAAAATCATCCAAAAAATCCCGGACCATCGAGAAGTGTGTGAACTGACGACATGAAGAATTGCCTTCGCGCCGAACTGGAATCGTCCCCGCATAAATCAAAGTCATCCAGATGATGTGGATCTGCATAATTCGATCTGGACCACCCTGTATTAACACACTGCATAACTAAATAAGGATGCTTATTACATTCCTTTAAACTAAGAAATAATGTGGTTTGAATGTCTCACTTTTCTATTTTAATATCAGCAAAATGTATGCCAGTTGCTCTTTAATATTAAACTCTTATTTGAGAATGAGAACTGTTTTGTGTAGAACACTACTCAAAAACAATTGCCTACTACTGCAAATAAACATAGAAAAAGCAAACATTTCAGTGGGACAGTGATAAAAGCATTGGTAGAAAAAAGAATACAAAATTAGCTTTTGCTGATTCTAATTCTTATTTCAGATGTTGAAAGCCTATTACTGTTTTAATGTTTCATTTTGAACTGAGTTCTTCGTCAGATTGTTAATGTCTTTACTGTAAACCTGGGATGAGGTATGCCTTTTTTTATTTTTAGAGCTATAAATGTTTAACTGAGGATGCTGGGTATGTAAAGTCCTCAGCAGCAGTAAACATTTGCCACCATGCTGCACACCACTAAGTGTTAAAAGTATAAATTACACCTGTAGGATATAGCACATTAAAAGGTTTAGAATAAAACATTCATTTACTCAGGTCATCTTGCTAACTAAAAGATGCATTAACCTATTTTTGCCAGTTATTCTCATTTTCTACTTTATCTTCTCTTGTAAGGCAGTATTTTAAAGTTATTTGCCAAATTTGGGTTAATTTTAGGAAGGTTTGACTTATTGAAGTCAGGTTGCAGTGTCATTGGGGTTGTGATATTGCTGACTGTTTCATGTAACTGGAGACTAGAAGTTTAAAATAGATGTATTTGTTTATCGGTATAATAGAATGACTGGACTAAAATAAAGTCACCAGTGTTCAATTAGAGGTCTGCTTGATACTCTAATCGATGTGCTTGCTTGTGCTGTTTAGAAAGTGGTTGTACAGATGAGGCCTTAGCAGTAAAACCTGTGATAAGAAGGTAGAAACATAGCAAAAAAGGATCCCTGGCTGCCAGAGATACTATGCTGGCACTGTGAAGAGTCCCAGGTGCATTATTCATGTTCACTTTGCAGTTTGCTGTATGCCTGTATGTTTTTGTTGGAAAGGGGTGGAGTCACACAGGACTTCTCATAAGATCAATACTCTTTGCTGAATAGCACATTTTAATGTCAAAGTTAAGTTTTGATTTGGTTCTCCTATATTGAAGTCTATTTTTGTACAAACAAATATGAAAATCCTTTTGAATGTCCTTTTGAAAATGAAGTGAAAATGAATACAAGATACCATGTTATGTTGTTATTCACATTAAACACTGAAGAGCTATTCTGGGAGGTTTAACTTCCATAATATGTGCAAATTGTGAAGGATTTCATTTTGGTTTATAAACAGTACTTTTTGCATGTATTTTAAGTTCCTGGATATCAAAGAACGAGATTGTAAAAATAACTTGTGGTTATTATTAACAATATAGTTTTAATTCTTCAAAGTATATTTGGTCTTAAAAATATTTTAAATATTATTTTTTTGTACTTAATATTCAATATAAACATTTAACTTAGTCGATTTAAAGCAAGGACTATAATTTGTGTGATAGCTTAATATTATTATTGTTTCCTTTATATTCCATATCAATTTATACATTATTTGCATTAGTTTCATATATTCCTTTGCCCAGACCTCACATCACATCACATTTACTAAAGCATTTGCTTTTTAATTTCATCTCCATCTCGCATGGCTGTTGAATTACTAGCTGAGGTCTTTTATAAAGATGTCTACTTCGATGAAGTGAAATCTTGGCAGGGAACTCTGATGATTAGAGCCTAGCTCTGAACACTGTAAACGATATGAGCAGAGCTTTGATTCTTTCTTCCTAAAAGTAACTAAGTTCTACTTTAATATCTTTATTTGATCTTTCCTTAGGGTGCAAGAAACATATTTGAAAACTATTACAGAAAACAGAGGAGGAAACAGGCTCGACTGGTGCTACAGCCACACTCCAACATGGTATGGCTCCTGCCTCATAATTTTTTCAGTTTAGTATCAGCTACCTGAATTTATTGATTAGACTGAAACAAACAATTCTGGAAAATGATGTATGTAACATGTTTTACCTGGTAAGCTAAATGAATATTTGACTTTTGAACAAGCAACGTTTAAACTTTTTGAGTTTTGAAAGGCATATCAGACACAGTGCTTAAGAAGGTATCTGAAAGATCACTGCAATTTTCTACTGTTGAATACGCTGAATAAATAAACCATCCTTATACCATCATTAAACATTCAACAAGAATCATTCTTTACTGGAACATTTTTTAAAGAAATAATTCAATATTTAGCATTGGTGTTTTCATTTTTGTTAGAAGAAAAAATAATCTGGATTTTTACCTTACCCAGATTTCAGTTAGAGCGGTTTCAATGTGAGGAATATGCAAGGAGAAATAAATCACAGCTGATGTTGCTTTACAATGCTGAACTTGAATTCAAACATTCTTTCATACTTTTTGTAGCATGTCACTAAAATGCCACAAATGCTCTGCTAGCTGATATTTGAGGCATCAATGACTGTATACCAGTTGTTTTTGTAAGCTTTCCTTATTTTTGATAATATTTCATCTCCCTGCAAAATATGTAGTAATCATCCTTTCTAATATGGAGAATAATGTATTGTTTTTCCAAAAGTTGAAGCTTCCTTTTAAAAATGTTAACACTTTTTTGCATTTAGCTGAATGTAAAAGCCTTTGTATTATGTGAGATTTTTATACTTTCATACAGCACACCTTTATTTACTAATTGGTTCTCACAGTAGTTCTGAGGAAACTGTCCATGTGCATATCTTCTTTTTTGCTGAACAAATACCATTGGTGCTAGTCTTTTGTTTTCATTTTTGTACTTTTTTCATGATATTTTGATATACATTGTTATTTCAATGTTTTATATTAAAAGTAGAAAACAATACAATGATGCATACTTCAAATGTTATATACTTTTCATATTTCCTGTATAAAAGTGCAACATAAAATGGATCGTTTACAGCTCCCCACTATGATGGTAATGGAAAATTATGCTGCTCTTGCAATTACTCTTATATCAAACGTTGTCCATTATTCCACCATGTTTATTTGTATGTCTCTTGTATGTCTCTGAACTGAATGATGCACGTTGTGTATTATGAGTAAAATTATTTAGACAGTAAAGTTCTGACAAATGGTGTACATTGTACAGAAGGCTTTTCCAAATACTGTATTACTTGTAATGTAAAATAATAAGTATGATTCTTAGATCAAACTAAACCTCATTTGTTGCACTTCATGATTCCTCAAGTTTGCTGAAAATGGAACAAAGAGCATGTCACGTGTACCTTTACAGTCCTCTCTGCTGTTTTTCATTTGGCTATACATTGGAGTGGTAACTGGTATTGAAGGGAGGGGAGCAGCTTTTAAATAATGCATAACAATAAAAGGTAATGACACAAACACATCAGATACATGCAAAAAAAAAATTATGTCACATCCTTATTTTGCTTTTTCTATGTTAATTTTAGAGTTTGTTGTAAAATAGGGCAAAACAGCTTTATTTTTTAAAGCTGATTTTACTCCAAATGTGGTAACAATTCTTAAGACAATGAAAAACTCTGCAGAAACCCATTCATAGCACACACCAGTGGCAGAAAAAATATTTACAAACCAACTCCTATTTAATCTATTGGAACTTGCCAATATCTGTATATTTATTACAGCAAGGTGGACAATTTTTTTGTTAAGGTAAGAGCTCCATAAAAAACCCAAAGAGTGTCTGGTTTAAAGAGAACATGTCGGAGAGCAGAGTGTAAATGGAGAAAAACTGAATTGATAGTCCAGTATGAAGTATTTAATGCTTAAATAACTGAATATATTGTTATCCACCTTGAGAGGCCGTCCTATTTCTCTAAAATAATAAATGATAATGCTGGTAAAACAAGATTTTTATTGTCAACTATTGATCGCCTTCTAAACCCAGCTCACTCAATGGAATGCCTCCTAAAAACTAATGGCGAAAATTGTGAGGCTTTCACTATATTTTTTAAAGACAAAATTAGTGACATTAGTAATAATATAGTACACCCCCCCCAGAATGAATCTGACTGAACCCCAGTATTCCAATTTTAAGTGATTTAAATGATTTCACCAGAATAGATCTAAACTACGTAGAATAATTTCTCAACTGAAACCTACCACCTGTGTTATTGACCCAATACCAAAAGGCTTTTTCAAAGAAGTCTCTGTTGTCCTAAATTATGGTGTACTTGAGATAGTGAACTCAGTCTTTCCTGACCGTTTTAAGACAGCTGTTGTCAAACCCTGCTCATGAACAATAATCTCAACTAGACCAATATGTAACATGCTTTTTTTTAACAAAATTCTAGAAATGGCAGTAATTACGCAGATAAATAATTACTTGAATAAACATTCTGTTCTTGTCAAGTTTGAGTCAGGTTTTAAAATAAATCGCATTCATTGAAGGACATGTGTGGGCCAGACCTCGTCCTGCATCCAAATGGTGCCACCTTTCGCCTTTACACCTGGTGAAGCTGCGTTGTTCGTATATGTGAGTGGACGTTTCTTGTGGGGAGTGCTTCTGTTCTCTTTCTCCGGTGTAGAACCCTCGTCCTCATCTGAGTTCACCTCTGTTATAGCACCTCTTTATTTGAAAACAGCATTGTCAGATCGGGGTAGTGTGAACATGATTGATAGAATAAAACTGAATTAAAAAAAAAAAAGCTAACCTTTTACAAGTACCATACATTTACACCGGCTGTTACAGACTCAAAATAAATGTATGTTTTTATTGTATAATATTAACAATAAGAGCAGCTCACTACTCAAAATGTTTTTTATGGGACACAGGACCTGCGACCTTTTGAATAAGAGTCAACAGCTCTTACCGCTGTACTGCCAAAATAATGGCTACAACGATGTACGTTATATTTGAACCTTTTGTGAAAGTGCTATTTGGACTTCAGTTTCCACACATTGTATACTTCATGTCAAAATTTTGTCATTAGTACTAAAACAGGAAAAAAGTTTGTCTTTTAGGTATGTGTTCAACATTTCTTGCATTTCCTTTCATCCTGCACTTACATAGATCTTTGTAGATACGGAAAACACATGAAATGTATGTGTTCCAAATAACAATATATTTTTTAGCCTATACAGCTCTAGGTACTACCTCACTCCCTGATAAACAAGGCTTGAGCTGAGAGAGGTTTTTGCCGTTTCTGTGGCGGTGGGAGGATGGGATAGCAGGCTACTTGCTGCTTTTGCGTATCGACACATTGACAAGACAAAAGAGGCTGACGGAGAGGTGCGAAAGAATTTAAGGTGGGCTGGGTTTGCAAGTTTTTTCGTAGGTGTTGGTAATTCTAGTGTTAAAGGGCTATTTATATTTATTTGCATATTCAAAAGGGCATAATTCTGGGAGGATTCGGTGTTGGGCGGCAGGCGTTATTTTTACGCTGACCGGGATTTATGGAGCTAAAGTGCAAGGAAGTTAGCTTGCACACCGTTTTGTGCATTTGATTTTTTTTTTGTGCTTACTTACATACATTTCCACTTTTGTCTGTACGCCTTATTTTAGTGTGAATTCCACGCACATCGTTCTATATGATGCCCCGGGGTATCTCAATTTGTCCACTCCCTCCACTTGAGTACTGTTAATACTGAGGGGTTGATAGTACCTATCCCAAAGTTCACAGTCAGCTCCTTTGTCTTGCTGACAATCAGGTGTAATCTGTTCTCCACACACCAGTGTGACAGACTCTCCATTTCATCCAGATAACTCTGCTTATTGTTGTTAGATATTAGGCTTACTACATCTGTGCTGACAATGATGTTAGAGTCCTGTGCAGCAGTGTTGTCATATTTGTAGAGGGAGTACAGCAGAGTGTTCAGAACACAGCCCTATAGAGTGCCTGTGTTGAAAGTGAGGGATGATGAAGTGTGGCCACCCACTCAAACCACCAGGGGCCTGCATGTTAAGAGACATACTAATAAAGTCTACAATACAAGTACATAAAACAAAACAGACACATAGACATTGGCCAGTGCAGTGGGCATCGAGTCCAGTGAGCAGCCCAAGAGCTTAAATTTATTTTATTTTATTAGTATTTTTTTTTCTTGCAAGTGCACAGATGAAGACAAGTCGACTGGAACAAATATTGTCAAGTTTGTGTTCAAGACTGCTAACAGCTTCAAATCTCATAGATTTCTAAATGGACTGTACTTTCTTTTTTGTGTCTAGAAAGTGCTTTGCTTCTGCATTCCATTTGAAAGTGGCAGATATTCCAATGCAAAAATGCTTTATCCACATTTAGGTTGCTCATTTGAGCCCATATTGGCTGAAAGTATTTTAGAAAAAGAAATAGTTTAATATTAAACACTGTATTTGTAAGTACAGTAATCCCTCGCTATATCGCGCTTCGACTTTCGCGGCTTCACTCTATCGCAGATTTTAAATGTAAGCATATCTAAATATATATCACGGATTTTTCGCTGGTTCGCGGATTTCTGCGGACAATGGGTCTTTTAATTTATGGTACATGCTTCCTCAGTTTGTTTGCCCAGTTGATTTCATACAAGGGACGCTATTGGCAGATGGCTTAGAAGCTACCCAATCAGAGCATGTATTACATATTAACTAAAACTCCTCAATGCTATAAGATATGCATCCCGTGCGGTGTTTGTTTGCTTGTCTCTGCCTCTATCTCACCCTCTCTGACATTCTCTGCGCCTGACGGAGGGAGTGTGAGCAGAGGTGCTGTTTGCACAGAAGCTGTTTGCTTAAAAGATACTGACGCTCCTCTAAAAAATGCCGCTTTATTGCGGTGCTCGGCATATTTAAAAGCACAAAAGCACACGTATTGATTTTTTGATTGTTTGCTTTAATCTCGCGCTCTCTCTCTGACGTTCTCTGCGCCTGACGGAGGAGATTTGAGCA
>JANRMT010062807.1:46226673-46237802 GCA_026402145.1 Polypterus bichir lapradei
CCGCTTTACTTAAAAGCACACGTATTGATTTTTTGATTGTTTGCTTTTCTTTGCGAGCGCGCGCTCTCTCTCTTAAATTCTCTGCTCCTGATGCAGAGACTCATTTGAAGAAAAGATATATTTGCATTCTTTTAATTGTGAGAAAGAACTGTCATCTCTGTCTTGTCATGGAGCACAGTTTAAACTTTTGACTAAAGGGTGTTATTTCATGTCTAGAGGGCTCTAATAATGTTAACAGTGTGGGAGAGTTTATAAGGGCTTAAAATATATAAAAATAACCATACAAACATATGGTTTCTACTTCGCGGATTTTCACCTATCGCGGGGGGGTCTGGAACGCAACCCCCGCGATGGAGGAGGGATTACTGTATTGTTACTTGAAAGTGAAGTAAACCCAAAAATAGTACATACTAGGTTCCCACCAGTGACAAGTGCCCTTGAAACTAATTTAAATTGAATTCTATATGTAAATAAATTGATATTACCAAAGTGGAGGAAAGTAGTACAGTCGGCCCTCGTTTATCGTGGTTAATCAGTTCGAGACTCAACCGCGATAAATGAATTTCCGCGAAGTAGGATTCTTTATTTATAAATCGAATATTTTCGCAGTTAGAGCATAGAAAACCTGTTTTCGACCTTCTAAATATGTTTTCTAACATTATTAGAACCCTCTAGACCTGAAGGTGAAAATCCGCGAAGTAAAAACCATACGTTTATATTGTTATTTTTATATTGACGCGCTTGGGTCACAGATTTGCACAGAAACACAGGAGGTTGTAGAGACAGGGACTTTAAAATACTGCAAACAAACATTTGTCTCTTTTTCAAAAGTTTAAACTGTGCTCCATGACAAGACAGAGATGAAAGTTCCATCTCACAATTAAAAGAATGCAAACATATCTTCCTCTTCAAAGGAGTGCGCAACAGGAGCAGTGAATGTCAGAGAGAGAGAGAGACAGACAGAGTGAGAGAAAAGCAAACAATCAAAAATCAATAGGGCTGTTTGGGCTTTTAAGTAAGCGAAGCACCGCCTGACAAAGCAGCTGCAAGGGAGGGAGCAATGTGAAGGTAGTCTTTTAGCATTTTTTAGAGGACCGTCCGTATCCTCTAGGCCAGTGTGCGAACAGCCCCTCTGTTCACACCCCCTCCGTCAAGAGCAGAGAATGTCCGAGAGAATGAGAGAGAGACAAAGAAAAGCAAACAATCAAAAATCAATACGTGCTGTTCGGGCTTTTAAGTATGCGAAGCACCGTGCAGGAAGCATAACATATATCATTGAGGAGTTTTATTTTATACATGATACGTGCTCTGATTGGGTAGCTTCTCAGCCATCCGCCAATAGCATCCCTTGTATGAAATCAACTGGGCAAACCAACTGAGGAAGCATGTACCATAAATTAAAAGACCCATTGTCTGCAGAAATCCATGAACCAGCAAAAAAATCCATGATATATGTTTAGATATGCTTACATATAAAATCCGCGATGAAGTGAAGCCGCGAAAGTCGAAGCGCGATATAGCGAGGGATCACTGTACACTCTTTACACTGTTGTTTTCTTTCTTCTTGTTGCTGAGAGAGAACTGTGAGAATTTTGTGTAGAAAAACTCCAGTGTTGTTTATTATTGTTTTTATTATTTATTATTTGGAATCTGTTATTTACTGTCTCTAATTATCTCAGCATTTAATTGTTAAATGCTAATGAGTGATTTGACTTGCTGTTCAACACAAATGTACTGTATACAAATACAAGTAAATATTGACTGTTTTTTTTTTTTTTGCTAATAAGCTATGTATAGTTCACCAGAGAACTTGATCCTAGGTTTTCCCTTACTGTGACCCCTTGTACTTACTGCTTGCTAAAATACAGATTTGCTCTGATGTCTTACCTTTTTAATATTTACAGCATGAAACTTTACAAGGATACAGAAAATATTTTCATCAGATAGTGGGGTAAGTTGGGTTCATTCATTTTTCCTTTGATTCCCTTTGACTTCCTTTGAGAAGGACTAAAGAAATTCACTCTATCTATGTTCTGTTCATAGCTCACATTGATATAAGAGAGCATAGAGGAGATTTGTCTCCTAGCATGTTCATGAACAATTATTTTATATCAGGAGCTGACAGATGATGTGCAAAGCACATGTTTTTAAGTAGTCAGTAACCCCCTATTTTACCTATTATGCAAAAATGGTAACAGGCACATAAAAATAAACTTGAGGATCATCAGACTGTATGTAATACTATAGATCAGACAGTAATTTTTTCTATCATACGCTGAAAGCTGGTCTGCCTGACCCTTGGTTGCTGGGTCAGCCAGTGTTAAGGGCAAATTTGTAGCTTCCTGGATGTTTTATCTCTCATGTTTATAGCTGAGTTTTTCTATTGTCTGAAGTGAGCATTTAAGAAACGGCACTACTTCCTGTTGGAGGGTGAAAATGTTTTGCTTTCCTGTAGACAAACTTCTTGAACTCTCCTTAAGCATGTAAACTGTTAAGCTGTTTATGCTCAGTTATATAGTTTTTTAATTTCTTAGCTTTCTTGTCTGGCATAGATCCTTTACACTGGGATTTACATAGTCATTGTATTCCAGGTCAGCTAGACATATGTTGCCATCTGAAAGAGCTGGTTTCCATCATTCAATGATTTATTAAAATATAAAACTGAATTCTCACATTTTGAGGTTTTGCCACTTCTGCTGTTTATTTTTACTTTCTGTCAATTCTGACTCAAGTAAGGTGTTTTTAAATTTAGAGTGAGAAGGAAACCTAAAATTCTTTATCTCTTGTGTTCAGTTATTACACAATTTTCTATTGTAATACCTTGTCTGTAATAATTTTAAAGTACCAACACTTAATATTTTACGAATCATCATGATTATTTTTTATGAATACTTTGACAAGTATGTCTTTCAAATCTTTCTTGCCTTTTTGTAACAGTTTTTTTGTTGTGGAAGACCACATTTTGCACACAACGAGAGGCTTGGTGAACAAGGCCTATGTGGATGAATTATGGGACATGGCCCTGTCTAAAACCATTGCTGCACTACGAACACATTCAGTAAGTGTCATCTCATATTGTTAGTGTTGACCTTTGCATATGGCCAATAAATCCATGCAAGCAAAGTAAAACTAGCAATTTCCATATTGTAATGTTTTCAATGTTCATGTAATATTTCTTGCAGTAGGATAAGGTGGTTATAAGTTAAGAATATCTGAATGAAACATTTTATAAAATAATGACTGTAATTTGTCAGATTCATTGGTAAAGCTTACTGTCTAAAACTTCTGCCTAAATATGTTTTCTTTCTATTTAACACTAGTCATTTAGTACAGACCCCACTCTAATCCTTGACTTGAAGCATCTCATTGTCCTCTTTGCTGATACATTACAGGTAAGGTTTGGTAGTTTGACTGGCCAAATGGCTTCCCACTTTTTCTTTCTTTGTCTCTTCCACTTGCCAAAAATGTTCTTACTCTCCTCTTTGCTTGCATGCAGGGATATGGATTCCCTGTCAATCAGCTCTTTGACCTGCTTCTTGAAATCAGGGATCAGTACAATGAGATCCTTCTTAAGCAGTGGGCATTAGTTTTTAGGTAAGTCTTAAAAGTTAATATACTGAAGGCTATCGCATTCAGTGTATTTGTCTGGGAAGAATTAAGCTTAAAAGATGTTCTTAACTTAGTAAGGCATTTCTATGAATATTATGAAGTCATCAATAGGAAAATGTTTGCTGAAAATTAAATCTTGTAATCTGCTTTTTCAAGTGCCTTAGTTATGTGTTTGCTGTTAAATTTAGAATACAGCCTGAGCCCATACCTATATTGTGAAAGATAGCCTGGATATCGACAGACACTGAGGCTCACGATGTCCAGCATATGCACAGTTTATCCACAACACCACACACAATACCGTGCACAAACCCAGTCCCTTTCACTACTCTTCAGTCGCCTCCACTCTTCTCTTGCAAGCTCCATCTTCCTCCTCCAGACTCCAGCTTCCCAAAATGGAGTGAGGCAAACCCTTTTATCTCGGCCTGGATGTGCTCCAGGTGTTCTGTGATGGTCTTCCGCCAGCACTCTCTGGTGTGGCAGAAGTGCTGTCCTCCAGGGCTCAGGAACCATCCAGGAGCCCCCTGGTGGTGGCCACGGACCCCCACAGGGTTGAGCTTGGAATCCAGGGGGGCTGTCCTCTGGCACCCAGAGGAGATATTGCTCCCCTCCTGGTCCTTCCCTGCTCCAGACGGCCCGGTGGGGCAAGGTCCCTGGTCGTCTGCCACAATATATATATATTATATATTTTTGGAGTCCCTGGATGGGGTGCTAGAGGGAATGCCTTCTGGGGACTCCCTTGTACTGCTGGGAGACTTCAATGCTCATGTGGGCAATGACAGTGAGACCTGGAAGGGCGTGATTGGGAGGAATGGCCACCCCGATCTGAACCTGAGCGGTGTTTTGTTATTGGACTTTTGTGCTCGTCACGGATTGTCAATAACGAACACCATGTTCAAGCATAGGTGTGTTCATATGTGCACTTGGCACCAGGGCGTCCTAGGCCTCAGTTCGATGATCGACTTTGTGGTCATGTCGTTGGACTTGCGGCCACATGTCTTGGACACTCGGGTGAAGAGAGGGGCGGAGCTGTCAACTGATCACCACCTGGTGGTGAGTTGGCTTCGATGGTGGGGGAGGATGCCGGTCAGGCCCGGTAGGCCCAAACATGTTGTGCGGGTCTGCTGGGAATGTCTGGCAGAGTCCCCTGTCAGAAGTAGCTTCAACTCTCACCTCCGGCAGAACTTGGACCATGTCCCGAGGGAGGTGGGGGACATCAAGTCTGAATGGGCCATGTTCCGTGCCTCTATTGTTAAGGTGACTGACCGGAGCTGTGGCCGTAAGGTGGTCGGTGCCTGTAGTGGCTGTAATCCCCGAAACCCCTTGGTGGACACCAGTGGTGAGGGATGCCGTCAAGCTGAAGAAAGAGTCCTACCGGACCCTTTTATCCTGTAGGACTCTGGAGGCAGCTAATGGGTACCGACAGGCCAAGCAGAATGCGGCTTCGGTCGTTGCTGAGGCAAAAACTCGGGCATGGGAGGAGTTTGGGGAGGCCATGGAGAATGACTTTCGTATGGCATCGAGGTGATTCTGGTCCACCGTCTGGCGTCTCAGGAGGCGGAAGCAGTGCAGTGTCAACACCGTATATGGTGGGGATGGTGCACTGCTGTCCTCGACTCGGGACGTTGTGGGTCGGTGTGGGGAGTACTTTGAAGACCTCCTCAATCCCATCAACATGCCTTCCAATGAGGAAGCAGAGTCTGGGCACTCGGAGGTGGGCTCCCCCATCTTTGGGACTGAGGTCACCGAGGTGGTCAAAAAACTCTTTGGTGGCAGGGCCCCAGAGATGAATGAGATACACTCGGAGTTCCTCAAGGCTCTGGATGTTGTGGGACTGTCTTGGTTGACACATCTCTGCAACATTGCATGGACATCGGGGACAGTGCCTCTGGATTGGCAGACCGGGGTGATGGTCCCCCCTTTAAGAAGGGGGACCGGAGGGTGTGTTCCAACTACAGAGGGATCACACCCCTCAGCCTCCCTGGAAAAGTCTATTTGGGGGTTCTGGAGAGGAGGGTCCTTCAGAAAGTCGAACCTCCGATTCAGGAGGAACAGTGTGGTTTTCATCCTGGTCACGGAACAGTGGACCAGCTCTACACCCTTAGCAGAGTCCTAGAGGGTGCATGGGAGTTTGCCCAACCAGTCTACATGTGTTTTGTGGACTTTGAAAAGGCATTCGACTGTGTCCCTCGGGATATTCTGTGGGGGGTGCCCTGGGAGTATGTGGTACCGGACCCCCTGATAAGGGCTGCTCGGTCCCTGTACAACCAGTGTCAGAGCTTGGTCCCATTGCCGGCAGTAATTCAAACACGTTTCCAGTGAGAACTGGACTCCGCCAGGGCTGCCCTTTGTCACCGATTCTGTTCATAACTTTTATGGACAGAATTTCATGGCGCAGCCAGGGTGTTGAGGGGGTCTGGTTTGGTGGACTCAGGATTGGAGATGATGTTGCAGATGATGTTGTCCTGTTTGCTTCATCAGGCCGTGATCTTCAGCTTTCTGTGAATTGGTTCGCAGCTGAGTGTGATGCAGCTGGGATGGGAATCAGCACCTCCAAATCCGAGACCATGGTCCTCAGCCGGAAAAGGGTGGAGTGCCCTCTCTGGGTTGGAGGTGAGATCCTGCCCCAAGTGGAGGAGTTTAAGTATCACAGGGCCTTGTTCACGAGTGAGGGAAGAATGGAGCGTGAGATCGACAGGCGGATCAATGCGGCATCCGCAGTGATGCGGTCTCTGCATCGGTCTGTCATGGTGAAAAAGGAGCTGAGCCATAAGGCAAAGCTCTAACTTTACCAGTCGATCTACGTTCCTACCCTCACCTATGGTCATGAGCTATGGGTAGTGACCAAAAGAATGAGATCATGAATACAAGCGGATGAAATAAGTTTCCTCCACAGGGTGTCTGGGCTTTCCCTTAAAGATAGGGTGAGAAGCTCAGTCATCCGAGAGGGGCTCAGAGTAGAGCCACTGCTCCTCCGCATCGAGAGGAGTCAGATGAGGTGGCTCGGCATCTGATCAGGATGCCTCCTGGACACCTCCCTGGTGAGGTGTTCTGGGCACATCCAACCGAGAGGATGCCCTGGAGAAGACTATGTCTCCCAGCTGGCCTGGGAACACCTTGGGATTCTCCCGGAAGAGCTAGAGGAAGTGGCCTGGGAGAGGGAAGTCTGGGCCTCTCTGCTCAAGCTGCTGCCCTCGCAACCCGACCTCGGATAAGCAAAAGATGATGGATGGAGATATATACACACACACACAGTGCTATGTAAAAGTTTTGGCACCCCTCTGAGATTGCATGATAATTTGCTCTGTCTTCATAACAGAAGATCATAACAATATGTTATTTTTTACTAGGGAAATATAGATAAGGGAATGTTGTATGAAAAAAATAAAATGTAACAAATGGGACATGCAAACATTTTGGCACCCTTTGAATTGCATTAATTTGAAGACCTGTAGTCATTTAATGATGACAAGTTGCAGCACAAAATTGGTTTGATTAGCTCATTAGACCTTAAACAAAGACAGATGCAACCAATCATGAAAAAGGTTATTTAACATAGGTAAATGGTAGTTCTGCTTGTCTTTGGTTTTCTCTTAGAGAGTGGCAACATTGGAACTTCTAAAGAACTCTCTACTTACCTAAAAACTAAGATAATTTGTCATTGTGAATTGGGAGAAGTGTACAAGAAATTATCACCAAGGTTTGAACTGTCTGTCTTCACAATCAGAAATGTGGTTAGGAAACTCCACAGGAACAGTCCTTGTGAAGGAAAGATGTGGTAGGCCAAAATAAATATCTGAACGGCATAGCAAGGATGGTTAGAATTGTCACAGACAATCCACAGACCACCTCCAGAGAGCTACAACATCTGGCTGCTGATGGTGTCGTTGTACATCGTTCAACAGTCCAGCGTACGTGGTGATGCTCAAAAAGCCATTTCTGAGTACTCACAACAAGAAGAGTCGCATGAGGTATGCAGAAGCACGTCTAAATAAGCCATAAAAATTTTGGAAAAAAATACTATGGACAGATGAGACTATGGTTAGAATTATTTGGTCACAACCAGAGGCGCTATGCATGGCAAAAAAAATACACATCATTCTAGGAGAAGAACTTGCTGCCTGCTGTAAAATTTGATGGATGGTCCATCATATTATGGAGCTTTATGGCTAGCATAGGTAGTGGAAATCTTATTAAAGTTGAAGGCTGCATGAAATCCTCACAGTATCAGCAGATTTTTGACAAAAATGTTCAAGAGTCAGTCATAAAGTTGAAGTTGCGCCGGGGTTGGATGTTTCAGCACAACAGTGATCCAAAGCATGGTTCAAAATCTACCAAGTACAGTGTTCTAGAATAGCCGTCCCAGTCCCCATACCTGAACATAATTGAAAATGTCGCACCCTACGCAGCTGTGTTTGATCTTGTTCAGGAAAAGATCCCAGTC
The DNA here is from genome assembly GCA_026402145.1 of Polypterus bichir lapradei. Classification (NCBI taxonomy): domain Eukaryota; kingdom Metazoa; phylum Chordata; class Cladistia; order Polypteriformes; family Polypteridae; genus Polypterus; species Polypterus bichir. The sequence continues at coordinate 46,234,727 of JANRMT010062807.1, forward strand.
GCCCCACGGGAAAAAGACTTTCCCGAGACTAAGGTTTTAAAGCTTATGACACCGTTTCTGGACAAAGGCAGAACCATAACAACAGTTGTGTGGAGCTTCCACCTGCAGCTAAAGTCACTTCAGTACACATGTACTTTGTGAGCATGCCCGTGTCAATCAAACAGAGAAAGCTCTGCAGTCTACCTGTGACTTTAGGCTGTAGGAAGATAAGTAAATAAATCAAGGTAAATAACATTTGATATGGCTTTTATATAAGTAACATATAAATGTTTTTATATAAAGACAATCACTAAACATAATCACAAACAGAACTTTGCACGGTACCTTGGCTAGCTCTGTAAACCCTGCTTTTTCTTTGTTGGACACGTGTGGGGCAGACTGACAGGCAGGATGACGCCTAGCCTTTTGCTGCATCCAATTGGTGCCATCTTTCGCCTTTACACCTGGTGTAGCTGCATTGTTCTTATGTGTGAGATGACATTTATTGTGGGGAGGGTTTCTGTTCTCTTTACTCGATGTAGAACTCTCGTCCTCATCTTAGTTCACCTCTGCTATAGCATGTTTTTATTTGAAAACAGTACTGTCAAATAGGGGGGAGCGTGAATGTAACTGTGAGAATAAAACTAAAAAAAAATGCTAACTTTACAAGTACCATACAATTACACCAGCTGTTACAAACTCAAATCAAATGTATGTTTTTATTGTATAATAGTATCAGCAAGAACAGCTCATTACTGAAAACATTTATTTTGGGAAGTGGCAATACTCAAACCCACAACCTCTTGATTATGAGTCAGTAGTCCTTACCGCTGTACTAACAAAACAGTTGTGTCAGCGAAGTACACTAACCAAGCACACTAACCAACAATTTCTTTTTCTTCAGGTGTAGTTTTGAATAAAAGCGCACTTGTTTTGTTAAATACTTGGACTTCACTCTTCACACATTATACACTTCTTGTCAAAATTTTGTCGTTAATATTAAAACACTAGCAGAATATCCGCGCTTCGCAGCGGAGAAGTAGTGTGTTAAAGAAGGTATGAAAAAGAAAAGGAAAAATTTTTAAAATAACGTAACATGATTGTTAATGTAATTGTTGTATGTATACATATATACATATATATATATATATATGTATACATATATACATATATATATTCAAAGCATTCATAGTCTGAATCACAATCTGATTGTATGGGTGGTTACCTATCAGGTAACGCTTGTGGTTGGTCAGCAAGTCGGCTAACATCCGCCACGGCGCCATCTCAGTTGCGAGAAGCAGATCATATAGAATGGTTGAAAATAGTTTTACTGTCAAATAATGCAAAGAGTACACGACACGTGTTACGCCTATTCAGACTATGAATGCTTTGAATGTAATTACCCCGATCTACAAACTGTCAAGTAAACGAACCACACGCCGTGGCGCAGCGTTAGGGGCTTCGTCTCTAACGCTGACATCCGAGGTTCGATTCCCGAGAGGGAGTGCAGTGAGTGTGTACACCTGATGAGCCCAGAATTAGGGCGAAACACGTGTCGTGTACTCTTTGCATTATTTGACAGTAAAACTATTTTCAACCATATATATATATATATATATATATATATCAAAATACATATCTATATACATATCTACATATACACACATATATATATATATATATATATGCATACCTATCTACATCATATATACACACACATATACATACATACACAGACACACACATATATATATAATTTGTGTGTATGTATGTATGTATGTGTGTGTGTGTGTGTGTGTATACACATACATACAAACATACACACAGGTATATATAAATATATGTGTATATATATATATGTATGTATGTGTCTATATGTGTGTGTATAGCTTTGATCACTGAGTGCAAGGGAAAAATAATAAAATGTAGTCTATAAGTTATTAAACAGTAAAACATTAACGTTTTAAGAAGTAAAGGTACATTGAGCACTACTGGAGTGGTTGCGGGTAAACTACATTTTAAAGACGGTATAACAGAACAGGTAAGTAGTACTAATAGCAGCTAAAATGTATATGGATCATCTCTCGGTAGTAGATCCCTTTTGAAAGGCGCTACATGACGGCTATGGTATAGAAATTACATTTTCTATGTGAAAGTCCAAATTTCTGCCTCTGGTAATGTGCCTTACCAGCAATTAAAGAAAATTAGTTTTGTGTCCTCTGCAGTGTTAAGAGAGAAAGGCTTTGGTTTGAGATAAAAGGAAAAAAAGGTGTAAAGAAAGGAAAGTTGCCTTTTTCTTTTATATAGTGTAGAGAGATGTTTTCGCTGACGATATGATCGCCTTTTGGGGACAGTCGCGGTGGGTCTTGTGCAGACTGGTGAGACGTCCCAGCTATTAATCGGCTGTGATGGCACTGTCAGTCCTTCACTCCTGTGCGTGTCTTCATAATCCGAGCTGACGACCTCATAATCGTATACAGATGGAGCCACGTCAAATAGCCGCGGCCGTGTGAATGGCGTGCAAATGGCGTACGGCTGCCCTACGCACGCCGTGATCCCCCCCTCCCTCTACTAACAGAAGGCGTGTCAAGATTTCACAGTAAACACGGCCATTCATGCCCTATTTATTCATTTACCTGGTTCCACCACTAGATGGCGCTTTGTTCTCAAGAACACGTTAACACACGCCGGCAATTTAGCTGCGCTGAATTGCAATCACGTGATTTTAACAACCCACCCCCCCTCCCCCGCCGAATTGACGCTACCAAACTGCACTACAGAGATTAAGATGGCGGCTTAACACTAGAATTACCAGAGTCTACGAAAAAACTCTTAGATCCGTCCCACCTTAAATCGCTTCTTAAAACCGTTCTCACCTCTCCGCCAGCGTCTTTTGTTAATCTAAATGTGTTGATAAAGAAAAGTTGCAAGTAGCCGGCTATTCCATCCCCCCATCAACTTAGAAAGTGCACAAACTTCTCCCAGCTCATGCCTTGATTATCTGGGAGTGAAGTGGAGTTTTAGAGTGGAAATAATAGATCATTATTTGGAATACACGTATTTCACGTGTGTTCCGTTTCTACAGTAATCCGTGTAA
>JANRMT010062807.1:46252802-46284168 GCA_026402145.1 Polypterus bichir lapradei
TCCGATCTCCTTTCTAGTGACTCTTTTGATTTACAAGTAAAAGCAAGCAAGTAAGTGTATTTGAAATGGGAAAAAAAACTCTACTTCTAGGTTGTAAACGAGACATAACTTTTTTTTAGGAATAATTAAACTGTTTTTCGTGGTATTCTTTTTTTAAATTCATGGCTGGGAAATAAGTATGTGGCCAAGTAGTCTACACCCTAGATCTGAAAGGTGTGTGATAGGTAGGTTTTGTGGTAAAGCTTCATTTAAAATTGTTCAAACCATGTATTTGATAAGAATTTGTGGGTTTCTGCCATGTGCTCACTGCTGCCAGAAACACTTTGTTCCCCATTAAACCTGGACTGGATTAAGCTGTTTTTAAAAAGCATAAAAGAAGATGGGTAATGTGTGTGTTTTTTGTGCGTGGAGAGGAAACTTTGGGCACACTGTGCAGAAATACTCAAAGTACAATACATAATTTCTACCATTGATTTAGTTCTTACTATAAGTCAGGGGTCCTCAACCGAGGGTAAAATTGCTCAAAAAATGTCAGGTCGAGAAGAAAGTTTGAAGTAGGCCTGTTTTGTGAAATAACATTATTTTGTGATATTTTTATTGTTTTTGTTATTTAAACTTTAAGTAAAAAAATTTAAAAACAATATCTTACAATGTGTTCTTTGAAGATGACTTTATTATGGTCGAAGTATAAACTCAAATTACTGAACAAAACATGGTTGGGTTAAATTTACTATTGAAAAGCTGCTACAGGGAAAAATGTGGATAAAAAATGTTTGGAGCCCCTGCTATAGGTCAGGCTAATTATAAATTAAAATTGCCTTCATAAGTATGCAGTGGCAAAGAGTAAATACTTATATTCTGGTCTTGTGTTCAAATAATATGTGAGGTCTCTACCTATAACTAAGTGTAAAGTGAAGTTGGGAAAACTGAGCTCAGCTATGAGAGTTGCAATTACATAACCAGACATTTATATTGCATAGAATTGCTTATCTTTGCTGTTTGTACTTTGAATAACCTATTACTTAGGACCTTAACCTGTGGGTATTCTTAGTTAGCAGTTATGTTCTATTCTATTAAGATCATTTTAATGACAGTGTACCTAAGTGATCCACAGCGCTATACTGGTAAAGCTGGACAATTTTGATTGTTTAAAAAAAAAAAAAAAACAGGAAGCTCATAATGTTAAAGGAATCTTTTGGTATTAATTGTGCATGAGGCAGCAATGGCTTATATTAACTCCAGTTTGGCATTCTGTGCTTTATGTTTGCACTCTTCCTTGAGTATGACTGGTTACTTTTTGTGTGTGTGTTTGTGTGTATGTGTGTAAATCAAGGATCAGTATAATCACTTTCAGTGCAACATTGGGGTTATCTAAGTTAAACCTGCTACATAAGCAGGTCCAACGTCTTTGTTGAATTTGATCATCTTTCTTAAGAATCTTCTGGTTTATACTAAAATAAAGCAGAACAGTCAATATTTTGTATTAAATAGTCAATATTGAAATGTCTTCCTGTTTACTTGAAAAACATAGTTTCCAGGAATTTTAAACAGACCTATTACTAAAACCCAAACAAGGATAATTCAAGTTTAGTAGGCACTACTCAACTCACAAAAGTTGCCTTGTAAATACATGTCTGTAATGTCGTTTATACTAAATATTCCTGCATTTAGTAGAGTAGCCTATTTAACTGTCATTTGATGGGTTATGTTTTTTGTGTCATTGGACAGGTATCCATTAAAGAGAAGCTTCCTAATCTAAACTTTACCTCATTACATTTTATTAATTTTAAAAGCTGTATAACCCTCAAAGTAAGACCAAAGTTGCTCCACAGCTGATTCATTTTATCTCTGTTTAAAAGGTTGCATGTTCCTATCTCTTTTCTCTTCTTTGTGCATCTGTTTTCTTTATCCATAAACCTCTTACCTAACTCATGATACAATGCTGTATTCATTTTTTTGAACTCCTCCAGAGGGCACAAATTTCTAATGCAAGACAGTAGGTATTAAAAAAAAATCCACAGACTAATACTGTAAATGTAATTTAAATATAAGCCATGTTTTTTTTAAGAATAATATCACAGTCACAGCCATTTCACCACTACCTACCTTGAAGGCTTCTTCTTTTGCTCAGCTTAATGGAGTAATGGTGCCTCTGCCCCTTTCTAACAGGTTTTCAACATGGACTCTGTTAAGAAAAAACTTGGACCTTGTGACCAGGTGGTGCTTTTGAGAAAGCTGCCTATGCTTAACTTTCTTGATGTTTGATCCGCTGGATTCAGGGAAGATGTGACATACTTTCGTTATGAGGGTTGTGAATGATCTCTGTGATTCTGTTGGCAACAAAGGTCTTGAATCGAATGTTTTCATTTGAAATGTACATTAGCACTTGAGGTGCTATCAGTCCAAAGTGTAGATTCTTGCAGGAGTATTTGCAGTTCACCTTTTAGCATCTTGTCCATTCTGACTGCCACAATGGGTGTTGTTATTTCTGTTGACTTCCCCATGAGAAGTAAACTGTGTTTTTCACCTTTTATGTTGGGCAAGAGCAGATATGTGACAGTGCCATATCCATCTTCACTGGCATCTTTAAAATGGTACATTAGGGCTGACTTTTTGGTTCCAAACCATGCAGGTTGGATGCATCTGTTCACATTGTAGTTCACTAAGAATTTTAAGTCATCCATCCATTCTTTTCTGTTCCTGAATGTATTTAACATCCACTTCTTCATCCCACTCACGTTTCTCTTAAGATAAGCTTTGCTGGAAGTATAGCAGGTATTAAAAATCTGATGGTGTCATAAACTGAGCTAACAACAGATAGAATACCACGCTTTGTGGTGGGCTTGTCTTGTAACTTTATCTGAAATTTGAAACTATCTGTTCACTACTGGATGCCCAGGTGCGTTCTGTTAGGAGCAAACTATGGCTCAAGTCTAAATTCTTTTGTTCAAGAGCTCTGTCTTCTTCAGGAATAGTCAATAAAACTGGTCTGTTGTCACTTACCCACTTGGTGAAATAGAATTCCCCTCTGAAGCCTAGAGTTTGGGGATCTTTCAAAAACGTATTGCTTGTTCTTCTGTTACAACTAACTTTAAGCAGTCATCTATGTAGAAATTATGGAGCATGGGATTAACAGCTTCCTCGTGAAACGTATCTCTGGCACCTTCATCGTTTCAACACAAAGCATAAGAAGCAGAACTAAGTGAAGAAGTAGCACAAATAAATGTACTGTCATTTTAAATTCTTCCAAAACTTTATTTAGGTTACCTTCAGGCCACCACAAAAAGTGTAAAAGATCAGTGCCTTTATCTGGAACTTTCACTTGGTAGAATATTGGTTTAATGACTGCCATTATTGCCACTGGCTCTTTTGTAAGGATGCCAGTGAGTGTGTTTAAGTCGAGACCTTTCAGTAGTTGTTCATTAAGTGTAGTCTGTGGCTGTGCAATCAAAGATCACTCAAATCTTATGTTTCTTTGAATGATACACACCATGATGTGGAATGTACCACACCCTGCCTTCATTGCAGTTCAGTCTTATTTCAGATATCTTGACAGCATAACCCTTTTCAATAATGTCTCTCATGAAAGCTTTGTAGTCTTCATAGAAACCTGAAGTTTTGCTCAGTTTTCTTTTGAGCCCAATAGCATGCTGTTCAGCAATGCAGTGATTGTTTGGCATTTTAAATGTTTCATCTTTTAAGCAATAGTGGCCACCTACCAGTCTTGCAGATTCTGAGATTATATACACATGAACTTGATATCCTCCTGCGACATTTCTCTTTTCTCTTCACAGCTGCGCTCTGGAATGTCTGAATTGTACTGTTGGTGCAAACCTCTTAGTTTTCATGCTTCACAGGATAGGATTTGATGAAGTTGGTCTCATGGACAGCTGAGACATCTGCCTTCATTCCAACATCTCAAGAGACTGCATGGTGCCTTGATAAGGTGGTGGTTGAGCAGATAGCCACCACAGTAGAACCGGAAAGAAACAGCAAAGAATTGTGGGAATTAGTATAAACTGCAGATCCCTGATAAATACAATAATTCAGTGTCCATATAGTCTATTAAGAATACAACTGAAAAAGCCAAATTAAAGTAATGGGCTTTTACCAGTTTCTTAAAATGTTCCGCAGTGTTAGCCTGATGAATTTCTATAGGTAAAGTATTCCAGATTTTAGGTGCATAACAGCCGAAGGCCACCTCACACCTTCTTTTAAGCTTGTCTGTTGGAATTATAAGCAGACCTTCTCGAAGATTTAAGATTATGACTTGGGAGTGTAGGGGCACAGGCATTCCAAAATATTGGGCAGAGCAAGATTATTTAATGCTTTATAAAGCATTCATAGTATTTTAAAGTCAATTTTGAATGACACACGTAACCAATGTAATAACATTTAAAACTGGTGAGATGTGGTCAAATTTTATTTTTCTAGTTAAGATTCTGGCTGCTGCATTCTGCACTCATTGTAAGTGATTCATGTCTTTCTTATGTAGTTCTGTTAGGAGTGCATTACGGTAATCTAATTTTTTAGCATCTTTTATAAGTTATCAGCTAACTTTTGCTATATCCCTTAAGTGAAAGAATGCATTTCTAGTAATCTGGTTAATGTGTGATTAAAAGTTTAGGTCAGAAGCGATGGTTACCTCTAAATTCCTTACCTCCCCCTTGATTTTTAAACCAAAGGGATCAAGTTTTTTCTATTATCTAATATATCCATGTGTGCCAATCACTTAGATTTCTCTTTTTTCCCTATTTATTTTGAGAAAGTCCATTCAGAAATAGTGTTGAGACTGCTGGATCAGATATAGATAAGTACAGCTGTGTGTCATCTGCATAGCTGTGGTAACTCACTTTGTGTTTTGAGATAATCTGACCTAATGGAATCATGTAGATTGAAAAGAGCAGCGCACTCAGAATAGATCCTTGTGGTACACCATCCACAGTAACCTATATCTCTGTGGTACAATCACCACAACTAACAAAGAATTTTTTTACCTGTTGAGTAAGACTGAAACCAATGTAAGACACTGCTGAAGATTCCTGCCCATTGCCTAAGGCAATTTATAAGAATACTTTGATCAATGGTGTCAAATGCTGCACTCAAATCTAAGAGAACAAGAACAGGCATATGGCCTCTGTCTGCATTTACCTGCAAGTCATTTACACTAACCTGAGTGAAAATTGTCAAGAATAGAATGTTTAGTCAAATAATCATTTATCTGCTTAATAACTGCCTTTTTTAGAATTTTGCTTAAGAAAGGCAGGTTAGAAATTGGTCTAAAATTGTCAAAGATGGAGGTGTCGAGATTACTTGTCTTGAGCAGGGGAAGACTCCAGTATCTAAAGATGAGTTCACTTTGTCAAGTACGTTATTAATAAGGACGTTGGAGACTTCTTTAAATAAGCCTGTTGGTCACTAGGTCAAGGACACAGGTGGAAGGTTTCAACTGAGAAATGATTTTACCTAGTTCTGGCTGATCTGTTCCATTGAAACAATTTAACTCACTTAAAAGAGAATGCTGGCATTCAATTAGATTAACTTTGGCGGATTTACTTTATTTTTTATATCATTTATTTTGTGTTTAAAAAAACATGGTGCAAGTTTCCCTGCTAGTTTTAAGGAGCTATTCCATTGAGTGAGCTGGAAGAGGAGTAGCTGAAAGTAAAACTTGCACTACTAGCATTATCATTTATAATTTTAGAGAAATAGGCAACCTCTCAAGGTGGATTGGGTTGTTATATTCAGTTATGTTTGCCTTCAGTATTTCATACTGGACTATCAGTTTAGTTTTTCTCCATTTATGCCCGGCTCTCCTTCATGTTCTCTTTAAATCAAACTCTTTGAGTCCTACGTGATATAACAGTGCTAGAGGATTTCTTAACTGTCTTTTCTGGGGCCACCATATCTACTGCAGCTCTTATTTTAGCATTAAAATTTTCCACCTTTTAACACTATTTGCACTATTGAGGCTAGCACTAAAACCCAACTGATTGTTTAGAATATTAGCAAATATTGAAACAGAGGATGTTTTAAAATAATGTTTTTCAAAAATGTTTCTCATTAGTTGTAATTATCAGTATTTCTACTTTAAGTAACATGCATAAAAGGTCAGAAATACCAACAATCATGTCCTGCCTCATGTCAGCTTTTAAATCTTTTGAAATCATTAAGTCCAATGTCTGTCCTCCCTTATGTGTGTGCTAGCCGATATGCTGACTCAGATCAAAAGACTGCAGTAAGTTCAGGAAATCTCTTGGTTTTAGGTCACACTGGTTGTCCACATGAAAATTCAAATCGCCTACAATTAGGGACCTGTCATAATTCATGTTATTAGAGATGAAAAGTCTGAAAATTCCTCAATAAAAGACGCGCTATATTTGGGAAGTCTATAAACAGCTAGTATGAGTGACTGGGAGTCTCCTTGAATAACAACAGCTATGTTCTAAAAAGACGTGAATGTTCCAAGGCTGGCATTTTTACCATTTAATCATCTTAAGTAAATACTTGCTAAACTACCTCCTTTCTTGCACTGGCGTACTGAATGAGCAAAGCTCTAATTCAGAGGTGCTGCTTCAATTAATACTGCAGCACCGTCTGAGCTGAGCCATGTTTCACTTGGTGAGAGAAAGTCTATTTTCCTATCACTGATAAGATCATTAATGTAAAAATTCTTGCTAGTTAATGGTTAATATTTAGCAGAGCCATATTTAAAACCTTGGAAGACCAGAGCTGAAATGGAGTGTTGTGGTAGCTTAAAATATTAATAAGGTTATTCTTGTTAATGCTGCTTTGTGCAGATTTTTTCTTTAATCTATGATCTTATCTTTTGACCAATAGTCTACAGTATATCTCATCAAAATTGTCCAAAATGTGCACAGGGTAAGTAAGATTCAACTTGCGAATGATGCCATTAAGTGCCAGTAAGCCGTGACACATGTTTTGCAAATGTGGAACACTTAGTCTGTTTCCAGGAAAATGATTTCTACACAGTTTTTATCAAGTAACTTTGGATTTGTCATCACTCCTAATGCTTAAAACATTTTTTGGAGTTCCTGATGGGATAAAAGTGTGCTATGAAAGTGTTAATATTTAAGATGAAAAATACTTGTCAGTGCAATTTTTTTCTGTGACAAAAGCAAAATACAAATTAAATAAAAATGTGCATTTAATGATGAAAAATAAGATAATTGCTTTTAAAATCATTGTTGACGAAAAATAAAATGAAAATGTTAAAAACAGATAACTGGACGATGAATGAAGTTAAGCTCTTTGCACATCTATATTATACATGCATGGTCCACCAACAAATAACAAGCATGAATACAGTGGTGCAGTTTTAAAAACTTTCATGCATGCTTTTAATTGGATAACACTAGTTGGGGTACCATCAGGAAATGATCATATCAACCAGAATCCTGCTTCGCTCTGCTGTGTTGACCAACATAATTCTCTGGTGAAAAAATGGTCAGACATATGGACAACTTTAATTACAATGCTGATGAAAATTATGTCAACAGTTGTAGCAGTTACAAATTGAGTCAAGTTTCAAATGAAGTGGCTATTTGCCTTGTCTACATTATTAATGAAATGAGTTGCTCCATTTAATGCTAACGTAAAATGTATTTAGGATTTCCATGCTTGAAGCGCATCTCCCAATTAATACAATGTGTTCATGTACAGTACAGCAACACAGCACTGCTTCATTGCTGAATACGAATCTGGAAACATTCAATTTGTTGTTCGTTTGATTTTTGAGAAAAAACTAATAAAAGCAAATATTAGAATTGTTTGTTATTGAATGTAATGCAGTCTCTTATTTACAGTTGACTACAGGTAACTTGTAATTCTGGATTTGCACGCAGGCTAAGTAACTACAAAGTCTGATCACTCATGTGAGACACTTAGGAACAAGTTTTTTAATAAGCTAATGATGTAAATATAAATCTTACATTAGCAAATGACGCAAACCTAACAGAGTGATTTTCAAACAAGCCATATTTTCAAGGTATTTTGTTACATAAACAGTTTTTAAGGATTTGTTTAAATGTAAATATCCTAAATAATTTTGGAATTCACTAATTCGACAGCACAGATATACTAATGTTTGAATTTTAGTATTTAAGCAGTATTTTTCAGTTGCTAGAGAAAATATATCAGAGAATAAATTTAAAAAGTACACGTTGTCAGATAAATCATTCTTTATAAACCCTATGATAAAGTTAAGTATGTGCTGCTTGGTCAGCCTTTTTTTGGTAAAATTTTATACCAGCATAACTAAAGTGCATGGAAGGCCAGAAATCTGTGATGACAGACCAGAGCTGCCATTATCTGGCCAAAATCTTTTGGTGTAAAAACTTTCTTCACCTACTCAGTAGTCAATAATCAATTACATGTGGTTTGGCTCATTAGTGTACATGTTTAGTATATTAGTTTATAATCTGATTTTTACTGTTTGACTAATTTACTTTTAGTTGACTAAAACTGATTTGCGTTTTTTAAGAGTAAAATAAAACATTATACCTACATTGAAGTATGGTGGTGACAGAATATATACTGTGGGGTTTAGCTAGGCATCAGGTTAAAATAGATTAGAATGTTTCTAGTAATATAAAGTGAAGGTGAGGCACAAGTTAATCTTTCAGCAAAGCAGTGATCCCAAACACAAAAATAAAGTTACTTTGGAGTGGCTTAAAAACATAAAAGTTGAATGGCCTGCACTAGTCAAGTCAAATTCCCAAACTCACTTCAGAGTCAGTTGCACTATTTGAAAACTGCATTGCAAAACATCATCTGATTAACCAAACAACCTGTAGAAAGTCTGCCAGGATGAAAGTTCCAACATCACTCCTGGACTGTGTGTAAGGCACAACACACTTACCACAAAAGTATTATTGCTGTAGATGGAGGCCATATACAATATTACAGTGTTGAGATTACATACTTATGCAAACCGTGCATTTTCTTTTTTAAGAATTTTTTTCTAACATAAAATGATGTCATATTAAAGAAAAGCATTTAAAAATGTGCACTAGTGGTTTGAAATTGAAAGTGTCACACAGAAAAAGATTTCAGTTTAAAGATTTGGTTGATGGTCTCACCACTTTTGCAAGGCATTGCATACAGTATGTTTTGGTGAACTTGTTTTCTTTTAGTTATTATTGCAAGTTTGGTTCTAATATCATTGGTTCTAATTTCATTTTTTAACAAGCTCAAAACCTTATTAATATATGGTTTATATATTTTAGTAGTTTTTAACTGCACTTGCTAACGCTTAAATTGGTAGAATATGCCTTATGCCCTGTGTTTCCTGGGATTGGCTCCAGCAGACCCCCATGACCCTGTGTTAGGATATAGTGGGTTGGACAATGACTGACTGACTGACTCAGCTTGTTTATCCTTTAAAAATATTAATACTGGAGCTTCCCTTGGTTGCTATTCACTAGTAATGTTTTTAAAATGTGACCTTAAGTGTTATTTTATAATATGAAACATCCATTTTTATGAAATTGTACTGTCATTAATTTCTTTGAGGTAAATGTGGAAAAAACATAAGTCATACATTTTAGAAAGACAAAGGCCATTCTCCCACCTTCTCAAGTAAGTGGAGAATCTATTAACACTAGAATTACCAGAGCCAACAAAAAAACTCGTAAATCCGGCCCACCTTAAATCCCTTTGCACCTCTCCGTCAGCATCTTTTGTCTTCTAAATGTGTGGATTAGAAGTTCTTGGTTGTGCCAATGTATGAGGCTATAAAGGCCAATGCATGACCTGCAGAATTTGTTTTATGTGGGGCTGATGTAGGCTGCTGCATTAGGAAGCAATGCCCCTATTGCATTATGGTACTTTTTCCTGTCCTCTCTGCTTTGTTTCTGAATAACATCCTGTTGGTGAATGATACCATACTGAATGACAGAACACTACTTGTCTCTTCAGGTTTGGATTCAGGTTAAGGCTGGATGCTGCACTGCTTCAGAATTGACTTCATGCAGTGCTTATACCGCACTTACTGACCTCAGCTTTGGCTCTGCCTGTCTTTCAGTTGCCTATATAGGATCGGTCTAGGATGCAGTGTGCTGGTATCCAGATAACATGGCCCAATGATTACATTTCCATGTGAGCTATTAGGGGTCTTGTGCTGGTGTTTTGGTTGCAAATTTAAATATAAGAGTACAGAGAATGCATACATCACTGTAAACTGCAGCTTTTGATTGGCTCTTAATGACTCTGGAACAGAGATGACCAAAGGATGTAGAGGTGAGGTTCAACTATGGTTAGGTATCAGTATCTATATTACATGAAAGGAAAAGAATGCTGACATGGCAGGTAAAATAAGGTACAAAACTTGGAGAGGTTTGCCATTGATGTGAAAAGATGGCAGGGTCTGTGTTGCAATAGTTTGCATTATGACTTATGTCTTCTTGGCAGTTACCTACAAACTGAAGGAGATGTAAATAGAAGAGATATGGTTGAGGGCATTTTGAATTGCTGATGCTGAGTGGGCTACAAGAGCATAATAATCTGTGTACTGAAGCTTTGTGATATGAGAAGTTAAGATCTTAATGTAGATTATTAGATATCAGATATTAAAGAGACTACCATCCAGATAATATTACATGTTGACAGCATTGTCATTTCCAAGGTGCTTGTGAATAAGGAGGGTGACAGCAGTCCTTTGCAACACTGCCATGCAGAAGGTCATCATGGAACTGGAAATTTGCATGGCAGAGCCAAGATAGACACCCCTTTCTTACTCTTACTTCTTATGTAGGCCCTTGCCTCCTTACCTAGGTTAAAGACCCCTGGCAGCAGAGAAATGTAGAGGATGCAGGTCTAGATGATGAATAGAAGTATTCTGTCCAAAGTCTGCACATGGACGACGTGGAATAGATGGTTGCCGACGCATGGATTCCTCTATGGCAGCTCATCAATTAAATAAGCAGTCTTGCCATGCTCACCCTCCAAAGGAAATGGCCAAGTAAAGGTGGTCGTAACATACCCTGCTCTATCCTATCCCAGGGTGGCATGACACAGCCACCAGGTCACCAAACTTCATTTGACGTATGAATAAAAGAAGTAACGTAAACCTCCAGATACCAGCTTGGAATGTCCAGCCATTGTTTGCCACACTTGAACAGTTCCACCTCCTTCAGAGAAGAACCATTCTGGTAGCCAACGAACTTTGCTGATATAACACTGACTTTGCAGTCTTGATAGAAACACATTTTTCATGTTGAATATTCTCTATGTAAATCCTAAAACTCAGTACCTGAGAAAACATACCTGAGTCTCCATCTGGCATCAGTGAAAGGGTGATAATATGGCACGTCTCACTCACCACAAAAAGTAATCTCACCCTCATTAGCTCAAATGAGCCTACTTTTGATTCAAGGTAGCAGACCTAGGATGAATTGTATTTTCAAATCTCTGATATTATTGTAAAATACAGTAAACAGGGTGTTAATCATATGTTATTCCTTCTTGGAGCCTGTCAGGCTGGGAGCAAATAATTCACTGTAGAAGGATATATTGTACAAGCATGGATCCAGAAATTTTAATAGAAACAGCCCTTCTCTTTTAAAAGTTTGTGCCTGTCACTGTTTGGTTGTAACCAGCTCTATCTTTAAGCTTAAAAATAAACTTAATTAAGAAAGTGCTATTGTTTTGATCATGGGAGTTGCCACGATGGTTCATGTCATTGTGAGGTTGGCAGACAAGAAAGACATCCTCTCCTCCAGATTAGGCATGATGCCGTGTGGAGCACCACATGATCAGGGCAAAGTTGCATTTTAAGATTCAACTATGAAGATAAAAGAAACCTGGAAACAGAAAAGTAAGCCCTGCAATACTGTAGACCCCAACCCCCTCACGCCTACCACACCAGCCAACTCTGGAAACAACTAACAGGGAAACTCTCAAGCATTCCATTCTGTTAAATGTTAATTCCTCCTGGCATTCTCAGTGATCAGCCATAATATTAGGCCACATGCAGCTTGCTTTCCCATCCCCTGCATTGACGGAGCTCAGCTAACAGGCAAATAGTTCTCCCAGCTCGAGCCAAGCTCCTTATCTGTGTGTGAGATCTGGAGTTGTATAGGGTAAATAATACAGTATATTGTTATTTGGAATACATGCATTTCATGTGTGTTCCGTGTCTACAAAGATCTGGGTAAGTGTAGGATGAAAGGAAATGCGAGAAATGCAAGAAATGCTGAACACATACCTAAAACAGAAACTTTGTCCATGTTGTACTAATAATGATGAGAAGTGTATAATGTGTGAAGACTTTAGTCCAAATATCAAATAAACATGTACACTTTTATTCAAGAATATAACCAAAGGAAAAAAAAAAGTATTCGATTTACAATCAACAGGGAATTTATACTGCTGCATTATAACCCAAAGGTCCTGGGTTCGAGACTGGGCGCTCCGTGTTTTGAGTAGTGAGCTGCTATTATTATTATTTCTAAAATATAATAAAAACATGCATTTGATTTGAGTCTGTATCACCCGCTGTAAATTGTTGCTAATTTTAAAAGTTAGCCCTTGTTTTTTTATTATTCAGTTTTATTCTCTCAGTGACGTTCACGTGGTACAACAAACTTGCCTCTCCCTCTTTGAGTTGATGGCATTTATCTCCATTCTTTTCACTGGAGCAGTGCTGTGGCTGATGCCTGCTCAGTACTGTTTGTTGTACCGGAAATTAAAGGTACGATGTCCCGTGATTACTATCAGACTGGACAAAGGCAGGACCATAGCAACAGACAGCTTCTTCACAGTGCTTTTGCAGGCTAATAGACTGCTCTGCATAACAACGCAGCTCTGCTTGGCCCCATAAGTAAAATGGGATTTCCACCTGCAGCTAAAATCACTTTAGTATGCGAGCAATTTGCCATGCTAGTGTTTAGAACTGACAGTGCCATGCTGACAGTGTATGCACCAAAATTTTACACCGGCTGTTACAGACTGAAATCAAAGGCTTCTGCTTTCCTGGCATGAAACCATACTGCTGCTCACTAATCATCACCTCCCTTCTTAACCTTGTTATACTACTCTTTCCCATAACCTCATGCTGTGGCTCATCAGTTTTATCCCTCTTTAGTTACTTAAGCTCTGCACGTCCCCCTTATTCTTCAAAATCAGTACTAGTTCAATTCTCCATTCCTTAGGCATCCTCTCACTTTCCAAGATTTCATTAAACAATCTGGTTAAAAACTCCACTGCCATCTCTTCTAAACACCTCCATGTTTCCACAGGAATGTCATCTGGACTAATGGCCTTTCCATTCTTCATCCTCTTGATAGCTGTCCTTACTTCTTCCTTGCTAATCCGTTGCACTTCCTGATTCACTATCGCCTTCTCTCTCTTTCATTCTCTTCATTCATCAGCCTCTCAAAGTACTCTTTCCATCTTCTCAACACACCCTCCTCCCTTGTGAGTATGTTTCCATCTTTATCATTTATCACCCTAATCTGCTGCACACCTTTCCCAGCTCGGTCCCTCTCACTAGCCAATCTGTACAGGTCCTTTTCTCCCTCCTTAGTGTCCAACCTCTCATACAACTCATCATAGCCCTTTTCTTTAGCCTTCGTCATCTCCCTCTCTTCACCTTACACATTAACTCCTTGTACTCTTGTCTACTTCCTGCAGCTTTCTGACTATCCCACTTTTTCTTCTCCAACTTCTTCCTCTGTATACTCTCCTGTACTTCTCCATACCACCACCAGGTTTTCTTTTCCTCTTTCCTCTGTCCAGATGTCATGCCAAGGACCCTTCTTGCTGTCACCCTTACTATTTCTGCTGTAATTGCCCAGCTGTCTGGGAACTCTTCACTGCCACCCATTGCCTGTCTCACCTCCTCCATAAACTTGACCTTGCAGTCTTACTTTTAAACTTCCACCTTTTGATCCTTGGCTCTGCCCTCACTCTCTTCCTCTTCTTGATCTCCGTCATCCTACAGATCACCATCCTGTGCTGCTTAACTACACTTTCCCCTGCCACCACTTTGCAGTCTTCAGTCTCCTACAGATTGACTCTTCTGCATAGGATGTAATCTACCTGTGTGCATCTTCATCCACTCTTGCACACAATCCTATGTTCCTCCCTCTTTTTTTGAAAAACGTATTCACCACAGCCATGTCCATCCTTTTGGCAAAATCCACTATCCTCTGACCTTCTTCATTCCTCTCCTTGACACCATACCTACCCATCACCTCCTCGGCTCCCTTCACCAACATGTTCATTGAAATCTGCTCCAATCACCACTTTCTGTCCCCTGGGTACACTGTTCATCACTTCATCCAACTCACTCCAAAAGTCTTCGTTCTCATCCATTGCACACCTAACTTGAGGAGCATATGCACTAACATCATTCATCATCACACCTCAAATTTCCAGCTTCATAATCATTACTCTGTCTTACGCTCTTTTCACCTCCAAAACACTCTTGACATAATGTCCCTTCAGAATAACCCCTACCCCATTTCTCCTCCTATCCACACCATGATAGAACAATTTGAATCCTCCTCTGATCCACCTGGCCTTACTCCCCTTCCATTTAGTCTCTTGCACGCACAATGTATCAACCTTCCTTCTTTCCATCATATCTGCAAACTCTCTCCCCTTACCAGTTATACTGCCAACATTCAAAGTTCCTACCCTCAGTTCCACTCTCTTTACCTTCCTCCTGTCCTCCTGCCTCTGGACATATCTCCCCCCTCTTCTTCTTCTTCGGCCAATGCAATGATATAAATTACCAACACAGATGAAGATGAAATTAATAACAATAAAAAATATAACCCACACATTTAGAGAGTACTATCAGTCCTAATATTGTGCTCAGTGTAAAGAAGACAAATTCTTTGACCCAGTACAAATAGCGCAGCTAAATACTCTTAGTGCAGAGGAACTTGACAAACTTCGGACACTGTCAGCACTAGTGAATGCTATAAATTCACTCCAGAGTGGGAAAGGAGCAGGCCCAGATGGCTATCCAGAGGAATTTTACAAAACGTTTTCAACTAAGCAATGTTTATAGAAGCTAAAGACAACAAAATGCTACCTCAATCTGTTAGCCAAGCATTAATTACTGTCTTTCCAATGAAAAATTAAGGACTTATTACAATGTGCATCATACAGACCAATTTCACTTCTGAATTATGATGTTAAAATACTCTCCAAATTTCCAGCTAGAAGGATTGAGAAAGTGCTTTCTTCTGTAATATCACAAGAAGAAACCAAATTTATTAAAGGCAGGCACTTAGCTTTTAAGCCTTTGGCATCTGTTTAATGTAATATAATCGCGCATAAATTCTAAAGCACCAGAGATCTGATTATCTTTGGACACAGAAAAAGCCTTTGACAGAGCTGAATGTTGAATGTCCAGTAACCACATTGCATACATATGGGTTTAACCCAAATATATGTGCTTGGATAAAAGTACTTTATACCAGTCTAGAAGCCTGTCTGTATTAGCATTATTTCAGAGTACTTCAAAGTAGAACGTGGTACTTGTACTTTATTACCATTGCTTTTTGCCATCGCCATTGAGCCAATGACCATTCACTTTTGAAATGCATTAGAGATGAAGGGGATTATCAAAGAAGGATTTGAACAGAAATCACTATATGCAGATGATATGTTACTGTATATATCAGACCCACAAACCTCTGTACCAGTAGTCCTTAATGCACTAGCAGAATTTTAAAAGATACCTGGACTCAAAATCAGTTTGATTAAAAGTGTTTTTTTTTCCCTAGTGAACTTTCTAGAGCACGATACTAGACTGGACGTCTATCCATTTATTTTATCAGAACAGTTTAAATATCTAGGGATAAACATCACAAGTAAATATAAAGATCTTTTTCAACACAGTTTTCCTATCAGAATGGAAAAAATCAAACAAAATATGAGCAGATGGTCTATCCTCCATCTCAATTAAGCAGGAAGAATCAATACCGTCAAGACAAACATCTTTCTCAAGCTTATTTTTCTATTTAAGAGTATCCTTATATACATTACCAAATCACTATTTAAGAATTTATAACCTCATTTATCATGCAAAAGGTTGAATGGCATTTACTGGACGATAAATATGCAGGTTATATACACTTGGAAATTGACCCATATTGATGAATATAAACAAACCTGGTCTGCAATAAAAATAAAATAATGCTATACTTCTTTATATATGCTTCTCTGTGCTTCTGTAAATGTAAGTTAGTGTCAATATACCAATAATTGATTCAGTGGAATATTTTCTTCATGTAAAAAAGGAACAAAAAATACTTTCTAATGGCTTAGCCTGTGCACAAGTCCAGAATTAGAAAATTAATTTATCTAATGTTACCTATTGTCAAGTCTCATACTGCTAACAGTGCAATATTTGTGTCTGGAGACAACCATAAGTGAATTTTGTTTAAAAGTGTGTGGGAACAACTAGACAACTTACCAAGTGTCATTTCAAACCAATCCAATGTGTCATGAAGTCAGCACTCAAAGTATGGGTGGTGATTTTGAAGTTCAAAGAGCAGTTGTGCTCTTGTTAACCTGGCTCAACAGCAGGCAAGCTTCTGATTACAATAAACTGTCTATATCTAAAAAGACTGCTACTAATCATTTAAATGTGTGTCATGTATGTGGAGAGCCCATTGTTTGTGCTAAAATATAAGCATAGCCTGTTGCAAGGGAAAAACCTTCTTGTAAAATCAGGTTATGCATTGTTTTTTAAGGACATCAATGGACTACTTGTATATGTGAACAAAATATTGTTGCAGGTGCCGTGTATGCCCTCTGCCGTTCACAGTTAACATGATTAGGTGGTGATGCAAGGTTGGAGAAATTGCTGGCTACTATGCTGAAAATATGAATTGCAAAATATGCACTTGAAGTAAATGGTATGTCATACCTTGTCAAAAGGAGGTGAAAAGTACTGCCAATCAAGAGAACTGGTAACAAAAAGCAACTGGAGTTGCAGATTTTGGTGCTCAAGTCAGCCCAATCATTAAATGTGTTAAATGACACCGACACCACTCTAGCAGAGCCTCAAACAAGGCTGCAACACATCTAGCTTCTCCCTGCACATCTATACAAATAACTAAAGGCAGATAACATTACCGTCTATTTGGAAATACAAACTGGCTATGCTAGAATATATAGTGGCACCATTTTAAAATGTAATATATGTAGTAAATAGACCACGTTGCTTATCCAAACTTTTTACTGCTTTTATGTCATATAGTGGTGCAATAGTCAGAATGACTTTAAGATACTGTAATGGAATGAAGCACTTCTCAAATGGGTAGGTCCAAGTTCCTGCAGTGGTCTACGTGTATGTTTGTGTCTGTCTGTGTGTCTCTTTTGTCACCTTTTTCATTACAATGTGTAAATTAATCCTAAGACTCCAGTAAACACATTCTCTTGAGTGCCTGAATTGACAGCAATTTTAGTTTTCTATTTTTCTTTCACAGTTTCAAGTCTTTTGTTCAGTTTCTTTTTCTCTCTGTCTCTATGTGTTCTCATAGTTATTTTACATAATTTTCTCATACATGGTACCAAAACATCCTCCAAAAGCAACTTCTCCCAACCATCCAAGAACAGTTTGGTAACAATGCCTTTTCCAGCATGATGGAGCACCGTGACATAAAACAAAAGTGATAACTAAGTGGCGGTGGGACAAACAAAAACCCACAAATTCTGACAAATTGCAAGCATTGATTATGCAAGAATGGGCTGCCATTAGTCAGGATTTGGCCCAGAAGTTGATTGACAGCATGCCAATGCAAATTGTAGAGGTCTTGAAAAAGAAGGGCCAACACTGCAAATATTGAGTCTTTGCATAAACTTAATGTAAGTGTCAATAAAAGCCTTTGAAACTTATGAAATGCTTTCAATTATACTTCAGTATTCCATAGAAACATCTGACAAAAAGATCTAAAAAAAATTGAAGCAGCAAACTTTGTGAAAACCAGTACTTGTGTAATTCTCAAAACTTTTGTCCACAACTGTAGAACATGCTGCATATTTATGTCTCCTGGTTTGCAGTAACTTTGACAATTTCATTTTTGTGTAGGTTTAGAGCCTTCTTTCTCCTTCCCTTTCTTGGCCTATAGTTGCATTATATAAGGAAGCATAATGGAGTTTTGAAGGCATATTTATAAAACAAATTCAATTTACATATATATTAATATAAGTGTTGATGAAAGAAAAATACAGCTTTGTCATTTTTCAGTCATGGTCTTTTTAATTCTCTAATTCAGTGTTTTTGAAGCACTAAATATGTTTTTGCTGTCATGCTGGATTGTGAATTGCTTTAATTTATAATGTTCATGGGTTGCCACTCCGGCAATCATGCTCAATCCTGTCCCCCCTACTCTGACAATCGTATGCTCGATTCTCCAAGGGGGTACACTACAGAAACACTCTGTATGAATAAAAAGCATTAACTACCAAAATTGCTGTACTTAATATATTGATGCTTTGAATTGTATTTAGTTTGTCATGTTCTTGACAGTACTTACAAATACTTGACAGTATCAGTAATTAATTTGTCTTAAAAGGTAAACAAAACAATTATTGTTTTCCAGTGAAAGTTAATTGTAGCTTTATACTTTTATTTTATTTGTAACTTTTAAAAAGCTCAGTGAAGGCCCCCGAAAACACATTTTTACCTATCAAGCTCAAATAGGACGTACAGCCTATCTTTATAGAGAAGAGAAGATAATTGCCTCGATATTACAAAACCTTCAGAATACACTCCACGTGCCCCTCAGAGAAAGCAGTGTTTGTTCACCTTCGTGTACAAGATGCAAGTAATGATGCAAGCAACTAAAACCTCTCACACCCACCTCTTCCTGCTGTGAACAGCTTCTTTCCGCTATCTGATGCAGAGAACAGGAGATACTCTTAGAAGCCAAAGGTGGGCTAGCAGAAGGTACTCAAGTAAAATTAAACACTTGGCCAGGTGTTCATTATCTTGGAGCTATATTATGTCTTGCCCAGCCTTTCACTTAATGGAGAAAGAACATTGCTTTTATCCTTACAAAACTGTCTTCTTCAGTTAAGTGTTCTACAAGAGTCAAAGAATGCTGGAAATGACTTTAATCACTATAATGAGGTTTCTAATAATGGACAAGATTCATGAACTAGATTAACTGTTAGACCATATGAATACATAGCAACTGAAGAAAGGATTTGGTTGGAAAGCTTCTCTCGCTGACCATTCACCCAAAAAAATTTAATGAACTCACAAAACTATCTATGATTGTTGTATTTAAGTTACATTTTGAGGTGCAGTTTTTACACTTAAATACAAAACAGTTTCCCAATTTTGTGGAATTAACAGTTACAGTCTCCTGCATTCATAGTGTTAAATAAGTCACTAGTGGCATATACTTAGCACAGCATGTATGTAACATCATGTATGTACTCATCAGGATTGTTTTACATATTGCAGACATGCTTGTCATTTTTTAGCTTTTAATTCTGACTAGCCATTTCCTGTTGCCTTGTGGTTTTATTTTGTGTTAGTTCTTGTATCAAATTTAGAATACTTTGTAAAGACTTTTTTTTGGTGAAGTGTTTTTCTCTTGGTCAGTGTGAAAAATAAACAAATTAAATTCTCTTTGATTCAGTGTTGTATAACAAAATGTGAAACTTCTAACAGGGGGATACTGTATGTAGTGTCTTTCATTTCTTTCTGTCTATCCATCTGTCGGTCTATTTATTTCTTTCCATGTCTGTGAAGGTGATGAATTGTTTACATCCATTTTAAGAACATCTCTAGAAGTAGTGAATGTTTCATGCTTTGGCAGAAATAAATAATCATGACTTTTATTATCCATCTATTAAATATCACATCATTTTGCATACATTTTTTTTGTTTACTCAATAACATATCTTTTTCCTAGTGTTTCTTCTGAAACATTATATTACAAATCTTAAAAACCAATTGATGACATTGTTCGGCATTAAAACATTTTAGTGTTTAATTCAACATGTCTGCCAAAGAGCATTCTTCCTGAAGTTATGGCTTCCTCATATTTCTGAAAGTATTATTAAATTACTTTTCCTCTTGGACCGAGTCAATTACCTTATCTTATATAAATATCTTTTTGTTCCTTTATTATAGTTCAACAGAGATTGATGATATGATTCGCAAATCAACTAACCTCCTCTTGACACGAACCTTGAGCAACTGCTTACAGAATGAAATTAAAAGGAAGAATGTTGGCCTGACAGAGGTAAGGGTCTGTTACCCATTACCCAGTGCTTCATTCACTTGTTTGTAACATCTGTTGATTAGAGGAGCTTACTTCTATATGTTTATTTGCACATATTGTATTTTTGCTGTTTACCTTTGCTCTGTGGGGTTTGCTGCATTCTTCCACAATATTATAAAAAGAAAAAATATTTTTGAAGCCAGTATTATACCATTTGCAAATCAGTAGCTCATTCTTTAATTGCCATATAAAAATAAGTTAAGTACAACACAATTTGAATTTTTACTGATTTTTTTTTTGGCTATTAAGAATCAGATGAATTTGGTATGAATACATTTTCATTGTGGAACAAACTTTTAATGTCCATTTTATAGCTGCACACTAAGCAACTGTTTTGAATGTTTACTTAAATAAATTAAACAGCTCAATATATTATTTGTTAATGAAACCAATGTTATACTCATATTAGAGAATTAGGATACAATAACTTATTTTAAAAGAACATGGGTTCAAATATTAAGTAGGGTTCCGTTTTTTATCACTACATTTACAATGTCCATTAAACTTTGAAGATTAACATCAAGTGTCATACATACATAAGTGTATTTCAATTTATCCCTATAATAAATGTTTACAGATGTTTTTCTGTATACACAATAGTGAGTCAATAGACAATAGTTTTAGCCGACACAGAAAGATTTCATATTCTACTTTGCCAGCACAGTAACTGTACAAAATAAAATTTATTATCTTAACCTCTAAGCAGTGATTTAATGTTCTGCATTTCTTCACTCTTCTCCCATTCCATATAGCTGTATCTGCACTTCTGACTCTGCATGAGCAGTGAATAGGCAATTAAAATATTAGAATCTAAGCCTAAGTAGTGATTGCACCAGAAGCCTCAAGAAATCCTTGTTTCACCCTATTTAAAAGTAGTATAATGGTTTAAAAATGCCACAATAAATATGTTTATGGAAGCCTTTAATGCAAGTTGACACACTACTGTAATGTCACACTATGATAGATTTCAAAGAACCTGCACAGTGTTAGAACCTTATAAAAATGCAGTCTCAAGGTCATCTCTGTAGGTATCTGGGCATGGATAATGAGATAATGAGATAACACCTTGCAAGTAGTGTCTAGTTTGGAGAAAAATGGAAGCCCGCGGTTGAGGAAATAATGAATGAGACTTTTACCCCAGGAGAGAAAAATACTATATCAACAAAGTGTTTTTTGAACAATTTAAGATTCCAGTACCTGCCATGATGTAAGAAGCATTTCTAAAATGAAATTCTTGCACAGCAT
The DNA here is from genome assembly GCA_026402145.1 of Polypterus bichir lapradei. NCBI lineage: Eukaryota > Metazoa > Chordata > Cladistia > Polypteriformes > Polypteridae > Polypterus > Polypterus bichir. Next base: position 46,274,330 of record JANRMT010062807.1, read on the forward strand.
TTTTTCCCATTTATTGTGACAGAAGTTAAAGTGAGAATGGGATATTTCTCAAAGTAAAGTTTTCAGATACATTTGTATCTCTTTTATATATACAGAACGACCCCCCATAATTAAACTATGAATATTTAATAAATATAACAATTGATTTACAAGCTTTGGAGATTGTAGAACTGATCATGCTTTGCATACTGAATGATGACATTCTTTTGACATACGTGATATCAGAATTTGACCAATCTGTCACTCAAAGTGAAGCTTGGTTTTCTCATTTGTAAAAACTAATTATGGATATATGGCAGAATTTATTATTCCAAAGTTTTCAGATATGTTCATTTTTAAGATACTTTACCTTTTTTCTGCTCAGTGTGTACTAAATTTTATAAAAATATTTTTTTAAGCTCTGTATTATGTTTTTGTTACCTAGCATACTTGAACAAACATATGCCTTTTTTAAATAATAATACACTTAACTTTATAATAATAACATAATAACTTTACTTGGGTTTTTTTTATCATTGCAATTGCTTTAGAGCTGTAGATGCAGCTTTGACTTTGTAGGGATGATAATTTCTAATGCCTGATATTCTTTGTCCATTTAGCCTCATTGTTTCCTATGTCGAAGTTACAGTTTGTGTGGGACCAAAAAAGCACTGACTTACTAAATGTTTTCTGATTTATATGATGTGTTGATCTAAAGAGAATACGAAAAGATATGTTAAAATATGTTAAAAAAAAGCATGCAAGTACAAATTTCATTGTACCCTGTACACATGGTAGTGAACTTAAACTTGAAGTTGAACATTTCAGTAACACCTTTTGTTATCTCTAAACATTTATATAAGTTAAGAATAGTGTAACTTCTACTGATGGGTTAAATAATATTTTAAATTATTTTTGTGTCCCACTTATTTTAAAGTTTTCTTAATTTCACATACTGCGGTTTATACATAATGTTGATAATGTCCTTATTGCAGTGCTTTTTCCTTAGGCTTGCTTAATATTTTTTAGCATAATTTTTAAATGGAGTAGCTGAAATCTCTATTGCATGTAGTGATTATTAGACTAAAAGAAAGTATTCCTTTGTGTATTATGACAAAAAACTAAATGTACAAATAAAAAGATCCTAAGAATACATTTAAGGATATACTGTATCTATAGAAGAGGTTTCACATGCTTGGTGATAATCAAATTAGAAGCTAAGGAAAGTGACGTTTTTTCTTCTTCTCAGTTAGTTCAAATCATCATAAACACTACACACCTTGAACAGTCATGCCGCTACCTGGAGGAGTTTATCACCAACATTACCAATGTGCCTCCTGACACTGTCAATGCTACTAAACTCTATGGAACATCAACATTCAAGGTAGGTGCCACTGAGGAATGTGTCTTTTGGTGAGTTTTTGTTTCCTTTCTTATTTCTAGAGTATGTGTTTTTTTAATGATTTTCAGGTGTAGGTAGACTTTGCTGCACTTTTTTTTTACTGTAGCTTTTTTATTTAAGAAATGGAAAACTTCAGTTGACTATGAATATACTAGATCACCTAGTGAAGCATTTTATAAGACGAAGGTTGGCTCCCAAATTGGAAATTCAGTCCTTTGACTGGACGAGAAATGGAACAATTTATTTTTAACAGAAGAATCCCTGAAGCCTACGAAAAAAAGTCGTAATCCCAGGCCACCTTAAATTCCTTCGCACCTCTCCATCAGTGTCTTTTGTTTTGTAAATGTGTCAATCAGCACAAGCAGCCTGCTATTCCATCCCCCTCTGACGGAGCTGAAGTCAGTCGAAAAATTCTCAGAGCTCAAGTGTGTTTATCTGGGTGTAAGGTGCCTGGAATTGTATAAGGTAAATAATATATCGTTATTTGGAATACATACATTTCATGCGTGTTATGTGTCTACAGCGATCTGTGTAAATATAGGATGATGGGAAATGTGAGGCAAGAAATGCTGAACACATCCCAAAAACAGAATCTTTTTCATTGTTATACTAATAATGACGTGAAGTATATATGTGAAGACTTTAGTCCAAATATCAAATAAATGTGCGCTTTTATTCAAGAATATAACCAAAGAAAAAAAGAATCATTCAATTTACATGTTGCTGTCAATGAGTTAAAAACCCAAGCTTAAATTTCACTTGACAGACAGTTGTTATGTGTTCTTGGATGGTGCAGAGGTAAGAACTGCTGCCTTATAAACAAAAGGTTCCAGGTTGTACGGGAGTACGGGTGATCCACATTTTGAGTAGTGAGCTGCTATTATTATTAATATAATATAATAAAAACATACATTTGATTTGAGTCTGTAACACCCAGTGTAAATTTTGGCTACTTGTAAAAGTTTGTGCTTTTTTTATTATTCAGTTTTATTATGTCAGTGACGCTCACGTGGTATAACAAACTTGCCTCTCCCTCTCTGAGTTGATGCCATTTATCACCATTCTTTTCACAAAAACAGTGATAACTATAATTGGTGCTGTGGTTCTCAGAATTATTTGTTGTACCGACAATCAAAGATATGATGTCCCGTGACCACTATCAGACTGTCAGACACCAGTGCAGAACATGTGAAAAATGACAGATTTGTTGTGATTTTGGACATCTGCCAATGTTTTGTTGAGAACTGTGTTTTGAGTTACAACCCAGGGTAAAGACTTTCCAAGTCTGTGGTCATAAAGCTTATGGAGCTGTTTCTGGACATAGGCTGAACTGTAACAACAGACAGCTTCTTCACAACACTTTCACTGGCTAATAGACTGCTGCACCACAACACAACTGTCCTTGGCACCGTAAGTAAAATGGGACTTACACCTGCAGCTATAGTCACTTTAGTACACGAGCAATTCACCACACTAGTGTTTAGATCTGTCAGTGCCATGCTGATGGTGTATCTTTCATTTTGAGCAGTTATTTTTGCATATTTCCTGGATTGCTTTGCATTAAAAATCACTCCTAATGCATTAACCTATGGTATTTGAAGTAATACCGGATGGAATTAAAGTACACAATGAGAAATCAGTTGAAATCTTTTATACTACTTTGCTAATACATAGACTTATTATGCTTAACTGAAAGAATTCTAGTAACTCGCTGGGAAAATTGTGCACTGTATTGCCCCATTAATATAGCTTACACAGAAGACTATCTGTAACAATATGATGTACTTTGTATGATAGACCTTTTCATAAATAAAAAGAATATTTTGTTTATGGTAGTCTGCTTTGTCATTTTTTGGGAGAAGAATTATAATGGAAAGAGGTAAAAATAGGCGGCAGGCTAACAAAATGCAAAGTAGAAATATATACTGTATTTCCATGCAAGCAACATTAAATTGACTGTTAGTCATGTCATATGCGCTACTTTGCTAGGATTAGGATGTGTCGGATAGTCATCACTTTCATCCTGATCTACACATTAGGGATGTATACAGATCTGTTCTAGTGTACATCTTACAGGCACAATCTGTGAGGGGGCATAGGTGCAACAGTTAAGCAGCCCAGTCTCCTCCCGCAACAATCATGGGGAAGTGCTGGAGTAAATATGCAACATCCTATGGTGAAATTAAATTCACCCAATATGCCTACTGTCTAAATGAATTTAAAGCACATTACAATGTAACCTCAGTGGAGCTTGCCAAAGAGTTGCCTAGATGAAACATGTCATTTCAGTAGTATGTGAAGTAACACATTTTCTTGCACTATTCTAGTTATCAGATAGGCATTCCGCTCGCACATCTGTGTTTTGTAAATGTACCACAGAATTATTGCAAATGTTGTAGTGCAGTAGCATAGCTCTCGTTGAAACTTCATGATGTATTTTTCCAGGAGAAAAGTACTTCTGCCCAATGAAAAATTCTGCAATGCACCCACTTTGATTTTATTTTTGGTTCACTTGAAATGAAACCTAACTGACTGGAGACTGAAACAAAGAAACTAATCATCTTCTAATTTGGCACACTGCAAATGAACTATGAGTATGAAACGCCTTGAGATAAAGGTTTTTGCTGTTCAGGGTTGTTTCCTGCCTTGCACCCAGTTCTGTTGAGCTATGTGACTGCCTTTCTCCAATCCTAAATTAGATTGAGCTGGTTTGAGATTGCATATGTACTTACTGTATGTTATAGCAATTTGCAAAAATGTATTGGATATTCAGTGATAATAAAGCTTTGTTTAAAACAAAGAGCTTATGATGAATTTATAATTAAAAGTCTTAATGTACAAAGTAATAACAGGCCAGGACCATGAAAAAGGTTTTGAGAATTTGTACTGTATATACTTGAAAATATGCAAATAAAAAGATACAGATGACTTAAAAATAGAACTGACATAGAGAGGCAAGATGGTGTATATATGCAGTATGTTGGAGACAGGAATAGGAAGGAGCTGGTGGGATTTTGGTAGGTGGAAGTGTCGTCATTAGGAGGCGGGTTATGTTGAGGGTCTGCAGAGGGAAAAGAGGAGAGAGTATTACTGGATAGTGCCACCCCTTGGCTCAGCTGAGAAACGTTTATTCTCGAGCCCGTAAACTGCCTCCTAATCACACATACGTGACAAAAACAAATATTGTACTGTCAGGCTAGAGCAAGATGGCCAAAGCATTGACAGATATGCAATAATAGCTTTACACTGGAAATTACTGGGAGCTATCAAATAACTATATAATATACACACTCATGCATAAACACACAAATGCATTTACAAATAATTCCTTTGAATGATGTGAAAAAACAGTTATTCTGACAATTGTCTTTATTGATTTATTTTTTACAAGACTGTTCTCCCCGTGTCTGTGTGGGTTTCCTCTGTGTGCTCCGGTTTCCTCCCACAGTCCAAAGACATGCAGGTTAGGTGCATTGGCAATCCTAAATTGTCCCTAGTGTGTGCTTGGTGTGTGTGTGTGTGTGTGTGTGTGCGCCCTGCAGTCGCCTGGCACTGGATATAGCAGGTTGGATAATGACTGACTGACTGACTAAATTGTTTCAAAGTCTTTTTGTTTTTTCGTTTTGTTTTTTAACCCTTAACATCACAACAGAATTTCTTTGGTTCAGTAATGGTGATGTTGGTAAAATATTAACAGGCCAGGCCATCTCCCAGAAATCAAGGCACTTATTTCTACTTCTATTGTAGATTATTGCAAATTCAATCAAGTATGCAATAGTATTCATGACATTACTGGGAGCTATCAAATAACTGGCACTGTTGAAACATAAAAAGCAGCCTAACTGCAAGCAGCACCATCAGTGCGAACAATGGTTAAAGCAGCAAGAGCTCAGATAACCTCTTATATATGTTAAACATCACTTACTGTATTACGCGTATTGTGTTCATTATGTTATGTCCTGAACTCTCACTGTGGCCTCCATGACCATTTTTTAAAAGGTACCAGTGTGGGAGCACATTGTATTTATAAGTTGTAACTATGTTAGTCATTGGAGTATGCAACATGACTGGGGCAGGCAAGGGAAGTTTCTACAACCCGTTTTAACTGTTTTGTTATAATACTGCACTTGATTTCATCCTATTGTGCAAATTTGGTTTATAGGGTCAACATGCAGTTTGAGAAGGAAGCTACATTGAAGTCTTATTTTCTCTGTACAATGTAATCTAACGGGAGGTGGGGAAGCGGCTGGGCCTGGGCTTTAGGTGCTAACCTTTTCTTATTTTTCTAAATTGTTTTTATCTTCATTTTGACTAAATATTGAAATGTTTTTATATGTATCTCTTCTTGTTGTTTTATGATGTAGAAAGAAGTTTTAGATGAATGTCTTTGTTTTGTTTGCTTTTTTTTCTTTTTGAATGAGTGCTGAATGCAGAGTTCTTTTCTTTGGATGTATTTTGAATCATACTGTTCTATTAACTATGTTATTCTTGTTTACAGTATTTGATTAAGGTGTTTCCTTTTAGAATGCTTTGTTTTCAAATAAACAGGAGGAAAGAAGAATTTGAACAACTTTGGTTGTTGCATTTGGGGATATTGTTAAAGACCTTTTTTTGTTTGTACTGAGTACAGAAATGCTGAAAAAAATAATTTATAGAATTTAATATTTTATAATTTAAACTAAAACCTTAACCCTTACCTGTCTTATGAAATCAGCAATACCAATCTGTTATGTATTGTATCAAAGAAATGCATTAAAGGAGAACCTTAGTGATGAATTTCTTATCTCTAAGTTGTGGGGTTTTTTATATAATTGTATTGCAAAATGTCCCAAACCTGTCCACTATGCGTTTTCTCTCTTGAAAGGATGCTCGCCATGCTGCAGAAGAAGAAATCTACACCAACCTAAATCAAAAAATTGACCAGTTCTTGCAGCTGGCCAGCTATGACTGGATGGCAGCTAGGGCTAATGGAGAGCCAAGTGATTATCTGAGTGACCTGATTGCCTTTCTAAGGAGTACATTTACAGTCTTCACTCACTTACCTGTAAGTTATTTTCTTAACACAGTTTTGAGAGAATACTGATCTGTGTGAACCTTGTTAAATTATAATTGAGAACGTATTAAAGTAACTGTTTTGGTTTGTTTGTCCAAATGCCATTACATTATTTGAACTTATTTGATTTGTGTTATTGTTTATTACAAGAGCATTGAGCATGATAAATTGGTGCCTCTTGTTAAACACTTCATGATTTAATAAATTTAATTAATTCTGAGCCATATGTCCTTGATCATCTTAATCAAAAATATTCAGACAGTTATTTGCAATTTTTTCTTTTTTTCTTAACACTCTACAGGTTAAACAGAGAATAGAATGTCCCTTTTTGTTAATCAACATATTAAATCATCTTTTAATTGTATTTAAAGTAAATTGACAAAGTATTCATATGTATGCTCATATGGTACTGATCTGTATAAATAGCTACTGTATATGAAAAGTAATATGCTTAGCAAAAGTGATTCCTTCTTTTGAGAAACTTAAACTAGAAGTTAATGTAACAGTAAAATATATCCCCATTGTGTGTATGCAGTGTATAAATAAGTAATAGTTTAGTAAGATTATTAGAGAGAAATGAGAACTAATATTTTGATCACTTGTTCCCGCAATCTTTGTCATTTTTTCTCTAACTACAACTTGTGCAGTTCAACCAACATTGCACCAACCCATTATTTAAACTTATAATCCCATCCCCAAGTTTTTCCTATTTCTCTGTTTAGTCCACCTGCAGACTTTCCCACACCACAACTTGCAGAATTCAAGTCCCTCATTTTGAGGAAAAAAAACGACCTTGAATTTGGAGGTGGTAATTCTCATGCAATTTGTTCATGTTTAGCTGCAAATTGCTCCAATATGTGCCAGAAAACATTGGCAAATAGAGCCAGGTACATAACATTGACTACAAACAGAACAAATATGATTTTTCATCCCCAGCAACTGTATTCTCTTCAGACCTTTACTTTGTCTTTATATCCTGTTTATGAAGATCAAGAACTGCAAGGAAGGTGAGACCCACTGTTAACAGAGACTTTAGAGATTAGCTTAACTTGGTGAAGATTAACGCAAATGTGGTCTTTCGGGCTGAAATGGCATGCGGTAGCTGCTTTTAAACCCCATACTTTTCTGTTGTCTTCTGCAAGGTACACCTTGATGTCTGGTTAGGAACTATTTCTGTGGACGGCTCTCCATCGGGATTCTAAGCATCCAACACTTAATCATTTTTACTTTTAAGACTTCAGTAGAAGTTTAAACTCTCCATCAGGTGGTACTTTCAAAAAAATGTTATGTTTTAGAAGCTTGAACTAAAATTATTCACAGAACATCCACAACCAACAACTAACAATAGGATACAAGTCAATGCCATTTTTACATCACTTGAATTGGAATCTAGTGTTACTAAGATAAATGAACTGATTTTACATGTTTTTTACTTTCAACCCAAATTCCAAAAAAGTTAGGACAGTATGGAAATAGGAAATATAATATACAATCTATACTAATAAACGGCAAAGCCCTCACTCACTGACTGACTGACTGACTGACTGACTGACTGACTGACTGACTCATCACTAATTCTCCAACTTCCCGTGTAGCTAGAAGGCGGAAATTTGGCAGGCTTATTCCTTACAGCTTCCTTACAAAAGTTGGACAGGTTTCATTTCGAAATTCTACGCGTAATGGTCATAACTGGAAGCTGTTTTTCTCCATTTACTGTAATGGAGATGAGCTTGAAACCCGTGGGGGCGGAGTTTGACATCATCACGCCTCCCACGTAATCACGCAGTACGTAGAAAACCAGGAAGAGCCCCAAAAAGCGCTGAAGAAAACATGCATTATATAATTGAGAAGGCAGCGAAACAATAAGAAGAGAGCGAGTGATATATACAACCATATTCATGAGTTCTGCTACTTCGGAAACAAAGCACAGTGTAAACCTACACTTTAAATTAAGTTCATAGACAGGCTGCCGCTGGCGTTTGTAATTTAGTGCCTGCCCATATAAGGCCGTCCGTCAGCGGCAATCCAATAGCAAACTGCCACGGGTAAATATTGACGGGTGAAGGACTGTGCTTATGCAGAGGAAGATGAGATAGTCAGGGTGGTGTTTGGCACAAACTCAGCGAAACTGCGAGAGAAAGTTTTAAGTACCGGGACTTCGGTAGCATTAGATACAGCCATGGACATAGCACGACATGGCAACAGCACAGCTGGGAACCTTCGATGCATGTACACCGAGCGGCTCACGTGAACTGACGCAGTGCACAGACAAAAAGCAACAGTTCCAAAGAGCGCTGAACAAAAACCGAATTGCACAATTGAAAAGGCAGCAAAAAAATATGAAGCGTCTGATAAATACAAGATAAGTATGTAATAAGTACAGCTACTGCAGAAACAAAGCACACGGTGGAAAAAGTGAATGTCCCGCTAAAGGAAGACAGTGTTAAAAAAAAAACCCGTGCATGCAGTGTGTCAGGTCTCAGATAAAGAAGAAGACGAGCTGTTTATTGATGCAGTAAGAAACGAATCTTTTTCATAGCTTATTTAACACACTACGTCTCCGCTGCGATACGCGGGTATATATATATGTATATATATATATACCCTGATCTACATACTCGAATAATGAATACTTTATTCGCAATCAATGATTGTTTTGGTAAAGCCATACTCAGTGTATTTATTAGATGAACGGTAAAAAAGTAAGAGCGAGGGGAGGGTCACTTATTGAGGCATGCAGGCAAAACCACATTAGCACGCGGGCTTGATGTACGAAAAAATATATCTTTTCAAGTTCTATTTAGTCCATATGTGTCAAATTCAAGGGCCACGGGCCACATCCGGCCCGGCGTGTAATTATATCCGGCCCGCGAGATCATTTTATATACTGTATTATTGTTATTAATGGCCCGGGTATATGAAGCGCTGGTAACACAATAAACTACAGATCCCATAATGCAGCGCTTCAGCTGCCTTGCCGAACACTTGCCGCGTTAATCAAGTCTAGCTTGCAAGTTATTGCGAAGCTAGCCCACACGATGCTTAAGAGAAAAGTTGATTCTGAAAATAGAGCCTTTAAAAACTGATGGGAGGCTGAGTATATGTTTACTGACATTGCCGTTAAACCCGTGTGTCTCATTTGTGGAGCTAATGTGGCTGTAATTACAGAATTTAATCTAAGACGGCACTATGAGACAAAACATCAGGGTAACCTGAAAGACCTGAATGCAATGCAGAAGATACAGAAAGCAGAAGAATTAAATAAGAATCTGACACTTCAGCGGACGTTTTTACCCGTGCACAATCACAAAGTGATTTCAAGTGAAGCTGCTTTTATGGGAGACACAAATGCACCAGTGCAACTTGCCCCACTTTCCCTGTTGCCAAGTAATGTTGAACCAAGTC
>JANRMT010062807.1:46301668-46347753 GCA_026402145.1 Polypterus bichir lapradei
AGAAAAGGTGAATGTGTTGACGAAGAGGAAAGCTGGCTGCCCAGTATTATACAGGGTGGTGCAGGAAAACAGGAAATTTTGGAACTAAATATTGGCAACCCCGAGGTGCCAGCAGTTGTCTGGGACCAATGCAGCCTCGTTTAGAACCCCTTGCCATTAGTTACAATGGAGCAGTGGAGTGATGCACAAGGAGCGTTCGTTGTGAAAGCCTTTTATAAGAATGGTGATAGTGTGACTGCTGTGCAAAGGGAATTTCTGCGTCATTTCCAGTTAGGACATGGTGATTGTGTCCTGTCTGCTCATGCGTTCCTCTTGACATGTTACGCCAAGCAATGAAGAATTTCCACAACAGACTGTTAGAATGTGCTTGAAGAAATGGATAACACCTTCATGATGTTTTTCTTCAAAACATAAAATGAATATTGATTACCATCATTTATTGCATATCCTGTACAATACATCATTAAATGTATTTTGTAATGTGTTTAATCGTGCATTGAACGTCAACTGAAAATTTCCCATTTCCCTGTGCCAGTCTGTAGAATAACAACTTGTTTCTTGAACAGATAGACATGGGTAGAACATGAGTGACACATTTTATAAAATGATCAGAAGATTACTTTCTGTATAAATGGGCATATCTGCTTGTTTATATAGTCCTTTTGCTATATAGGCTTGGCACAGCCTACTCAATCTTAATATTTTAAGCTAAAATAATAAAATCTTCATTTTTGAGCTTCAATGAAAACTAAATAAAACATAATTGAACTAAGTCATCAGAGATAAAAACTAATATAAACAAGAATGGTCAGATGTCATAAAATTAAATTGAAATAAACTGAAAAGGAAAAATATTATAGAAATAAAATTAACTTGAAATGATTTTACTAAAATAATATTGACAATGAGGAGGTATTGTATAATGACAAGTATGGGGAAAACACGGTAAAATATCTGTTCTGCCTCACATGCTGTTAGCTGTTACTGTTATTTGTTGAATTGTGCTCCCTCTTTGTCTTGTCAGTTATTAACACACCTCTCAGTCACTTCCCACACTCACAGTGGTGTTTTAAATGTCTATTAAACTCACATAAAGCATATGTCCCATAGTAAACATTTAAATACAATACACCTCATGTGTCTCACGTAGGCACCCCTTTATCTCTTGTTTTCATAGTATGATACAGTTCAAAGAGGAACATGACATGTGCTACCCTCCCTTCTTTTTCACAAAGTTTGTAAGCAATAAAGCCAGAACCAGGAATGACCCAAGCTTCACACTATCTGGGAGTTATAGTGCCCCTGCCAGGCATGGAAAGCTTTTACATAAAAATTTTAACCAAAAGGCTGAGAGATCTGTCCATAAAACAGATGTTGCCCCACCTATGGTTTCAAGTACGCTTAAAGCAGAAAAAAAGGACAAACTCATGAAGCACTGCCCCATCCACAATATACCTTATCCCCAGGCAAAATGTAGAGGCTTCAGAGAAAAGACCATAGAGGAATGCAAGTCATATCTGAAAGAGAGTCATATATGATTTAGGTGCTACACTTCATCTTCCCATGTAGCAAGAAATTGTAAATTGGAACTGAAGTGCAAGAAGTGTGAGAGTGACAGACACAGCACAGCCATGCATCCAGGCCCTGCTCCCTGATCATCAATGCCTGATTGATGCACAGGAGTCCAGACATGAGGCTAATGAAGAGGAAAACCTCAGTGGCTCACCTACAGTTTCTTCTCACTACACTGAAGAATGTGGCCAGGGTCTGCAGGGCATGCTCAAAGATTTGTCTTGTTAAAGTGTATCCACAAGGGAAGCCTGAGAAGGCAGTTAAAATGTATACCATTCTAGACGATCAAAGCAACGGCACGCTAGTTGAGATCAGAATTCTTTGATATATTTAACATTCAAAGCAACCCATTCACATACTCTGTACAAACCTGTGCTGGAGTTATGGAGACAATTGGAAGAAAAGCAGTTGGCTTCCAAATAGAGGCTGTAAATGGAGGAGTAAGTATAGCCCTGCCTCCATTTAATGAATGCAACAAGATTTTGAACAATCGCTCTGAAATACCAACACCAGAGGTAGCACTTTGCCACCTTCACCTAAAGTCTGTGGCAGCCCATATCCCAGAATTGGACACTAATGTCCACATTCTACTGTTGCTTGGAAGATACATCATAAGAGTGCACAAAGTCAGACAGCAAATTAATGGCTCTCACAATGTACCCTTTGCTCAAAGACCTGACCTAGGTTGGATTCTTGTAGGTGAAGTTTGCCTTGGAAATGCACACAAACCAATAGTTTGTACTTTCAAGACAAGTATGCTGGAAAATGGCGACCTTCACTTTTCACACTTTGCTACAGCCACCTTCGCTCGAGAGAAACGGTGACTTACGGCGGGGAGCCAGCACCATGTGCCTCTTGAATCAAGTCTGCACATAATGATGTGCTGGGCAAGTCAGTATTTGAGAAAACCAAAGATGACAATAAGTGTGCCCTCTCTATTTAATATGAAGTCTTTTTAAAAATTATGGAAAAGAACTTAGCAAAGATGAGGCGAATAGCTGGGTTGCTCCACTACCTTTCAGATCTCCCAGACCTCATCTCCCAAATAATCGTGAACAGGCTGTTTCTTGCCTTGTCCCACTGCAGCACTCTTTATACAGAAGACCCAAGGTGAAAGAGCAGTTCAGCAGCTTTATGGAGAAAATGTTTCAGAATGTACATGCAGAACCAGCCTCTCCACTGTAAGAAGGAGAAGATTACTGGTACCTGACACTTTTCAGAATATATCATTCACAGAGACCTGGTAAAAGAGGGGTATGTTGCCACGGAACAGACTGTCTGCACCTCTAGTTGGTTTCACAGACAATAATCTCTTTAAAAACCAGTTGAGATAATTGCAAGCCTTGGCAAATGAATTCTGGACACGCTGGAGGTGGGAATATCTTTCCATTTTGGAGATAAGAAATATTGCGTTGTTGAAGGAGAATCCACTATCACACCATAAATGGCCTATGGGATTAATCACCTTGGTATTCACTAGCAGTGATGGTACTGAGCAAGAAATAGAAGTTAAGACTGCCTCTTAAGGCATCTCCAGAAACTCTATCAGGCCTATTATAGAAGTCTTTCTACTAGAAAGTGGATAAGTTCACACAGTGTTTGTTTAAATATGCTATACAGTGATATAATGTAATTATATCAGACGAGGAGTGTTATGCCCCACATGCTGTTATTGTTATTTGTTTAACTGTGCTCCCCCTTTGTCTTGTCATTTATTAACACACCTGTCAGACATGTCCCACACTCACAGTGGTGTTATAAATGTCTATGAAACTCACATAAAGCATGTAGGTCTCATAATAAATATTTAAATACAATACACCCCATATGTTTCATGTAGGCACCCCTTTATCTCTTGTTTCGGTCACGTCTGATATGTATCTTTAAGGTATATAAATCCCTGGCTGTGGTTAGTTGTGGTACGCAGCAATTTGGACTTGCGTCTATATGCTTCTCCTTATCTTGATCCAGCCGTGTAAGTGTCTTTTTTAAAGCTTTATTGTTTAATGTATTCTACGTGCTATGTATTACTTTGTAAATCAATATTTATTGTCTTTGGTTTTACACCTGTAAATACCTGTATGTTTCTTTTGCGTATATTTCAGTTTACAATAAGGTACGTCCATTAAAAGCCTTCAAGAAAGCTCACCCTTGTCATTTTTATGTGAATGTGCGGAGAAGTTTAAGTTTTCCGCGGCCATGTTGCACAGACAGCCTGGAGTGAGGCAGAAAAATATCTATGTACAGTAATTTTGCTAAATTAGTAGGGTTTTTGAATGCAATGGAATAGATATGAGTTTTAAGCCTAATTTTGAAATTAATGAATAAAGGATTGTCTTGGGCAGAAATCAAGAGACACTGGCCAGGTTTGAAACAGACTTAACAACATTTTAAGGAGTTTTGGTTGTTTCACATATTTACAGGAATATGGACTACCGTAGATCCCGGAATACAAGCTGAGAATTTCATCCTAGATTTTTGGCTTGGAGTTTGGGGGTCGGTTTATACAACGAGTATCATTTCAGATTCAAGATTTCCAGCGCAATGCAGATTTTGCCGATGAATACCGAAGTAAATAATGACGAAACCACAGAGCCATCTTTCAGATGAAGAAGTAACTTTGCATGCCGGTACTTTAAATTAAATAAAGAATTTATTCAAAAAAGTGTTTTAGTTGTTGATTTTATTAATAAAATTTATAATAAATTATCGGGAAGTTTAAAATAAAATTTTTTATTTTGATTTACGATCCACATCTTGCGTTACGAAACGGATGCGGTCACGTGTATCCGCTTGCGCGATTGTAAACAACCGAGAGCGTTAGTAGCGTCAGTCGGAGCCCAGATACATGTGTTTGTGGATGTAATTTCGAAACGAAGATGGACATTGTGTGGAAATATCTCCTCCTCCTCCCTTCCTGCAGCCCAAAGATGTCAAATTAAATGGTGAGTACAGTATGAAATTGTTTCTAGAATAGAATGCCTTTTACTGTCACTATACGCATCTACAATTAGATTAAAAGCAGCTCCTTCAGTGCAGAAAAAAGTTCTGTATAGGGCTTGTATGGTTGTTTTTTAGCCTTAGCATAACGCCGTATCTGCGGCCCCGCTTCTGCTTTCTTTCCCTCCTCCGTCTGTGTCATCTCCTAGACCCGACAACAAACCACGGAGAGCCCGCTGGTCTCGCTATGTTGTCTGGGATGTTGTGCGTGTGATGAAAAACACTCAAAACAGATGTCTGGCTCTGGACACCGATGTCTATAAGGTTCTGAATGGTGTAGCGGATGTTCGCCGAACCGATCGTGCACAAACAAGGACAAAAAAAGTACAAAAACAACAAAAAAGTGCACTGAAAAGGAGAGACCTGAGCCACTGCGCGCCGCCATGCTCCTAGCCTAATCGAAGTAGGCTAGGCACTTTTTATAACTTTTTGGTTAGTACATTAGAAAAATTATTGGTGTTTTTTATTATGAAAAGGTTAAGTAAGTGTTGCAGTGGGAGGTTCGGAACGCATTATGGGTTAGCCTTTGCGAACGAATTAAGTTCTTAGGTCAAGGGTCCACTGTATTGCGTATTTAAGTTAATCAAATTTATAACAAGTCTCCGGAAATCCACCCGCCGATGTACTGTATTTGCGTATATAGTTTCAACACAAAGGTTCCAATTTACCAAACTTCTCCGCAATCACTTCCTGGTTTCCATCAAAAATTCTGGCAGTCTCAAATTCTCGCCGATAAACATTATAAATATACCCAAAGAGACACTTTTAAGGAAATTTAGAAAATTTTGCTTGGAGAAGGGGGTCGGCTTAAATACCGGTCATCGGCAAATACATGTAATTTAGTAGGTAGAGAAGGGGATCGGCTAATATACCGGGTCGGCTTGTATTCCGGGATCTACGGTAAGTAGTAAAGACTGACTGAGGAGGGTTTGATTTCAGAAACCATTTATTGTGTTATATGCATACCATCTAGTTAAATTATTTTTGGGTGGGCATAAGGAAGTTTTAGTAATGATACCAGACTCCAGCTTGTACCTTCCCGCATAATTTCAAACTCTCTTATTTTACCTTTTATTATAAAGTTAAATCTTTTATGTGTCATATACATTTGTGCAGCATTTGAAATTATCCAGAAGTTGGATGAGACATTCATTACTTTCAATGGTAATTAATCTCTAAACTTTGTTTTCTGACTATAATACTTCATTATGTCATTTTATTCAGTTTTAGGCAGGTATCTTCCAACTGCAAGTATATTCTGTTTCTAACTTAAATGTATATTTTTTTTTATTTTAATGACTTGATTTTTTTTTCATCTTAACAAAATTTAGAAATGAGATGCCCCACTTTTTGTCAGTACTGTATGTTAAAACATGATAATCAAAAATGATGCAAGATAGGTAGAGATCAGTAAGAGAATCTGCATTAAAGAAAATCTGGTAGTCTTTGCCACAGGATAAACAAGCTGCATGTAATCAGAGATGTAAGAACTCTCCTGAAGCCGTGTGACCAGTCCTGCCCATATTATTATTCTGCTGCTGCAGGAGGTGGTGATCTGTGGTATATAACAACATTTATTTATATAGCACATTTTCATACAACAATGTAGCTTAAATTGCTTTACAAGATAACAAAGAGAATGTTACAAGAAAAGAGAAAAAATAGAGATCAGGTAATAATATTAAAGAATTAAGTAACACCAAAAAAAGGTAAGGTCAGATGGCCGGGAGGATAAGGGGAAAAAAAATAACTCCAGTTAGGAAGGAAAAAAAAAAAAAACAAAATCTGAAGGGGTTCCAAGGCTACAAGACCCCCACTGGGCATTCTACCTAACAGAATCTATACTAATAAAAGGCAAAGCCCTCACTGACTCACTCACTCACTCACTCATCACTAATTCTCCAACTTCCCGTGTAGGTAGAAGGCTGAAATTTGGCAGGCTTATTCGTTACAGCTCACTTACAAAAGTTAAGCAGGTTTCATTTAGAAATTCTACACATAACGGTCATAATGGTCGATAACGGTCGACAACGTCCGCCATGTTGAACTTTCTTATTTATGGCACCATCTTCATGAAATTTGGTAGGCGGCTTCCATGCGCTAACCGAAACCGATGTATGTACTTATTTCGATGGTATGACGCCACTGTCAGCCACCATATTGAATTTTCCAAACATCACTAATTCTCCAACTTCCCGTGTAGGTAGAAGGCTGAAATTTGGCAGGGTCATTCCTTACAGCTTACTTACAAAAGTTAAGCAGGTTTCATTTTGAAATTCTACGCGTAACGGTCATAACGGTCAACAATGTCCGCCATGTTGAACTTTCTTATTTATGGCCCCATCTTCATGAAATTTGGTAGGCGGATTCCCTGCGCTAACCGAAACCGATGTATGTACTTATTTCGATGGTATGACGCCACTGTCGGCCGCCATATTGAACTTTCCAACTTCACTAATTTTCACAATGTCCGCCATGTTGAACTTTCTTATTCATGGCCCCATCTTCACGAAATTTGGTAGGCGGATTCCCTGCGCTAACCGAAACCGATGTATGTACTTATTTCAATGGTATGACACCACTGTCGGCCGCCATATTGAACATTCCAACGTCACTAATTTTCCAACATCCCGTGTAGGTAGAAGGCTGACCCCATCTTCAAGAAATTTGGTAGGTGGCTTCGCTACGTTAACCAAAACCGATGTACGTACTTATTTCGGTGGTATGACGCCACTGTCAGCCGCCATATTGAATTTTCCAAACATCACTAATTCTCCAACTTCCCGTGTAGGTAGAAGGCTAAAATTTGGCAGGCTCATTCCTTACAGATTACTTACAAAAGTTAAGCAGGTTTCATTTCGAAATTCTACACGTAACGGTCATAACGGTCAACAATGTCCGCCATGTTGAACTTTCTTATTCATGGCCCCATCTTCACGAAATTTGTTAGGCGGCTTCCCTGCGCTAACCGAACCCAATGTACGTACTTATTTCAGTGGTATGATGCCACTGTCGGCTGCCATATTGAAGTTTCAAACATCACTAATTCTCCAACTTCCCGTGTAGGTAGAAGGCTGAAATTTGGCAGGCTCATTCCTTACAGCTTACTTACAAAAGTTAAGCAGGTTTCATTTCGAAATTCTACGCGTAACGGTCATAACGGTCAACAACGTCCGCCATGTTGAACTTTCTTATTCATGGCCCCATTTTCACGAAATTTGGTAGGCGGCTTCCCTGCGCTAACCGAAACCAATATACGTACTTATTTCGGTGGTGTGACGCCACTGTCAGCCGCCATATTGAACTTTCCAACGTCACTAATTCTCCAACTTCCCGTGTAGGTAGAAGGCTGAAATTTTGTACTTATTTCGGTGATATGATGCCACTGTCGGCCGTCATATTGAACTTTTCAACGGTCTTTGTTACTTATGGGCCCATCTTCAAGAAATTTGGTACGCGGGTTCCCAACGCTAACTGAATTCTACTTACGTACATATATACGTCCATAGCCTGCCGCTCGGTCACCGTGTGAGGCGGCATTGGGTCCCCCATCCCAACGCCTCCCACGTTGTTGGCTGCGGCCGTCTGTCGCTCCTGTCTCTACATTCCCTTCCTTGCTTCGCCACGGTATTCACGTCTCCCTGCTGATAACTACAGCCTTTTTATTTAATCCACGGCTTCTCTGCTGTTTTATTGTTCATTTATTACGATTATAGTTATTGTGTAGGTATTTTAGACTTACTTTACATTGTTCAGGTACCCATTTCCTTTATCATTCCAACCGTACCCCCATTAACATGTCTATCGAGGTGATCACCATCGATCAAAGAACTGTCACTTACCAAGTGGTTTCCATGCCCGGAGATGGTACCTGTCTTTTCCATTCTCTTTGTTACATATTGCACGGCCATTTCAGGCTCACTCTTGATATCCGGAGGAACATTGTGTCTTATGTATTCAATGACTGGGACAGGTTCAAGGTGTGGACTGATGACGGTACAGGAGATAATTATACTACACAAGAGCACTAAAAGAGTGAAATGCTTAATTGTACCGAAATGGCCAAATATTTTACACCTTTGGACAACCGCCAATGCCTCTTAAACATCTTAGATTCACAGGTGACGATTTCAGAAGTGGACACTTTGACGTTTAGAAATGTTTAAACTCTCAAAAGCTGGATGTGAAGTTATCAATGAAACTGGTTGTATACTTACAACGCTTGACAGATGCCGAATGTCTCTTCAACACAAGTCCTACAAATACTGTCGTAATTGAAACAAACCATGAAACTCAAACCGATTATGACAGCAGCAATCCAAGCTGTGAGATTTGAAACAAGATTACTGTTCACATGGCCAACTGTACGTTGCATGCTCAAGAGTAAGCTCAGCGCACAGCTACAGCTTGGTCATATTACAACTGGAGGGCCAAACTCACAACGTGGCATACAAAGAGATCCTTAACAAATAATTATTGGTATATTTTCCCTCAGTTTAAAAAGGTTTAATTTTCTTCTTAATAAAAATTTTAAGGCAGTACTTCGCCGCTGCGAAGCGCGGGTATTTTGCTAGTTATTGATAAATCAAACTTTTTAGTTTTCATGATTAACATGATATTAATTTGATAAATCTGGAAGACACCCGCCTTCATTCCTTCAACGTAGGGGGCTGCATGGTGCCTAGATCAGCACATATCACCATGGATCACGGATCATAGGAAAGAATAGTGGTGATTAGTACAGATTGCGGATACCTGAAGAATAAGATGATTCTGTGCCCATAAGATTTATTAGGAATACAACTAAAATGTAGCTACGAAAAAGCCATATTTAAATAAATGGGTTTTTAGCAGTTACTTAAAATGTTCAACAGTATTAGCCTGGTGAATTTCTATAGGTAAAGATTTTAGGTACTGTACATAACAGCAAAAGGCCACCTCACCACTTCTTTTAAGCTTGGCTTTTGGAATTATAAGCAGATCCCCATTTCGAAGATCTAATGTTACATCTTGAAATATAAGGGGATAGTTATTCCAAAATAGGGTGGAGCTAGATTGTTTAAGGCTTTATAAACCATTACTTGTAAGTCAATTCTGAATGACACGGGTAACCAGCATAATACCGTAGATCCCGGAATACAAGCCGACTCGGTATATTAGCCAACCCCCTTCTCTACCTACCAAATTACATGTATTTGCCGATGACCGATATTTAAGCCGACCCCCTTCTCCAAGCAAAATTTTCTAAATTTCCTTAAAAGTGTCTCTTCATGTATATTTATCATGTTTATCGGCGAGAATTTGAGACTGCCGACATTTTTGATGGAAACCAGGAAGCGATTACGGAGAAGTTTGGTAAAATGAAGCCTTTGTGTTGAAACTATATACGCAAATACGGTACATCGGCGGGTGGATTTCCGGAGACTCGTTATAAATTTGACTAACTTAAATACGCAATACGGTGGACCCTTGACTTAAGAACTTAATTCGTTCACGAAGGCTAACCCATAATGCGTTCCGAACCTCCCACTGCAACACTTACTTAACCTTTTCATAATTAAAAAGGGTTGTATAATGTGCATAATTTACCAAAACACCAATAATTTTTCTAATGTACTAACCAAAAAGTTATAAAAAGTGCCTAGCCTACCAGAAGTAGGCTAGATTAAGCTAGGAGCATGGCAGCGCGCAGCTACTCAGGGCTCTCCTTTTCAGTGCACTTTTTTGTTGTTTTTGTACTTTTTTTTTTTTTGCTTGTTTGTGCATGATCGGTTCAGTGAACATCCGCTACACCCGTCAGAACCTTATAGACATCGGTGTCCAGAGCCAGACATCTGTTTCGAGACCAGCGGGCTCTTCGTGGATTGTTGTCGGGTTTAGGAGAAATCACAGGCGGAGGAGGGAAAGAAAGCAGAAGCGGGGCCGCAGATCCAGCATTATGCTAAGGCTAAAAAAACAACCATACAAGCCCTATATAGAACTTTTTTTCTGCACTGAAGGAGCTACTTTTAATCTCATTGTAGATGTGTATAGTGACAATAAAAGGCATTCTATTCTATTCTAGAAACAACAATTTCATACTGTACTCACCATTTAATTTGACATCTTTGGGCTGCAGGAAGGGAGGAGGTGGAGAATGAAACGGAAGGTGGTTATTGTTTAGAAGGAGCCTCCTTATGCAAAACTTTTCTTTGTAAAATTGTCGAGATGGTGGATTTCAACATGCTGTACATATTAGCGAGATCGGTCACACGAACAGCACTCTCATATTTCCACACAATTTCCATCTTCGTTTCGATTGTGATCGCTATCTTTACCTTCTCTTCCTTCCTTAGCAATTATGTGTCTTGCTTGCATGGTCTTAGTGAATTATATATATAAGTAAATCACTGCAATGACCGAAATTACATCCACAAACACATGTATCTGGGCTCCAACTGACGCTACTAACGCTCTCGGTTGTTTGTTTACAATCGCGCAAGCGGATACACGTGACCGCATTCGGGTCGTAACACAAGATGTTGGTCGTAAATCAAAAGAAAAATTTTTATTTTAAACTTCCCGATAATTTATTATACATTTTATTAATAAAATCAACAACTAAAACACTTTTTTGAATAAATTCTTTATTTAATTTAAAGTACCGGCATGCAAAGTTACTTCTTCATCTAAAAGATGGCTCTGTGGTTTCGTCATTATTTACTTCCGTTTTGATCGACAAAACCGGCATTGCGCTGGAAATCTTTAATCTGAAACGATGCTCGTTGTATAAACCGACCCCCAAACTCCAAGCCAAAACTCTAGGACGAAATTCTCGGCTTATATTCCAGGATCTACGGTAACACAAAAATTGGTGAGAATTTGTTTTTTTATATTCAGACTGAAGCATTCTGTACTAATTGCAAGCGATTGATGTCTTTCTTAGGCACTCCTATTAGGAGTGCATTATGGTAATCTAGTTGACTAAAAATAAAAGCATCAATTCATTTTTTTAGTGTCTTGTAAAGTTAGAAGAGGTCTAACCTTTCCTATGTTTCTTAAGCAAAAAAATGCAGTCCTAATAATCTGGTTAATATTCGATTTAAAGAGTCAATGATTACCTCTAAAGTCTTTACCTCTACCTTGATTTTTAAATCAATTTTTAATTTAAGGGATCAAGTTTATCTCTAATGCCCTCACTATATCAATGTTTGGCAATCACCAAGATTTCTGTTTTTTTCTTATTTAGTTTGAGAAAATTACTACTCATTCATTCAGAAATACTGCTAAGACATTGGATCAAAGAGCCAAGAACATCAGGGTCATCTGCATAGCTGTGGTTACTCAACTTGTGCTTTTGTGATAATCTGACCTAATAGAAGCATGTACATTGAAAAGAGCAGTGGACCCAGAATACATCTTTGTGGTACACCATATTCAATGTCTTGGGTCTCTGAAGTACAATTACAATAACTAAGAAAGAATTTTGTATCTTTTAAGTACGATTTAAACCATTTTAAGATGTTGCCAGAGAAGCTCACCCAAATCCAGGTCTGCACCGTTTTCTTAACGTCATCATCAGTTTTAAAGCAAAAAGCCATTTTATCCTAAATGTTTGACCCAAGATTTACAAAGAGCCACAATCACAATAAGTAGAGAAGTGGGTATGAGGTATGATTTTTTTTTTTTTAATGCGATATGAGTATATATGTATTTAACACAAAAACTAAATTCAAAAAATAAAGAAAAACAATTTAGTTTGAGTTTTGACACTGCAAGGTTGTTTCATGTTTGGGTGAGTAGTTGGAAATTTTCAGTTGTAAACATAATTCCAAGCTTACTGATTAGCTGATTTCTTAGCTTGCTTTTGATATAATTCATGTTGGAGAATGTCTGCCCACAACAATAAGTGGGCCTAAAAATTGTAAAAATTCCAAAAAGCTACTATTTTGAGTTGACAATAATTGTCTGGAAGGCCATTCCACATTTTAAAAATCAGTTGGTCCTCCTTTTGACAGTTGGAAAGTTGGAAAAATGTATTTGATTGACAATTGCCATAAGTGTTTTTGTCAAGACCAAAAGAGTGCACTTCTCATCTCTGAAATCTTTGAAGCAACCAGTAAATGAATTACGCATTTTTGTAATATTTGCCAGAAAGAACTTGCTATCGATGACACTTCCAGTAGTTTCTTAAAGTTTCAAAATGAATCAGATTTCCACTTTTTAGGTTTTTTGAAATCAAAAGTAGTTGTCGTTTGAAAGGAAGGACCTTGCAGTGTTATCTCTACCTTGTGGCTTCTGAGTCAGGTGGTTTAAACGTGTCTTCATATCAACAAAAAAGTAACATTTCTGTAACCATTCTTCATCAGTTAAGTCTGGATTTTCATGTTCGTATTGACTTAAAAAGGTTTTAATACATTCAGGCCATGAAGTGAAATGTTGCGTTGCTGTTCCCTCTGGATAATCAACAAACTTCATTTTGCAAAACAAGGTCAGAATATTGACTGTTTACTTTTTCGAGAAGGGCACAGAACTATCAGTGATCAGGTCCTTTTGCCATTATTTGGTTGATTATTTTTACTACCATATCCATCACCTTTACAATTTAAATGGGAAATGTCTGCGCTCATAGCGCTTCTTGATGAGTAATACAATGAAATGTAAAAACATTGTGCTCCACATTTTGTTTGAAGAGGGCAACAAAACCTTTATTTTTACCCTTCATACTGGGTGCTCCATCTGTAGCAATAGATATCAGTTTGATGATGTCCATTTCCCTAACAGTCAAAAATTCCAAAATTTGCTGTAGAGATATCTTTATCTCAGATTTCTCCTTTAAGTGGTATCAAAGACAATAATTTTTCATCCAGACCTTTATCGGAAACATACCTTCCTGAAAAGCTAATTTGTGCAATTTCTTTCACACCACATGATTTGTCACATGCAAAAAAAAATATAGATGCCAATTTTATATCATTAATCTGTTGATCTGTCACATTCTTGCCCATCTTAATAATTCTGTCATGAACAATTTTTGCGGATAGTGGAGTGTCTTTACATTTTTTTTAATAATATCTTTATTTTTGAAGTCAGAGTAGAGATGTTCATCAAAATTTTAAAAGCACTTTTTTTTTTTTTGCATATTCTCCATCCGTGAAAGGTTTTCCATGCTTTGCAATCTCATGAGAAACTGCTAAACTTGCTGCAGTCACTTTACTTGAAGATTGTATCCAGCTGCTGAATATCAACGTTGATTGTTAAATTTTTTGCTTTAATTCTGTCACAGCTTTTCTCCTTTCTTCTGAGAAAGATTTTTTTTTTTTTTTTTTTTTTACAGATGTATTGTTCTTTGTTAAAAAGTGACGTTCGAAAATTTGATTGTTTTGGAAGACCCATATAATTTTACATAAAAGCATAATTTACTTCCCATTCGGCTTTAAATTCACAGTTTTCATCTTCAATTTTCGCGTTTTTTTCTTAGTTGCCATCTTTTGGTTTGGCGTCTCAGTTTTAAATCACTTGTATGCGTAACAGCGTAAAGGTAACTAATTGTTCAGTTCTGTAGTAATAGTCTTCACCCTCACCTCTCTTTTCTTGAGTAATGTTTGCTCGGCTCAACAGTTGTTTGCCCTTCACTCATCACTATTGTTACTGTGCTGATCGAGCAGTGCAAAATGTACTCACTACTCCGAACACAGCTGGTTATAATATGTAAATAGGAGAAATGGGAAGACGTGGTGGCGATTTACCACAAAAAGCATATGAAAGATTATGAAATCCCAATAAATGTTAAAACGTATATCCAGTCTTGGGTACTGAAGAAAACTGTGAAGAGCATGTATTTGACTGAAGATGTAATCTCGAGCCTGATTCACATATAGCTAAAGAAATAACTAAATAAAAAGAAAAATATTAACCATAAATAAATTATCTTTATGAGAGTACTATCAAACAATATGTTAAGACATGAAAATGTGACTGTGTCTATCATTCTGAGAAGAGCTGCAGTCACATGGTCAAAGAGCCACATGTGGCTCGCGAACTGCAGGTTGCTGACCCCTGGAGTAGAGCCTCATTACGTGGACTGAAACATGATAGCTACATAATGCTAGATCAGGGGGGTATTTTTCATACATGGATTACTCGTTTAGCTGGATGTAATTGTTGACGATTTGGCATGATCCTGGATTTGTCGGTTCTTCGAAACTCTTGCTGGATGTGTTGTCATAGCAGCACATACAAATGGTTTGTTCTATGTAAACAAGGATCACACACCTAATCAGTGTCCATGCATGGAATTCATTCAGTCATGGCTTCGCCATTCATGAAAGAGCGACCAATTAATATCGGTGCACAAATAATAAGAAGAGAATTTCATATACAGAGGGTTTTGCGCGATTCTCAAGATTCGCGAAGTCGGGCTTTCACAACCACACAAACAGTATGCATTGCTTTGAGGTTTTTTGCAAGCGGCACTTTTTATATACTGTAGGCGATGCGGAAATTTATCTAAAAGTGCAGTTTGCCAGGCAATTCGTAAAGTCTGTTTGGCTCTGAAATATTTCCTTCAGGTTTTCATAGTGTTTCCTGGACACCTGTCCTGTGTGTGCAGACAATAAAAGAGGCATTTCATGCCATTGCAGGTAGGTAATACACAGGCAAAAACACCCACGGTTCCATGAAGAATCTCACAATCAGCCTAACATTCTCATTACCCAGGATTTCCAAATGTGATTGGGGCACATGGCACTGATCAGAATGGAGTTTGATCAAATATTATTTGGAATATTTACCTCTCCTCCTGATGAATAATCAGACACAGTGTCTTCATCAAATATTTGACCTTCGTCAAAATCTCATTGGTCAGGCACAGGTTCTAAGGATATGACATTCCCCCCAACTGATCCAACAAAAAAAGAGGGCTATATGGAATATACCTATGGCACACATTGAGGACAAATATATACAATGACCATACGTTACCTGAAATGAAGTGACGAATGCATCCTGCCACTGGTTCTGAGGAGGAGCTTCCCCCTGGAATGCCTTCAGAAACAGGGCGATGGACATTTTGCTGGAGGGCCAACTCTTCTGCAGGGGTTAGGTCTGGACCACGTGGACCTCCACCTGTTTTTTGCTTGTCTGCCTTCTTATTCGCTTTAAAATTAATGTTTTTTATATTATATATGATTCTTTATGTCAACAATTCTTTAAATATTTCTATACCAATATTCACCAGTTTGAATATATTCTTTTACTTCACTTGAACCTCCTCCCATGTTCTCCTTGTACTCATGTTTGATCTGGAATTATGACATATTAAATAATAATTAAACTGACACATAGTAAATGAAACGCTGTATTCAGTAAGTACAATGCACACTACTTACGCGTTTAATTTGTCGGCCACTTTTTGCCAGCCGTCTTTTCTTGTTTGGGTTGCTTTTGTAGTGTTACCCCTTGCGCATTTTAAATCTTGAAATTCTTCATATCCTTCGAATAAAAGGTCCTGCTCCGCTTGTGTGAAAAAATACGACCATTCTTTCGTCATTTTGTTACAGCCTATCAAAGACTTGCTGATCATGTTTTCTAGACTCAATATATATGGGCTTTTCAATCATCTCGGATGATTAGATCCAGCTAGACTAATCTACTACACAGCTGCGTTTGAAAAACTGACTTATCCCAAATGAGTTTCACCAGCATTAACTCATCCAAGATGAGGCATCTGATCTCGGATGATTTAAGCGACGTACGGAAAATACCCCCCTGGGCTGTAAGAGGAATTTGGAAGACATTCAAACCGCATCTATTGCATTGCCTCTACCATTGCAGCCACTGCATGGGGAAATGTGATGTCATGGAGCAGCTATACTTCTTTTGGTTTCATTCCTCCTTTTTGGTGCGAAGTACAGGTTTCAGTATTTCTGTAAGTTTCTCTGCCCAAAGAAACACGTTGTTTAACAATGTTGTGATTCTGCAATGTAGGGTCAATGCTCTTCTGACCTTGGTTTCAACTAGATTAATGGCAGAGTGCTATGCTGTGCATGTTTGAACTACACATAAGCCATCACAAACATGTTATATTGTGTCAGCTTATATTCATTCCAGTTACAGAGTAATTGCCTTAACTTCTTTATTTACCTTTGTATTTTATCATTATAAAGGTTTTTTCTTTCATTGTTGTACCCCTCTTATTGGTTTCTAACTGTGCCATGAAAGTTTTTTTTTGATTTTCAGGCTTGTTTTTATTACTATGGTTTTTGCCTGCTTTTGAGACATTAATCTTTAGGGCCCTTCTTCATTCCCCTTGCAGTACATTTATTTCAAAATGTCCAGAATACACCTAATCTTTGCCCATCCTTTCTTTCGAAGCTGCCTTTCATGAATAGCCATATCAGGTTAAGTCACAACATTTCAATGACTTTATGTAGACTGATATCTGGATTTTGACTCAACCCTATTACAAGAGAAAATGCCTTCCTTTTCATCTGTTATTTGCTAATCTCGTAGAATATTTAGGAAACCAACAAAAACTGTGGTGTTACATACAGAATACTTCAAGTATAATGATAATCTCTGTTGGCTAAGCCACTTTGTCTTCTGTAGTTTTTGTACTCCTGTACTGTATGTATAACAATGTCTTCAGTTTGTTTAACACTTTTCTGAGGCAGTCTTACCTACAGGCTTGAAAGCGCAGTGTCCTTATTATTGGCCTAAACATCATACTACAGACAGAAGCCTTGTGATGTAATATGCACAGCATCTGTTCATAAGTAGTTTTCTATTAATTTCAACCTTTCTTTGCGAAAATAATGTCTGGTCCATGCTTGCCTGCTGGTAAACTTGTTTCATGCCCCCACAGTATCAGTGCGTGTTCATTGACTTAACATATAGAAACACTGCAGCAGATTATTCAAGAACAGGTCATACAGCCCAGAAAGCCGTATCTATCCAAAATTACATCAAGTTGACTTCTGAAAGTTCAGAAAGTCTTGCTGTCTACCATATTACTTATTAACTTAATTGATGTGTCTCTGTGCAAAGAAAAACTGTTTAATGCTTATGCAAAGT
Source organism: Polypterus bichir lapradei (assembly GCA_026402145.1). Taxonomy (NCBI): domain Eukaryota; kingdom Metazoa; phylum Chordata; class Cladistia; order Polypteriformes; family Polypteridae; genus Polypterus; species Polypterus bichir. The sequence continues at coordinate 46,319,294 of JANRMT010062807.1, forward strand.
TAGTCTTAAACGTTAGTGTCCCTTTGTTCTTGATGAAATACTCATTATAAAACAATACCTTGGATCTACTGTACTAATTCTTTTCATAATTGTTTAGGACTTAATCTCAGTTTGTGCAGACTTAGGTTTAACTCTTTGGTCAATCAACTGGTCATATCTATGGTCCTTGAATCAGCCTAAAATGTCTTTTTTGTTATATGGAGACCAGTACTCCACACATCAGGCTATATAATCTAACATCATATTAGCTTGCTTAATTGCTTTATATTGTATTGATGTAAAAAGTCCACAATGAGTTTCACACCTCCTACTGTATATTCATATCAACATTTTCCATCATATCTGTAATACTTTACTTTTTATTGTATTAAATTTATTCTGCTACAAATCAGCTCATATCTATTTTCTGATCAAGTCCTTCTATAATGATTCACATGATTCCACCTAGTTTGATATCATCTATACATTTTTTAATATTTTTTAACCCCCCTGCCTGGGCTACGCACCAGCCAATTCACGTCTTTGCCCATATGTGGATTTCACTTTCACCAAATGACAAATCCAAGGAAACTTCTTTGTCTGTGTTTTGCAGATAAATTTAGTGTAAAGTGCGATAATTTTGGACGTATGGATTTGTATCCATTATTGGCTGTAGAATTTCTAATACATCCGATGGTGTAACTCTTTCGATTCTGTGTTGCATTGCTTCTTTGTGATCATAAATATCCAGAAAAGTTTCTTTAAAGGATGTAACTGAGGACTTTTCATATTTATAGGAAGTGAGAGCACATGAACTGTGTCTGACAATACACACGAATGAGAAATGATTGTACTGTGTGCATGGTTGTAAATGTTTGAGAGGAGGCAGAACTTTTCAAAATCTCTTGTCTTCCGGAACTTTAAATTATCTCCAAGAATGTCTCATCCCAGGATTTCCTTTTATAATAGAAAGATATATTAAAAAGAGCAGTGGCTCTAGCCCTGGTCCCTGAGGGACACCATATTTAACATCGCGTAATTTGGCTGAAGCTCTTTGCAACATAACTCTTTGTCCCTGTTGTTTAATCCATTGTTACACCAGCTACTCACTGGACATTGAACTGTGGCATTTTTCTTTGATCACTAGTATCTCATGTGAGACTTATCGGAAGTCAAGAAGATAATATCATATGCACCACTTTGATTATGTTAACTGTTTTAATAACGCACAATCAGCAACAAACCATGAAGTTGCAGGTTCAACTCCTGCTACTTCATACTGTAGGACCATAAGCAAGTCACTTCACCTGCCTGTGCTCCAATTGTAAAAATAAAATAAATGTAACCAATTGTATCTCAAATGTTCTAAGTTATCTAGGATAAAGGCATCAGTCAAATAAGAAGTACACCTGTTCTTGACATACGTTGTTTAGTTTTTTCGTTAATAATTGCTTCCATTAATTTACCCATGTATGTTTAACTTGCTGGCCTATAATTGGATTGGCTTAAACAACATTTGTTACTTTCCAACCTGTAGGACTTTTTGCCCTATGTACAGTGATTTCTGAAAAATATGTGTCTAACGAGTCATTACACAAAAAAGTACTAGGTTGGCTACTTTTCTAATTGGTATCTTGATTACAAAAATAGAGGGGCAAGAGTATAGTAACATAGAGAGAAAGAAATTGTTACTCATTGTTGTAGGGTAGCAATATAAGTGAGTTTAATTTCAGGCTTTTTCTAATTTGTGGTTGTAACACATTTTTAAGTTGATATTGTCTATAGTTTTATGACAATATGTGATTTAATTGAAATAGGAAACTAAAACTTTGAGAGAAAAAGTGATTTTTTTTTACCCACTAACCATCTTATTCCCATTGCTGTCCTCCAAGAATTCAACTTACTATCTTTTTTTTGCTACCCGTCCTCTGCAGGGTACGGTGTATGAACATGCTACCATGCCGGTAAGTTATTACATTAGACTCAGTGTGCTGGTTGCAAGGAATCTTGTGTCTACAGCAAGGTCTTAGTTCACCTGCATGCTAAGATTAACAGAAACTATTTTTTTTTAACATTTTATTAATTTTATTGTAATCATTCCATACAAATAGATCAATTTTTACAAAAAAAAAAATAGGATGAAACTATTTTAATATAGCCAGTTTTACATATGTTTTTGTCATTAGGCTCCGATTTCAGCATCAGAAAACGTGTGCCTCTACTCCTTTACTTCAGTAGTTAAATCCTTTTAAATTGTGGTTATAATATATATTTAAATTGCATATTGCCCTTGTACCAGAAAAGATACTTTTGTGCTGCTTATGCTTATTGTGTCTCCTATTTTTGCTTGATCAAAATATTTTGGTGTGAATGACTTGCCTTTATTTTTACTAATAAAAACAACTTTGCTTTGATAATATTTTTGACCTTGTTGTTGCATGCATCTTCTTCCTCCAAAACAGAAAAAAACCTTTGTGACACAGAATAATACACTTCAATGAACATTAGTGTAGTAGACTGTATGTGAATTTCATTAACAATATATCTTAATTCTTGTTAAAAGTAACTTAGTTTATTTTGGGATTAGATTATTTAAACTATATAAGTGCATCTGTCAGATGCTCTGCACATCACGATCTTAAAACTAACTCTAGCTGATTTAATCCAGTACTTTTACTGTTTAAACAAATGTTCAATTTTCAGCACTTTTTTGTCATCTTCCATTAATTGTGTCCTAACACAAAAAATAAATATGTGATAGAGAATGGCGTAATTCGATTTAGGTTTTGTTAAATGTTAGTCCTCACAATTGTACTTTTTCATTGAGACCAACTCAGAGTCTTATATTTACTCTGTTAATTTCACAGTGGTAATATTTTAAGTCATAAGTGAAATGTCATGTAGTTTCTTCTTCATCTCTTCAGTGCCATACATACTTTGTTATTATCACTGCTTGCAGAGGAAGTAATGTCTCTGGATTTTAAAAAAGGCTTTTTGACTCAGTTAAAGGCATATAGTTATTCACTTATTCACCATATTTCAAAACGTTCAAATGGATTGTTGTCTTATGTTGGATTCTTGAAATGCAGCTGAGGATTGAGAAATGTATCTTTCATTTTTGAAAGAAAGCATAAAGTTACTCCTCAGGTAAAATAAAGTTGTATAATTTTATATGCTTATTTTAAATAATAAACCTTTGTTTTTAGTTGTTTCTGATGTAGTGTCCTCACATTGTGCTAGCTTGTCCTGCCTGTCCCTGCTACAAGTAAGTTTGACTTTCATTTAATTTGCAACACATAGTATACACAGAATTATGTAGGTCTCGACACTACTAGTGACTTTAGATTCTGTCTGACTTGTCAGATTTGTGTGCCCTGATGTTAAATTGTTAACTGACGTGCTCTTAATGTGGAATACTACTATGCAAAACTAAAATGTCATGTTGCTTCTTGTGAATTTTTCAGTTGAATGTTCATTTAAATAGAATGATACACTTAAAATGTGACAAAAGATTGTGTAGGTATAACATCCACCGTGATACCAGTATTTGCCAAACTGGATAAAAATGTGACAACAACCCAACCACTGGCATTTTGAGACGTAGCTGTTACTTTGTTGCATTTATGATTAAGCTCAATTCCATTTCTTTGCATGCAAGTTCTACAAAGAGAAATGAGAAATGCATCCTACACACACACCTGCACTGTCATAGAGCTATTTTATAAATGCCAGTTAACCTTATCTGTACATATTTTGTGTTTGTGGGAGGGAATGCAGAGTACATGAAAGAGAACCCATGTGGATGTGGGGAAAATGTGCTAACTCTGCATGGATAAGAGCTTGGCATAGGACCCAAGGTTCAGGGTTTATGAAGCACCAGCAGTAACCACTGCTCACTTCAATATCGTGTTATTTTTTTTGGGGGGGGTCATACGAGGAGTATTCAATAATTTGTCTATCTCAGTAGGGAAGAAAAGAGCTTTAAAAAAGTGTTGGTTTTATTTTTCAATATAGTGCCCTAATAGCTCCATATACTTTAACACATTTCAAGAAAAATCTGTTTGACCTTCAAACCAGGACGTCACAACTACATTGACGTCTTCATCCCTTGAAAACCACTGTCTACAGGGAGATTTCTTCCAAATTTCTTCAATAATCTGATGGAGCCAGGTCAGGACTATAGGACTACAGTGTGGATGGTTCAGCTGCTGGAACCCACCTTCTCGGATGGCAACCTGTGATTGAAGTAACATGTGAACTGGCACATTGTTGTGAATAAGCAGCACGCCCGCTGTGAGTTTTCCTCATCTTTTGTCCTTGATTGACTCCCGCAAAGAGATCACTTTGTTGGCATAACTGTCCATGGTTTTGATTGTCTTGTGTGGCATGAGCTCCAGAAGTAAAAGTCCTTCAATATCCCATTACTTTGCCTACAGATTTTTCTGTCTTGAACTTTTTTGGGGTGGGGGATGACTTGTACTTCCACTTCACTGACTCCATTTTGGACTCAGGATCTCTGTGATCTACTAGTTACCAGTTACCAAATGATGAAAAAAAATTCACTTGGTCTTTATGGAGCATCTCCAAGTTCTCCTGACACCACTGGAGCCTCGTGGCCTTCTGACATGGCATCAGCATTCTTGAAACCTATCTTGCAGTGACCTTTGACATGCCCAACCTTTCATGAATTATTTTCCAAACTCTACCTGCCAAGATCCCCATTTCTTCATCTATTCAGGAAAAATTAACTCATCTCTCTGACAAAATTAAATCCTCGACTTTCTTGAAAATTTCTGTGGAAGTTGCTTTCACAGGCCCTCTAGCGTGAGGTTCATCTTCAATAGACTCTCTACCCCACTTAAACTGCTTGCTTTAAAATTTTACTTTGTAGGATGATGGGGCAGACTTACCATAAACTTCAGTCATGCATTCATGGATCTCCTTTGGCTTTTTCTCTTCTTTTTTGAGAAATGTTATCACTGAACATTGCTCCAAATCTAGCATTTTCTTACTTGATTCAAACGAGGACTCTCCTGACATCCTGTCTCATGGAATGTTAGACTCGCAGTGAGCCACAACTGTGCGTGAGTAACCTTGAGACTTGTTACATCATGCCCAGACTTGTTTCAACATGCTTGCTACTTTCTTTCATAGCCAGGTTGATAAATTATTGAACACTTCTCGTGAGCAGTCTAAAATTTAAATAGAAAGAAATATGTTGTACTTAGTGATTACATCCTGCACTAGTGTGTCCTGCATTTTTTGAGAATCTTTGGCTTTCAGCCTTGTGAAATTTGTGTAATGAACCAAATTGCTAAATACCGTAATACAGCCACAGAAAATGTTTTGTGAGCTTATATAGTTTGCCTAAACACATATTTGTGAATTACCTATTTATTTTCCATATGACCTTATGTAGTGCAGTGCAGTGTAAAATACATTTAATTTTATAGTGTGATCATTTTGAAATGAAATTTAATTACAAGTAAGGCAAAAATGCAGTTAATAATTGCTGACCAGGGAAAAAATAAAAACAAAACACAAAATAATATTCAGAGATATGATATATATTTCAAATTCTCGCCAATTAAAGGTTAAATTGCAAAGTGCACACAAATTAAATCATCTCATCTGCTGTAGGTTAACAATTTATACTCTTTGTTAATCAGTTTATAATCAGTATATTTTGTACAGTGCATATTTTGGTCTGATTATATGCTAGTAGGAATGAGATCTAAATTTACAGGGATTTGGCTGTTGGTGTTCCATCTTTCTTGCTTCAAAATGCTAATAGTCAAGTAATGGTAAATCTGAAGCTGTTATTCTCCTGGTACACAAGTTTTTTGTCAGCTCTTCTGAAAAAATGTATGGATGTTTATTTTTGCAGGAGTTTGAGGCTGAGTGCTTTTTAATGAGATTTTTGATGGCTGTGGTCTTAATTAATGAGGCTAGTGTACTCTCTCTCCCCCCCCCACCCCCACCCCACCCCACCAAAAAAGCTCATAGGTAATTGTTAACACACTTGCTTTACTTGTCCACACTCTAGAAACAATCATCCTTCTGTGAACAATGACGGTGCATTTTATTTTTCTGCCAGTATCAATCATGCCACCCATTCTTGTGACACTTTTGTATTTATTTATTTATTTATTTATTTATTTAATATCCTGTGATCTGAGATGTTTGATTTATCAGACAGAGTTGGTCATATAAATAAAATTAGTCTGTTTCATGCTCAATTTCCTTCTCTTAAATTGACCTTTGGATGTTTTCCCTAACTAGTTTGAGGAAGCCTGGGAACTGATGATGTATTTCATTATACTGGTTTGATAAATTCTCAGGAGACTAGAGGTCAAAGTTCAATCATAGATCAAATATACTGAATTATTCAAGATCTAAATGTTGATAGCCAGACCTCATATGAAGTGTCTCCTGACCTAAACCTGTCCATTGGTAAGATGCAGAAATTGAAAGTGAGTGACCGAATGGTTGAGTGGCTTTAACCTTTGGTTAAAGGAGACAAAGTCTTGCTAAGCCTGTTTTAATTCATAAATTGGTTTCACTCCTTCTACTAAAAACTTAATTCATTGCCTGTCATCAAAGGCAGATAGCCAAGCATACTATTCAACAGTCATCCAAATGTATGTTTCTATTTTTTCTTCTTCCTTTGATTTGTCTTTTGATGTGTCATTGGTAATACTAAACCAAATATTCATGATCAGTTAGTTTGCTCTGTATCAATCATTTGGGGCATCAGAGGGGTTGTTAAATTTCTCTCTTTAAAGCTCTTGACCTGCAGGTTCTAATAAAGCTGAGTAAAATGTCAAATATGCAGTCATTTTTAATGTTAATGCCATAGAGAGCAAAGTGAGTTGCAGGAACACTTGTCATGCAATTCTAATTTGTTATTTAAAATGGCATAACATAGGTAAAAATGTTGCCAATCTCAAAGCTAAAGGGACAAACCTGTGTTGTCTGACGACTTTGTTATTTGAGAAATTTAATCCATTCAGTCAAGTCTGGGAACAGTTTACACCTGTGTGTTTCTTTATGCATCAAACTTATGGCGGAATTCTTTTGGTTCTTTCTTTGATTGAGGGTCATCAGCAGATAAAATTTACCTTATAGTCTTCGGTTTACTCAATGCTTTCTCAGGCACTTCGACAATCATCAGTATTTTCCTTATTTAACAATTTGTTGAAATAGTTCTGTGCTTTTTTGAATTTTTTTTTTTTTTTTTTACAATCTGTTGATATTGAAGGAGAAATGTTGTACCTTAACAAAGTTTTACTTTTAGCTGAAGTATAGACTCTTCAGTACAAATATCATACTATGAACTTCTTTAAGGTTAGCAGAGTTATTTGCTCAGGTCAGAGCCCATTTAACCCAGTTATCTACTCATTAAACCTTGTGCCATGGGATGTCCATGAATTATAAATACTCATGCATTCTATAGTGTCTCGTTTCAGCCTGAAACCTGCTTAAGATAACTGTTCTGGGCCCTTTTGGTATAAACAAAAGAACCTTTATACCATCAAGAACTTCAATTAATTGTTTAATAAATATAAAATTCCTAGCAAAATTCATATTCACAGTTTTTTTTTTCATTCTCATTCGTTTCCTTTTTTATTAATTTATAAATCTAGAGCAGTTGCTTCTTAGATAAGGGCTGATTTGAAAGGAATACACACACACAGTAACTGATTTTAATGGACGATGAATATCAGCTTGAGAAGTAAGCACTTTGATCATAGGAATTGTGGTATTTAAATACAATGTGTTGTTGTTATTATTACTATTATTATTACACAGCCTAACCTTTTGCTAAAGGGAACAGAACACACATTTCACTGGGTCAGTTGTCCTCTGCCTTGCAGCTTTATATATATATATATATATATATATATATATATATATATATATATATATACACACACACAGGGTGGTCCAGATCTAATTATGCAATAATGAAAAGGCGAACATATCGCACCCGCTGTTCGACTGACAACTGTCTCCCCGCCATTTTGGAATGCAGGGCAGGTGCTGCCATCTATCGGCAGCAAAAATAATTTTTTCTGAATTCTCTATGTAATAAACTTAATATGGTTTAGCACTATTAGCACACACACACTAGGGGGCTCCACCCCCTGGTTTGGTTTACCGGATATACAATTTAAAGCGATTGTTAGTTTCATGGGAATTGTTACATATGCATTATTTTCACTTTTATTTTAAAGCTTTTGTAAAAGCAATAATTTATTTTTAGCCCCGTGCATGGTCACATCTCTTTCTCACAGGACATATAATGCTGTTCCTGTTGTGAAGGGGGTGTGGCTGAACGCACGGAGTTGCCGTCGGATCATCTGCTGTCTTTCTGCTGCTGGTGAGCTGCCTGTTCTGCTTGTCTCGCTGCCTAATCATTTCAAAGCCTGTACAGCAGCTGTCCTTTTGCCACTTTGCGTCTCTGTCGCTTGCATTGTGAAAGGGGGGGAGGTTGAGGGTTAGTTTGGCTGAAGGCATGCTAAGGAGAAGCATTGTGATCATCTGCAGGCTTTTTGCTGCTGGCGAGCTGCGTGTTTTGCTTGTCTCTTGTTTTAAGAGCTGGGAGCACATGAAGCGTGTATGCCAACAGCAATCCAACAACTACTAGGTTAGATGTCCGTGGACTTGTTTTAAATGATATCTCACTGCCTTGTCTCGCATGACGTTGTAAAAACAATACTTGTCCTTTATTTCCGGCTCCAGGCGTGGTTAAATCTCTTTCTCAGGACGTATAATGCTGCTCGCATTGTCAAGGGGATGTGGTGAACGCATGCTAAGGAGGTGCCGTAGGATCATCTGCTGTCTTTCTGCTGCTGTCGCGCTGCTATCAGTCTTCCGTGCTGTACTCCGCCCTCCCTCAATTGGACCTAACAGTCACTTAAAAAAAAAAAAAAAAAAAGGCTTCAGCCTGGCTGGGACACTACAATACTTTTGAATTTTACAACAACAACAACAGCATTTATTTATATAGCACATTTTCATACAAAAAAAGTAGCTCAAAGTGCTTTACATAATGAAAAAAAATAAAAGACAAAATAAGAAATTAAAATAAGACATTAGTTAACATAGAAAAAGAGTAAGGTCCGATGGCCAGGAAGGACAGAATAAACAAAAAAAAAAAAAAACTCCAGATGGCTGGAGAAAAAAATAAAATCTGCATCTGCAGGGGTTCCAGGCCACGAGACCGCCCAGTCCCCTCTGGGCATTCTACCTAACATAAATGAAATAGTCCTCTTTGTATTTAGGGTTCTAACGGACGGACTTGATGATGATGGTCATGCAGACTTCTGGCTTTTAATCCGTCATTGTTACAACATCACGGTGCTTTGAGTAGATGGTGGTGGTGCAAGCCACCACCAAAAGGACACCGGAAAAAAAAACAGAAGAGAGAGTAGGGGTTTGTACAGATTTTAGAGCCACCATGAATAATTATTATAATGAATTGGATATACAGAGTATCAGGATTAAATTACAGTGAAGTTATGAGAAGGCCATGTTAAAATAATGTGTGTTCAGCAGTTTTTTGGAAGTGCTCCACTGTATTAGCCTGGCGAATTCCTATTGGCAGGCTATTCCAGATTTTAGGTGCTTAACAGCAGATGACCGCTTCACCACTTCTTTTAAGTTTTGCTTTTGGAATTCTAAGGAGACACTCATTTGAGGATCTGAGGTTACGATTTGGAATATAAGATGTCAGACATTCCGATATATAAGATGGGGCGAGATTATTTAAGGCTTTATAAACCATAAGCAGAATTTTAAAGTCAATCCTGAATGACACAGATAACCAGTGTAGTGACATCAAAACTGGGGAAATGTGCTTTGATTTTCTTTTCCTGGTTAGGATTCTAGCAGCTGCATTCTGCACTAGTTGCAAATGATTTATGTCTTTTTTGGGTGTTCCTGAGAGGATTGCGTTACAGTAATCTAGTCGACTGAAAACCAACGCGTGAACTAATTTCTCAGCATCTTTCAGTGATATAAGAGGTCTAACTTTTGCTATGTTTCTTCAGTAAAAAAATGCTGTCCTAGTGATCTAATTAATATGCGATTTATAATTCAGATTACAGTCAACAGTTACCCCTAAGCTTTTTACCTCCGTCTTGACTTTTAATCCTAATATATCCAGTTTATTTCTAATAGCGTCATTGTATCCCTTATTGCCAATCACTAAGATTTCAGTTTTCTCTTTATTTAGCTTGAGAAAGTTACTATTCATCCATTCAGAAATACAAGTAAGACATTGTGTTAGTGAATCAAGAGAAACGGTGTCATCAGGTGCCATTGATAAATACAGCTGTGTGTCATCAGCATAGCTGTGGTAACTCACGTTATGCCCCGAGATAATCTGACCTAACGGAAGCATGTAGATTGAGAAGAGCAACGGACCCAGGATAGAGCCTTGTGGAACACCATATAGAATATCATGTGTCTTTGAGTTGTAATTTCCACAACTAACAAAGAATTTTCTCCCTGCCAGGTAGGATTCAAACCAATAAGACACTGCCAGAGAGGCCCACCTATTGGCTAAGGCGATTTCTAAGAATATTATTATCAATGGTTTCAAATGCGGCACTCAGATCTAAGAGGATGAGAACAGATAAATGGCCTCTGTCCGCATTTACCCGCAAGTCATTTACTACTTTAGCAAGTGCAGTTTCTGTGCTGTGATTTGTTCTAAAACCTGACTGAAATTTATCAAGAATAGCATGTTTATTGAGGTGGTCATTTAACTGCATAATGACTGCCTTCTCTAGAATTTTTCTTAAGAAAGGCAGGTTAGAGATGGGTCTAAAATTTTCAAAAGCAGAGGGGTCAAGATTATTTTTCTTAAGTAGGGGTTTAACTACAGGAGTCTTAAGACAGTCTGGGAAGACTCCTGCATCTAATGACGAATTTACTATGTCAAGAATATTATCAATTAGCACGCCCAATACTTCTTTGAAAAAATTTGTTGGTATTGGGTTAAGGACGCAGGTGGAGGGTTTTAGTTGAGAAATTATTTTATGTAAATCTATCCTAGAGAAAGAGTTTAATTTGTTTATAACGGAGTACTGGGGTTTAGGAGGATCCTTAGTGTTGGGGAGATATACTATGTTATTTCTAATATCATTAATTTTTTGATTGAAAAATACAGCAATAGCTTCACAGATTTTACTGGAAGTACTTAGGAGGCATTCCTTTGAGTTACCTGTGTTTAGCAGACGATCAATCGTCGAGAATAAGACTCTGGGATTACCAGCATTGTTATTTATAATCTTAGAGAAATAGCACCTCTCAAGACGGACAGTGTTATTGTATTCTGTTATTTTAACTTTTAATATTTCATAGTGGATAGTTAGTTAATCTTCCTCCATTTACACTCAGCTCTACGGCATGTTCTCTTTAAATCAGACACTCTTTGGGTCTTCCATGGTATAACAATGCTAAAAGATTTTTTAACTGTCTTTTCAGGTGCAACTATGTCAACAGCAGCTCTCACCTTAGTATTAAATCTTTCCACCTTATTATTTACATTATCCTCGCTATTATAGTTGGCACTATAAACAGACTGATTGCTTAGAATGTTTATAAGTTTTAAAGCTGCTGATGAGTCAAAGAAGCGTTTTTTAACAATATGCTTCTCATAAGTGTTTTCTATCATTATTTCTATACTAAAAAGTAAAAGAAAATGGTCTAATAGACCCGTATCAATGACCTGCTTTATATAAACTTTTAGTCCTTTAGTAATTACTAAGTGTAACGTATGACCTGCTTTATGTGTAGGCTGATTAAGGAGCTGTCTCAAATCAAGAGAGTCCAGGAGGTTTATGAATTCCTTTACTTTTAGGTCACACTGATTGTCGATATGAAAATTAAAGTCGCCGACTATTAAGAGTGTGTCATAGTTCGTAATTAAAATTGACATTAAGTCAGAGAATTCCTCAAAGAAAGACGCGTTACATTTAGGAGGTCTATACACGGATAATACTAGAACGTGAGAATCTCCATGAATAATAACGGCAAGATACTCAAAGGACTTGAATTTACCAAAATTGACATCTTTACATTTTAACCGGCTTGAGTAAATGTTTGCTAGTCCGCTGCCTTTCTTTCCTTGGCGATCCACACAAGTAAAACTGTAATCCAGAGGAGCAGATTCGATTAAAACAGCTGTGCAATCTGAGCTAAGCCACGTTTCACTTAATGCAATAAGATCAATTTTTCTATCACTAATAAGATCGTTGATAAACGTCTTGTTAGTTAAAGCTCTAACATTTAATAGTGCCATATTTAATGTTTCGGAGGGGCAGGGCTGAATTCTATGCGCTTTATTGATTTTTGAGACAGAAACTAGGTTATTTTTGTTAACGCCGCTCTGTGTTTATTTTTTGTTTAATCTATAGTCTGTTTTTATAGTTTTAATACATTGTTCATCTAAAGTAATTGTAATTAAATTATTGGTGTTTATGCCGTATTGCCTAGATTTTTCTACGTGTATTGAGATTGGTTATTAGAGTATTAATGTTGTGCACTTTTACGGAAGATTTTATTAAACAATTATCATGTCCTAGCACAGCAATAGCATTTCGGAAGGGGTTAAGAGTAGAGATAGATAGACAAGATAAACAAATTACCTTAGATATGTTTTCGGAGAGGACCCGGGCGCCGAAACTGTTTGGATGCAGGCCATCTCGCTTGAAGAAACGCGGCCTTTCCCAGAAGAGGCCCCAGTTGTTGATGAATCCGATGTCTTGATTCTTGCTGAAGCCATGCAGCCAGTTTGTTAATTCTAGCAGACGACTGTAATACTCATTTGATTGTCTGATGAGAGGTAGTGGACCCGAAATGAAGATCTTTGCCGATGGGGTCCTCTCCTTCGTGTCTTTAATTAGTGCTGCAAAGTCAGCCTTGAGAATTTCCGACTGCCGGTGCCTTATGTCGTTCACACCGGCGTGCAATACAATTGCTCCAACTGCCTTCTCCTTGTGCTTCTCATAGATTGTCGGCGCACGTCTCATCACATCTCGGACACGAGCACCGGAAAAACAAGAAATAAAAACTTTTCGATTAGGGCATGCGATATTGAGGTTTCTAACAATCGAATCACCTACCACTATTACATCACCAGGGTTTGAAGGCAAACTGGGGATGCGGAGAGGGTCGAACCGGTTCTGAGTTGAGATGCTCGTCTGTGCTGATGGAGGTGTTCTAGCCTTGAACCCCCGCCTGCACAGCTGAAATATGCCAAGGTCTTTATCGGTGTCATTGTCGCTCCTACGAGGCGCGGGGGTGAAGTTTACTTGAGCGGCACAATGCGGGGTTGATGTTACGCCGATTTTATATGGCGAGGATGGTTTATCCAGCAGCCGAGCCTTAAAATCCCTAAGGTATCTTCGTCTGGACAGGAGTTTCTGAATCTGTTTGTCGAGTGCCTGGAGTTCTTCTATGACTACGGCAACGCGATTCATCTCACTGTCGGCCATTGTCTGCTTCTGCTTCGTGCCCTAGGAAGAATGAGAGAGAGAGATTGGTTAGTGAACTCCTGCTGCTTTCATATTCTTTACTTTTCCCTGCATGTGTATCACACCATCATTTGTTTGAGCCTTTCGAATTCCATTGCTTTCATAATCTCTTATGTGCCTTTTTTTCTCTCCAACGCTTTTGGGTCTCTTTTCTCCGCGCTGCTCTTTCTTCTTTGCTTAGTCGTTGACGTTTAATCTAGAACATATTGTCCTTATACACTTTATATGTGCTGAGAGCACAGGATCTGTGTGTGCTACGTGCCTTTACACAACTGAGTGTTATTTGATATAGTTTGCGTCTCGCGGGTCTTTTAAGTGTCTTCCGAGAAGATCACATATCGTCGCCCTGCTTTTCCTTTCCAAGATTTTTTTTGTAAAATATATATATATATACACTCACACACACATACTCTTTCAGGGTGGGTATCAACTTATGTCAACACATAGGGAATGTTGACATCCAGGGGTAGAGGGCAGTAATCAGCTGTAAACATAAACAAAATCCTCTTTACCTTATAGTTTGGCTCTAGTTTCTAGCGGTATGCATTACACTCACTGCTGCCACTGTTTCAGGCATCTGTTACTGTATATTGTGACTGCAGTTGCCGATGGCTGATCAATGATGGTCACAGATGGTATGCCACAGTGGTCACAGTATGCAGCAACAGATGCCTGAAACACCAGCAAAAGTGTAACACATACTATAAGCAATGTAATGTGGCAGTGCACGTCATTGGCTGCTTCTAACGTTACTATTCTGTGTAATAAGTATCTGAATTCACATAGTGTAGAGGCTCATGGAACATAAAACACAGGGATATTTGTCATAAATAAATATTTTATGTTGATTTATGTGTGAGATCTTCAAAGGGGTCTAATACTTTTTGTAAAGTACTGTACCAAAAGACAATACCCCACTGGTTTCTGAGGATGGTTTGCTGTTTTAATCTACTAAGTAAGGAGCTGGCTATGAGTGAATAATTAATAGACTGCAATGGCAATATGTGTCATTGTTCATTTATTTCACTTTTAGTTCAGAAATACTTTTCATATTTTTTTTTTTTTTTTTTTTTTTTTTGTTTACCACTTTACTGCGATTTGTTTTAATAATGATCAAGGGTTGCATTCCCACTTTTTGTCCAGTGATGTCACAGGAGATTTTGATGGTGCCACTTTTTCTATTAACCAGTTCATACTCTGCTTATGGCAGCAGATTTTATTTTACAGTTAATTACCTCATTTTTATCTCAGTATTTTGTGCATTCTTTACTTTTGCATTTTTTCAAACTAATTCTTACCAGTTTAATTATCAGGCTTTTTTATGTGATTATAAAATTGGGTCATATTTTACAGACTGATTTAACAACTTCATCACAGAAGTAGACCATACTATATTGCATTTGCCTCTAATAATGCATGTCTTCACAGGATAATTTCAAATGACAAATGCATAAACAATTGATGCGGAAATTTCTTACATTCACATGTCATTTTAAGTATTTTTCAGATACCTTTGCTAAGGAACTTAATTTCATCACACATCAAAACTATTAATTCTTTTCTAAACATCTTCTTGTCTTTAGATTTTTAAGATTGTTCTGCTTAATGGTGAAAGTAATAGTGTTTTGTCTTGCAGGCTTCTGAAGGTATCAATGGCAGTGATTTCCAACATTAGACAGTGTGCTGTATTAACTTAGCAACTGTTTATTTTGCCCAAATTTGTACTTGCATTAATCATTACGTAAAAGGGTCTCAACTGCTAATGCAGTTGCCATGTATTTATTCTTAATTGGATATTTTGTTTAGCTTTCTTCAAAATCAGCCTAAATTAAGCCTATATAAGCAGTGCTGATTATGTGTTATTGCTTTAGCAACAAAACAAGCAAATATCATATGTCAAGCAAGTAAGCCAGCCGTCTCGTTGAGAGCTAATGATGGCTGGTTCCTTATTTTAGAATTCATTAGCAGCCTTGAAAATCCTGAGTCATACTGTGTGTGTGTTGGAGTTAGGGAACCAAACAAATTTGAAAGTCAAGATTTATTAAATATCTGCTTTTTAAAATTGCTTGTTTGTTTACTGTTGTCTACTAGTGTCTTACGTAGGATTTAGAGATGTTTTGTGTTTGTCACATTGCTGGTTATATCTGAGGGTATAAAATGTATTATACTTGCACTAATTCTTTAAAAATGGTATATAATACAATATTGTAAAAAGTTTGACAGAGAAAATTCCAGATAAACCTCTCTTATAGCATTTGCTGTTTTTTGCCCCTTCTATTTCCATTTCATTAGACCTCCGGCAGTGCTTAATTCCAGTGTTTTAGTATATGTTGCTGCAAAATTTTAAAACTAGAGCTGTATATGCAAGTACCTGTATAGATTTGTTTATACTGTAAATCTGCATCTTTATTCTTGACACATGGATAGACTTTTCTAATGATTCTTCTTTTACTACCTAATTAAGTTAGTAGGTGGCCCAGCGATATCACTGTCACCATCCTGTTCACAGTTGACAGTGGATAGGTAGAACAAAAATTTGGGGTTGATACTCTTTGAAGGTGTATAGTTCCTATTCTTTTCTTACTCCTCACATTAAATTAACTTTTGCTTTTTGACACAGACTATCCATAAATCACACTTAGATTATTTATGAGAATGTGTCTATAATAGATACATTCTTAAATCCGTTCAATTATTCATTCTGTATTTCATAACATCACATTTTGCTTTACAAACATTGCTGAACATTGCAATCCACCACTTGTAAACCCCAGGGGGTCCTTGACAGTATACCTGAGAGATTTTACACAGTGCAAATCCAGGAGAGCTACAGTGTAAAATCACAAATCGTGGTATATAAAAATAGATAAGGCAACTTGAAGAGCAATGTATATTAGGAATGTCTACAGAAAAAAAACATCATACAGATATTAACATATAGCCGTAGAACAAGGTAAATGGTTGAACTTTTAGACTGAATAAAGCTGTGACATAATTACACTGAATAAGAAGGAATGGTGGAAAATGGTAACTGAAGGAATAGCAAGGTCACAGTTTAAAAGTCATTCATTTTTTTTAAAAGTCTCTAATAGTAATTTTTGAAAGTCTGGGCTTAGTTAACATTAATATGCATATTGGAGAATATTTCAGTTTAGAAACTTGTTGATTTTGCTGTTTATAGTAATTTTAGAATGTTTGGAATGAATTACAGCCTTGCTATATTGGCTTTTTTTATTGAAATCTAGATCTCATTTATATTCGTTTATAGTAGTACAGTATTTTGTTTCTCTTCATCTACCTGCTAGTATAATACTTGTGCAATCAAAAAAATTATTTTACATGTTCATTGCTCAGTACTACTACTACTACTGCTATTCCTATTTCCTCATGGCTCTGAGTGTTAGCAGCAGCTGAGTATCGATATGATTGAATTTTTTAAATAGTTTTTAAAATGTAAGATATTTTCTTATATTTGCAAAGCCAGAAGCAGTAAGATAATGTAAACATATCCTCTAAAATTCTGTAAAGATTTAAAAAAAAATCTAATAAAACTAAGGTTGTATAGAATTCATTTTAAAATGGCAGGTATATATCATCTTCAAGAGATTGCTGACGTTACCACCACAAATTTTGAGAATGGTGCAGCTTGAAAAAGAAGAACCCACATTTGTCTCTGAAATGGCTTGAAAAGTAATTGTCGCTCATCATTGTTTATTCTGTATTTAAAAACAATCCGACTTTGCTTTAGAGTTTTGATTCAAGAGAAATTTTTAAATTATAACACATGAAAATCACATTGAAAAAAAATGATTGGACACTTAATCTAATATTTTGTTGCACAACCTTTAGAGGCAATCACTACAAACAAGCAATTCGTAAGGCTGACAATGTGATTTCTGCACATATCAACACATAGTTTGATACACTCTTCCAGGGCAAACAGCTCCAATTATGTCAGGTTTGAAGGGCACCTTCTCCAGACTGCATGGTTCAGTTCTTTCTGTAGATATGTGATAAGATTCAAATTGGAGCTCATAGGAGGCAACTCCAGAATAGTTATGTTCTTAGCCATTCTTGGGTGCTTTTATCTGGGTGTTTTGGGCCATTATCCTGTTGGAGAATCCATGACCTGCAACTGAGACAGAGCTTTGTGACACTGGGTAGTATGTTCTGCTCCAGAATGTCTTGATAGTGTTGAGATTTCATTGTTCCCTGCATAGACTCAAGGATCCCTTGTCAGACGAAGCAAAGCAGCACCAAAACATAAGAGAGCCTTCTCCATTTATCACAGTAGGTATGGTGTTCTGTTTTTTTTTTTTTTTAAGCTTCATTTTTTCGTCTGTTGTCATAGAACAGATATAAATTGCCCAAAAGCTCCAGTTTTGTCTCATCATTACAAAGGTCATTCTTACAAAATCATAGTGGCATGTTGGATATGCATTTTAGCAAATTCTAATCTGACATTTTATGTTTTCCTTTCAACAGTAGAGCCTTCCTGGTTCATCTTACATTGCGCCCACTGTTGCTCAAAAAGCAACAGATGGTGCAATCAGAAACTGATGGACCTTAACCTTAAGTTCAGCATGTACCTTTTTGGAAGTTGTCCTTGACTCTTGACTCAGGAAGGTTGGCTACAGTCATTTGGATCTTAAAGTTATTAATATTTGAATCTTGTTGTCACAAGAACATCAGGCTACTTGGGGATGGTCTTATATAGCCTTTGCATTTCACATGCTTGTTTATAAATTTCTTTCTAATCTCCTCATGCAACTCATTTTTGTTCTGGTCCATGTTTATTGTGGGACACATAATGATCGCAAACAGCAGAGTGACTTTTCTCCATTTAAATACGTTGAGTGACTGATTGCACTATTGGCGACATGTGCAATACTCATAAAAGAAAATGGCTAGTTTGGAAAATCACTCTAATCCAATTTATTATCTTTTCTAGGGGTACCAACAAATGTGTCTTGATCTTATTTCACACTTACTTTGCTTTACTCAGTGACATATCAAACACTTTAGGTATATATGGGAGAATTGCTTTTCATTTAATCGCTTTTCTTTTTTTTTTTTGATTTTATTGATTTTATTAAAATCAAGTAACATTCCATACAAATAAAATAGGTTCCAAACAAATCAGCCCCCAACCCTGAGAAAGAGACCTAGAGTAAAACTTTAAGCTAATAAAAATAAGTAAATAGATAAATAATAAATAAAAATAGAGTAAAAAAAGAGGGGAGAATCTGCTTCCTCAATTTAAATGCTTATTCTAAAATGTTATTGATTAGGTTTTGAAAAAGTTTTCTACAAATCCTCTGTGAGAATTTGATTTTTTTCCAATTTCAAATAGTCTATAACATCAGTTACCCAGTGACTTAAAATAAGAGAGTTAGGATTCTTCCATTTGAGCAAGATAAGTCTACATGCCAGCAGTGTAGTAAAGGCAATTATAGTTTGTTTTCCTTCTCCACTTTAAGCCCAACTGGAAGTTCACTAAACACAGCTGTAAATGGCTTAGGAGGGATTGTGACTTCAAGGCTGTCTGAAAGTCAGAAAGGTCCAGAATGATGATAATTTGTTGCACACCCCAAAACATATGGCCCATTGAAGCTGGAACTTGATTACAACTTTCGCAGGTTGGATCTTGCCCTGGAAACATTTTGGACAATTTTAAGCGAGACAGAAGTGCTCGATATACTGTTTAATTTAGAGTTGAATAAAGCCTTCTGGGTTTCCCAGAGTATTCCTGCAGAAACCTCTGAAGATGTATTGGTCTTTAAAAAAAAAAAAAAAAAAAGTAAATGTTTGGATATAAATTCTGTACAGTTCTCGTCTGCTAATAAAAGTGGGTTAAGACGCCATCTGCAAGATGAGTATGTGGGGCATAATGATTTTAGCTCCAAGATCAAAGGGGTATGCTCAGAAATAACAGCAGCGTCATACTTACAAGATTTAATCATAGGCAAGAAAGTGTTATCAACAAAGAAATAATCAATTCTTGAGTAGCATTTATGCACTGATGAGTAGAAGGAATATGCTCTTGAATTTGGGTTTAGAAATCTCCAGGGGTCTGATAAGTTGTGGTCAGTTACAAACTGTGTAATTGTCTTTTCAGTGTTAAATGTCATAACCTCTGTGGCAGGAGACCTGTCTAGGTCTAGATTTAAAACACAATTAAAGTCCCCAGCCATTATAATGTCATGAGTGTTCACATTGGGAATGGATGCAAATACATTTTGGATGAAGTCCCTATCATCGACATTGGGTGCAAAATCACTTTACAGTTAAATAATGTATGACAATCACATATCTCCCTTCAGTATCAGATACTATATATGTTATTACAATGTTATTGTTCTATGTACAAGAATTCCCACAACTGTAGTTTTCTTTTTCAAGCTGGAATGGAATATTTGGCCAGTCCAGTCTCTGTGCAGCCAAAACTGATCCTTGCTTAGTAAGTGGGTCTCCTGTAAAAATACTATTTTAGCGTTTAGACCTGTTAGGTCAGAGAATACTTTTTCTCTTTAATTCATGATTCAGACCTTTAACATTCCAGCTCACAAAGTTAACTGTCTGATCAAGGAGATATTACTTCTGAATTTTTGTTGTCATTTTGTAGTCTTAATTGAAAATAGGACAGCTTTGATCTGAATTTCCAATTTTCCCAGGAGTTATTGCTATGAAGCCTATTGTTATGTTGGCACTTATAAGGATTAACACTTGAATTACCAGAGCCAGCAAAAAAACTTGTAATTCCGGCCCACCTTAAATCCCTTTGCACTTCTCCATCAGCCTCTTTTGTTTTCTAAATGTGTCGATAAGCCCAAGCTTATCGAACAGTGACAAACAGCGTCAGATCGGGTGTGAATTTATACTGGCGCTGTTAGTTAGAGTCAGATCAGAAGGGGCAAGGGAGAACGGGAACAAGACTGAGATAATAAAACTGAAAAAAAGCTAACTTTTAGAAATGCCATACATTTACAGCTGATCTGACACTGTTCGCTTTCAAATAATATTGCATTAGTGCAACAATGTTTTCTGATTGGTACTTTCAGGTCATAAAATGATTTCTTCAAAATGTCACATATATTCATCTCTTTCTTTTTTACCCCGGTGCTGTGTTGACATCGTGTACCAGAAGGCATGAGCTTATTCTGTGTGGCAGGAGCATGGAGATGGCCAGGTGTCGTGTGATATAACACGCTTGACTTGGTGGTGATCCACGCTCATGTAATGTACAAGGCATGCACAGTAAGCACTAAGAAAAGAAGAGTGTTCTTTGCTCATCTTGCAGAGGAGCTTCATTGTCGCTTCTTACAAGAAACGGTAATGGATAAAGCAAAAGAGGATGCAACATTGACAAGCTTCTGTTTCAAGACCGCCGCTTCCCCAGGAAAGTAAACTCGGTCAGTGTCAGGCGCCCCTTTAGTGTAATAGTAACCACAGAACAGAGAGAAGTGTGTACATTGCAACAAGCGCAAGAAGGCAGGCGAATGAATATGAATAATGTTGCATCAGTGCCACAATGTTTTCCGAAATGTACTATACAGGTCATAAAATGAGTTATTTGACATCGTGGACTATAAGGTGCATACTAATTCAGCGTGAGCAGGAACACTCAATAAAACTGAATAAAAAAAAATCAAGTGGCGGTGAGATACGAAGAAGGCAGAATCACCAGCGTTTGTGTGTCAGCTTTTACTCCTCCAGATCAAAGAATTCCCAGTTCCATTGTCTCAAAACACCACTCACATATACAGCCATTCCCATATTTAGATAAAAAGTAACCACGTCAGATCTGGGGCGGGGGCGTGTTGGGGGGGGGCATTGGACGTTATATTGTGATTGTGACTGAGAAAATAATAGTGAAAAAAAAAAAAACACCAACTTTTACAAGTCCTATAAATTTACACCGGCTGTTACATAAACAAATGAAATGTATGTTTTTATTGTATAATAGTAACAATAAGAGCAGCTCACTACTCAAAACAGTAAATTTGCAGTGGAGCTGGTTTCGAACTTAGAGTCGACAGCTCTAACCGCTGCACCACAGAAGCTGTCGTATTGTAGTTGCCGTTTTTTATAATGGAAGTGTTTATTTGATATTTGGCCATCAGCCTTTACATATTACAGTCATGGCCGAAATTATCGGCACCCCTGGAATTTTCCCAGAAAAGGCACCATTTCTCTCAGAAAAATTGTTGCAATTGCAAATGTTTTGGTATACACGTTTATTTCCTTTATGTGCATTGGAACAACACAAAAAAACAGAAAAAAAGCCAAATCTGACATCATTTCACACAAAACTCAAAAAACATGCTGGACAAAATTATTGGCACCCTCAACTTAATATGTAGTTGCACGCCCTTTGGAAGAAATAACTGAAATCAAGTGCTTCCTATAACCATCAACAAGCTTGTTACACCTCTCAGCTGGAATTTCCGACCACTCTTCTTTTGCAAACTGCTCAAGGTTTCTCAGATTTGAAGGGCGCCTTCTTCCAAAAGCAAGTGTTCAATCGGATTTAGATCCAGACTCATTGCTGGCCACTTCAGAACTCTCCAGCTCTTTGTCTTCAACCATTTCTAGGTGCTTTTAGAGGTATGTTTGGGGTCATTGTCCTGCTGGAACACTCATGACCTCTGATGCAGACCCAGCTTTCTGACACTGGGCCCTACATTGCACCCGAATATCTTTTGGAAGTCTTCAGATTTCATTATGCCTTTCACACAGTCAAGGCATCCAGTGCCAGAGGCAGCAAAACATCCCCAAAACATCTTAGAACCTCCACCATGTTTGACTGTAGGTACTGTGTTATTTTCTTCGTAGGCCTCATTCCGTTTTCTGTAAACAGTAGAATGATGAGCTTTACTAAAAAGCTCTACCTTGGTCTCACCTGTCCACAAGACGTTCGCCCAGAAGGATTTTGGCTTCCTCAAGTACATTTTGGCAAACTCCAGTCTGGCTTTTTTATGTTTCTGTGTCAGCAGTGGGGTCTTTCTGGCTCTCCTGCCATAGCGTTTCATTTCGTTCAGGTGTCAACGGATAGTTCGAGCTGACACTGTTGCACCCTGAGTCTGCAGTACAGCTTGAATATGTTTTGAAGTTGATTGGGGCTGTTTATTCACCATTCATACTATCCTTCATTGCGGTCTTTTATCAATTTTTCTCTTCCGTCCACGTCCAGGGAAATTAGCTACAGTGCCATGTGTTGTGAATTTCTTGATTATGTTGTGCACAGTGGACAAAGAAACATGAAGATCTCTGGAGATGGACTTGTAGCCTTGAGAATGTTGATATTTTTCCAAAATTTTTGTTCTCAAGCCCTCAGACAGTTCTCTGCTCTTCTTTCTGTTCTCCATGCGTAGTGTGGCACATTCAGACACACAACAGAAAGGTTGAGTCAACTTTTCTCCATTTTAACTGGCTTCAGGTGTGATTGCTATATTGCCAGCACCTGTTTCTTGCCACAGGTGAGTTCAAATGAGCATCATATGCTTGAAATAAAACGATTTACCCACAATTTCGTAGAGTTCTGTGTGACATGATGTCAGATTTTGGCTTTTTTTCTCTGTTTTTTGTGTTGTTCCAATGCACATAAAGGAAATAAACATGTGTATACCAAAACATTTGTTATAGCAAAAATTTTATGGGAGAAATGGTGTAATTTCTGGGAAAATTACAGGGGTACCGATAATTTCAGTCATGACTGTATATAGTTCATGTGTACATTTTATCATTTATTACTAAAACATGAAAAACGTTTGTTTTAATGATTTGTTTACATAGATTGTTTAGACACAAAATGCACATCAAGTTATTTCCCCTTACAATTCTGAGTAGCTCACTCCCAGATAATCAATCAAGGCAGGAACTGGGAGAACTTCTTGGCCGTTTCCGAGGTGATGGGGGGGGGGATGGTATAAGGCTGCTTGCTGCTTGGGCTTACCGACACATTTAGAAGACAAAAGAGGCTGACGGAGAGGTGCAAAAGGATTTAAGGTGGGCCGGAATTACGAGTTTTTTCATTGGCTCTGGTAATTCTAGTGTTAAAAGGATAGATTAGAGATAGCTTACTCTCTTTCTCTCCCCCGTCCACCCATTTTGCCTTCGCACGTGAGGCTGGACCACACTTCACAAAGTCCCAGTCCTCTCACATACCTAGAGACAGAGCAATAATAACAATAACAATAAACCAAGGGTATGATGTTAAGCAGTCTCCTTTAAAAAAAAATATATATATATTAATTTCTTCCACACATACATACATATACGCATATAATTGTAATTAAAGCATAAACAAAAAGTGGCAGAGAAGGGAAAAGGATGTATAATTATGGTACCAGTAGCACTGCAAGTGGGTGAAACAGCCGGTAATATCTTCTTTGCCATGCCATGACAGAATGCGACTCACAATCATATTTCAAAAAGTGTTGGGATCAGTTTTTTTTAACTCTCTTTATGCCTCCTCTGGTAAAGATGTAATGCTTGCCTTGAAAGTCCACTTTCAGTTTGGCAGGTTACAAGAGGCTCTATTTAATCTCTGCTTTCCGTAAGCTCTGATTAATGTTGTAAAAAGCGGCATGCTTAGCAGCTGTTGAGGGTGAGAAATCAGGGAAAATATGATTGTGGTTATTTTCAAATATAATCTCTTGTTTTTGTCTGAGAAGTAACATTAAATGTAATTTAGATTATAATTTTTTGAAATGAGTGATAAGAGTCCTAGTTTTAGAGGTATTTGATCCCTGTATGCAGTAAGCTGCTGATTTCTCTGTGTCTGATTTAAAGTCCTCTCCACTCATTTTAGAGAATTTCACTGGGTTTGGACT
Organism: Polypterus bichir lapradei; assembly: GCA_026402145.1. NCBI lineage: Eukaryota > Metazoa > Chordata > Cladistia > Polypteriformes > Polypteridae > Polypterus > Polypterus bichir. Next base: position 46,343,655 of record JANRMT010062807.1, read on the forward strand.
TTCATGATTCTCAGGGAGACCTTTGATTCTAATATTATTCCTTCTGTATCCATCTTCCAGTGCAAGTAAGTCTTTCTCCAAGTAATTTGCATTCTGAATTTGCAGCCGTTGCTTTTCCATCAGCGGTAGATGCTAGATGTTCAGCTGTTTCAGTTCAGCTCATTAACGTTTGCTTATCGTCTTCCAACTGAGTGCCAACTTGCTCTCAGTTTCTTCTCAAACTTAGATGCATTTTCCTGAATTTGTTTCTCAGTTTTTTCTAGCATACCTTTAAAGGCTGCCTCAAAGCGATTATTTACACGTTTCTCCTGGTCTTTAATACCCTGCAGCAGCTTCTTGTTTGTCTTGTGTATGTCCTTTATTTCCTTATATCATTTATATCACTTTTTCTTATATAATTTATTTCCTTCCTTATATCATTTATTTCTTTATATCTTTCTTGAGCTCCTTTAAGTCATGAGCAGTGGCCATTGCAGCGATCATTATCTTCAGTTCAGACAGATCATTTCGGTTTTCGTGCTCCGCAGGTGGCGTGGCAAGCCCGGTTAAAGTCGATGCTCCCGGTTCACGAGGAGTAGATGAGAACGCGGAAGGCAAGGCCAGTTTCAGTTTCAATTAATCTTCTGGAATCGGCGAGCTATCGTGACCTGAATCACTTGCACATTCGCTTCCACTTGCGCTCTTGGCTGGACACGATGCAGCAGCCCCAGGTTCCGGGAAATCTGTGCTTTCGCCTGTCTGTTCCAGGTCAGTCTCTGCAAGGCTGTACCTTTTCCCTCCATTTAACTCCTGTAAAGCTCTATCTGCTCCATGCATCAGTCCATGTAAGATTGAGGAGATTAGAAGAGTTAACATGTGACTTAAATCTTACAGCAGTTCCTGTCATCCTACACTTACACAGATCGTTGTAGACATGGAACACACATAAAATCTATGTAGTCCAAATAATTATATATTATTTAGCCTATATAACTCCAGGCACCTGCACTCCCAGCTAAAGAGACTGAGCTCTGAGAATTTTGCGATGCAAAACAAAACACACCGATGGAGAGGTGCAAAGAAATTTAAGGTGGCCCGGGCTTACGAGTTTTTTCATAGGCTTCAGGGATTCTAGTGTTTAAGTAGCTCTGATTGAGCTGATATTAAAATTTGCCTGTACCTGTAGGGTGATTCTGATATCCTCTTGGTTGCCACACACTCCAAAAGCCCTGGTATGCAAAGAGCTTTTAATATATGAATGGGATCTCATCATTGAAAGGTATTAATCAGGGCAGGGGTTCAAAAATAGTATTCGAAACATTAAATATCCCATGGAGCTTGTTGAAGACCGCTTTCAACAAATTGAGAAAATACAGCTGAACAGTTACTCAGGATCTGGGTGTCCCTCCAAGATTGATGAGAAGACAAGAAGAAAACCTGTCAAGGAGGCCACCAATAAGCCTACTAAAGGAGCTGCATGATTTCCTGACAAGTACTGGTTGATCCATACATCTGACAACAATCAGTCATATTCCTCATATGTCTGGGTTGCAAGATGAAAGACTTTTCTTACAAAGTTAAACATCCAACCCTGGCTAAATTTTGCAGAAAGGTATACCCAGTCTCCCACAACCATGTGGAAAAATATATTATGGTCTGATATAACTACGGTTGAACTCTTTAGCCATAATTCCAAAAGGTATGTTTGGTGCAAAAATAGCACAGCACATCATCAAAAGAACACCATACCCACAATCAATCATTGTGGAGACTTCACCATGCTTTGGGATTGGTTAAGCTGTAACTGGGGCTTTAGTCAAGGTAGATGGAATCAAGAATCACACCAAGTATCAGTCTATTTTTGGCGCAGACCTTTCAAGCATTTGTTTTGAAGCTGAAGTTGAAAAGGAACTTTACTTTTCGGCATAACAATGACCCAAAGCATACATCAAAATCAGCAAAGCAATGGCTTCATCAAAGGAGGATCAGTGTTCTCAAAAGGCCCAGCCAGATTTCAAACCTTAATCCAATTGAAAATCTGTAAAGAGCTGTGTGCAGGTGATGTCCTTGTAATTTGCCAAACTGATAAACTATTGCCCAAAAAAGACTAAGCACTGTAATAAAATCAAAAGGTGCTTCAACTAAGTATTAGTTTAGGGGTGTGCACACTAGTGCATCCAGGTTTTTGTGTAACTTTTTTTTTTTTCTTTTTTTCACTAAACAGTTTCTGATTTGTTTTCACCTTCTTTGTATAGATTGCAATTTTTCAATAAAGGTAGAATAAGTTTTGACAGGATTTATCTTGGTTTTGTTTTATTGCACAAAATCTGCAATTTTGACATGTTGTGCAGACTTTTTATATCCACTATAGCAATTTAAGAACCCTGGCTAAGTAACAAAGATGGCAATGAATATAACATAGATGGTAAAACATTTTTAGGAAGGATAGACAGAACAGAACAGAAAAAGAGGAAATGTTGCCATTTATGGCAAACAAAACTTAAAAGCATCTCTCCTTTAATTGGATAATGAGCCATATCTTAATCTTAAGGGGGACATCTAGATTCATCTCAAAATCATAAATTTCAATACAAATCTTTTTAGTAATATTAAAAAGGTAAGTTTGCAAGGATCTTATAGTCATGGGGAACTTTAAGTGCCAAAATTCTAACTGGATTTACCTTCTTAAAAGTAGAGTACAAGAGTTTTTAGACATAATCAGCAACTGTTTTTAATACAGTATGTTAAAGCACCAACATAGGTGATTCAACCACTAATGTCAAGTGACCATAATATAATACACTTTCCAGTGTTTTGGAAGAGCACAAATGCAAAGACCAAAGCTGTTAAGTTTAACTTTGGTAGGGTTACTAGAATAGATGACAGTATTAAAGGAATAAACTGGGAAACGCTTTTAAGTTTATAGACAGTCAAGGAGTGGTGGAACTGATTTAGAAACATTTTATATAAAGTGCAGGACAGGTACACCCCAAAATTTGGAATTGGTAGGAAATTTAAAAAAAAACAACTCCACTGTGGGTTAATAAGCAGTTGAAAAAGAAGCTACAAAGGGAAAAAAATCACCTGCATAAGGCTAATAAAACTAGTAACTCTAATGCTGAGTGTAGGGTGTATGAGAACATGAGGGCAACCATCAAGAAGGATATTAGGGAAGCTAAAAGGCAGTTAGAGAGGAACATAGAAGATTAGAAAAAAGATTACACAAAAAGTAAAGTGTATCAGGAATAGTAAAGGGGAATTAAGATATACAGACTGTAAAATAGCAGATACTCTAAAGTTGCATTTTTCAAAGTCTTCAAAATGTGGAGAAGTGGATACCCTCCCAGTGGTAACAGGAACTGTTTTTAGAAGGCAGAGTACTGCTCAGATTAAATAGGCTGAAATTAAACAAACCACCAGGACCAGATAATATTTATTCTCGAGTTCTTAAGGAGCTTAGCGAGTATTTATATAAACCAATGATGCTTATTTTTAGGAAGTCACTCTACACTAGGGAAATTCTGAAGAACTGGAAAATGTAAAATATTATCAAATTACTAGGCTGACCCGCCTTTTAAGGCGACCGACTTTTAAGTTGACCACTTCTTAAGGCAATTCAATATGTAGATCAATTTGATATTTTATACAAACTCATTAATTTGGTTTATATTGCATTTGAGTGGTATTACTTTAATACTCATAGTTTCTGTTATTTTTGTGATGAAATGTAAACTTTTTTTTTATATTGAGGTCGCCCTTTTGAACCCCCTTGATATTTACTACGCAGTGAGGCATTTGTACTCCATCAACATTAATTATTTCCAGAGACATAATTTTGTGTATTTTTCCAGCGCATCACGCACAAAAGCAAGGGACCGATGGGAGCACCAGAACTCTGCTCACATTATGTCGCTTCGTACCGCAAGCTGCAAGTAGTAAGTCTGTGATAAGCGGAATACCACTACGCTTTCCACTCACGGGACGGAAGGACAATCCCGACCACTTTTATATAGTAAGAAAGAAGAAGAAGATATCGCACAGTCTGGAGTAGAAAATCATCTTTTACCTGGAAAAACGAAACTACAAATCCCATCGTGCATTGCAAAATGGACGGGGCGTG
>JANRMT010062807.1:46347763-46380267 GCA_026402145.1 Polypterus bichir lapradei
AACGAAACTACAAATCCCATCGTGCATTGCAAAATGGACGGGGCGTGTGTGAAACTCCGCACCTACGTAGCACTCACGGGACGGAAGGACAATCCCGTCTGCTTTTATATAGAAGGATGTAAAAAGGGTGATCTGGTACATCCAAGCAAATATAGGCCTGCAAGTTTAACATACATCTCATGTAAATTAATGGAAGGAGTTAATAAGGAAAAGGTAGAGAAGATGGGAAGAACAGACGTTTTATTGAAAAGTCATTATGGGTTCAGTTGAGTGAGGTCATATTTTACTAAAATGCTAGAATTTTATGAGGAAGCAACAAAAGGGATATGATCAAAGTAGTTCTTATTATTTATCTTGACTATCAGAAAGCATTTAATAATGTGCCACATGGGTATCAAATTAAAAGAAGAGAGAGTTCAGGGTATAGTGTGCAGAACTGCCTGAATTGTGAATACACAGTAGGAGGTCTGACAAATAGAAATAGAAAATAAATCTTATGAAAGGGGTCAGTGGGTCGTAGTGAACTATTAATTTCCAGACAGTGTTCAGAAGCCATTAAGAAGGCTAACTGAATGTTAGGTTGCATTGCATGATGTGTTGAGTACAGGTCCAAGGAGGTTTTGCTGAAGCTTTTTAACACACTGGTAAGGCCTCACCTGAAGGACTGTGTGCAGTTTTGGTCGCCAGGCAAAAAAAAAAAAAAAAAGACATGGAACCATGAGAAAAGGCACAAAGAATAGTGACTAGGCTTATTCCAGAACTGCAGAGGATGAGTTATGAGGAAAGACTAAAGGAGAAAAGTCCTTTCAGCTTAAGCAAAATTAGATTAAGAGGTGAAATGACTGAAGCGTTTAAAATTATTAAGGGAATTAGTACAGTACAGCAGATTGACACATTTGTCTTGTAAATGTGCCGATCAAGACAAGCAGCCTACTATTCAATCCCTCCACCGCCGTAGAACGGGCACAAAGTTCTCCCAGTTCCAGCCATTTACAAGACAAAAGACGCTGACAGAGAGGTGTGAAGGGATTTAAGGTGGGCCGGATTTACGAGTTTTTTCGTAGGCTTTGGTAATTCTAGTGTTAAATGTTTTGACTTGTTTTTTGTGCAGCCTCCCTTACAAGAAATTATCTTGCCACAATTGCTACATTTTGCATTGTCACTATTTTCTGTATTGAAATATAACAGTGTTTGCTGCGACTCTTGGTTTACGTGCTGAGTAAAACAAATTGAAATGCTGTTTTTGTATGACCTAGTGCTGTGTTTCACAGAGAAAGTGGTTGCTTGAAGGGGGAGAGAGAGCAATCTCAGTTTACATCATCTGGAAGCGCTCCACTCACACTGATCAGAGAGTTTTTTGTAAGCAGCTGACACAATGCGAGTTTCTCATTTAGCAAGTTATAGACAGCCACATCAAAGCCTGTGGTTCAGGACTGATTGCTGACAGTTACCATAGAGCAAATCTTTGAGCTAAGATGCTTCATTGTGAGAGTCCATGGCATTACTGTTATATAGTTGAAAATGTGCATGTAGGAATCGATAAGTAGAACCATAATGCAAATGTCTTTGGAAACCAGTTCTTGAGACCCATCCCTAATCCTAAGAAACCATTGTGTTACCATCAGTGCTTTTAATGGTTAAAACTGCAAGAGTTTTAAACATTGCTTGTTGTACGCACTATATTGTATCCTGAATCCAAGCACGTTTTAACACTTGTTTTTTCCTAGTGTGCTCATGCTACCAACTTCAGAATCTTAGTCTCACTAATGCATGCTTTCCTCTGCCTTGTTTGCTCACTGTTTGACTAGCAGTATGCCTGTGTTATAAAAGGTTGTAGTGTGGTAACACAAGTAATACAACATTTGCAGTGGATTTGAAAATATTTAGATCACTTCACATTTATCACATTTTCCTACTGTATGTTACCAGGGTGTGGAAATCTAACGCCCGACGCAGGTAAATTGACCCTTGTCGGACAAGCGTGTTTTTCTGGTTTCAGTTGTCCGCGGACAAGTGCAATTTTCTGGAGAAAAAAGAATTATATGTGCTGTGCAGGACACATTTTTACCACTACTTTCAAATTTTAAACATTTGGGTACGTAATTCGTGTGGAAACAGTCTACTTAGGCATGTTCTTCATGTCTCAAATTGGTCTTCAATATTGTTTACAAAATGACGGCTGATTTTTCAAAGGGGAAGCACTCTTACTGTCTTACATAAGTATTTTACCCAACTATTTACATGCTTGGAGATGCGGCCATTTTTTTTCATGCCGACATTTTGATGTAATCTGATGATTTTTCATTTTAATCGATAACTTTTATATATTATTGATTAAATTCATTGTTTCTACATAAAAATGCGGTTATTTTACTTACAATGGAAATGTTTTCACCACATAACAAAGCTTGTTAGGCAGTTAATTTTTCCTGAAATTTGCTATTTCGTGTAGGTTGTGATATATTAAGGAGTTAAGAAATTTATTGCGTAACAACATCAGTTTTGATGAGCTGTCTATAGATCGTTTTTGACTAGAGAATTTTTCATATAAAACAAGTTGGTTTCGCGCTGTCAGTTTATTAAAAATAAAGAAGAAAACATTCTAATGGTTTCCAAATGTTATGGAATATCTATAAAAATCTTCACTTGGACGTAATTATTTTTTCCCCCGACACCATTGGTAATATTTACTTCTTTAGAAATGTACCATCTTGTGGAATTTCGAATACGTCATTAAGGATTACCCGTGTAACCCATAATGCACTGCGGTAAGCATGTTTTTCTCACTTGTATGCGTGTTGCTGAAACTGAAGCAACTAGCATCGCGGATGAGAAATGGATCGTTGATTAAAACTGGCACAACAGGCCCTGAAAAACCAGACAGTGAGGGCAAGAAAAGAAAAACAAAAACTGAAAGGGACCGTGTGTATTATAAAAAACGAAAACGGTCTTTTCAATCGCAATGGCTTAAAGAGTTTCCATGGGTAAATGCAAACGAAACTGACTTTGTTTTTTGCCAAATTTGCCATCAGTATCCACTTGTTGCTGACAATACATCCACATTATTTACCGGCAAGAAAGTCGACAGAAAAGACACACTACTGTCGCATCAGCTGTCTACAAAACACATTGCCTGTATGTCAAAGCATGAGTCTAAAAGTAAGTTTCTCCTTCCACAGCTTCTTGTGAGAGATTATTCTCCAATATGAATTTAGTAAAGAATTCTCTAAGGCAAAATACTACTCCCTGAAAGAACTTTTTTCAGTTTTAAAATGGAAGGCAGTTTTGGTATCAATAAAAGAGATCAGAAAAAATAAACTATTTTTCACTTTTGTTATTTGTTTATGGGCAAGTGAATTTAACTGGCAGACAAGTGGATTTTCTAAGTTTACTTGTCCGTGGACAAGTAGAAAAAAAAATTGATTTCCATACCCCTGGTTACAACCTTGTGCTGAAAGATTTGTTTTTTTTCCTCAAATCAAGCAACACTCAATACCCCAGAATGACAAAGTGAAAATAGGAATTTATCGATTTTAAAAATGTATTCAAAATAAAAAATTGAAATATCACATTGACACAAGTATTTAAAGCTTTTGCTATGACACTGGAAAATCGATTCTGGTTAATCCCATTCTTAATGAAAACCTTCTCCAGGGCACACTGAACTTGGGATTGGGTTGAAATTTCACCTTGCAACATGACATTGGCTTGTGTCAACTCTGGAAATTTCATTGAGTTGCTCAGATTTGAGCCTAATCAAATATGTCTGCAGACTCCTGAAAATAGCTGTCTACTATCAGTATCCATCCAATCTAAAATAATTTGGGAGGATATGCAAAGAATGGCAGATAAAGACCAAATCCAGTTGCATGAAGGTATAGAGAAAGAGTGTAACTGATGGTTGCATAAAAATACAATGCCTTTGCATTTTTGTCAGTCTTCTTGAACAGTGAGTATCTGACATACATTAAAGACACTGTAGTGCCATTTGATTCACTATTACTTCATCTTTCGATTGCATTACATTAGAGAAAAGAAAAAGTGTTAAACAAAAAGGAACATTTTGTGAAAAACTGCCGAAAAAACACTTTCAGAAAGATTGAAATGTTTGAAGTAATAATTTATTAAAATGGCAGTAAGGTAAGTGATTGCGATCAGCAGCAAAAGCTATTTCCATCAACAGTTAGGGAATCATCACATGTCATGTGAAAACCTTACAGAAAATCAAATGAAAAATAAAGTAAAGTAAACAATCAACTTTACTATAAGCAGCCATGCAGAATGAGATTTGTAATCGCATTATACTAATGTTAATTGTTTATGGAATTTGTTATTCAGGTGGTTCTTTCTATGTGACAGTTACATGATTTCAGGGCCTCATGCTGCCCAAATAGAATTCTTAGACTTATCTTTTGCTGCAAACCTTCTTTTTCTGACCTTTTTTTATGTCTTCCTCAGGGTAAAGTGGCACAGACTGCCTGTATGTCTGCATGCAAGCACCTGTCCACCTCTCTGCAGCAAATGTTGCTCCAGTCTGATATAAAGCAGATTTCATTGGGTGCACTGCAACAATTCAACATTGATGTCACTGAATGTGAGAGTAAGTGTTTAAATTTCATCTGTCCATGGCTAAGCACAAACTTGCATACATTTGTAAGAGTTTTAGTTTTCATTTTTAAACTCTTAAAGAGCCAATATAGGTAGTCAGCTGGAAATGTATTGTTTTACCCCATGTTTCCCATGATTCTGTCTTATGTCATTTAGTCTCATGTTAGTGGTAAAGCAGATCTTGGGATTATCATAGTCACACTAACAGAATTAAGACCAGAACTGTCTGCTGAGGGTCCAGAAGTTTGATTAGATTTAATTGTATTCTTCACATCTCTTACACATATTTGCAATAAAATACATTATCAGAAAAATACTAAGCATAACAACATACATCAACACAAATATCAAGATAAACACATTAAATTGCACAGAAGTAGACATTTTCTTGTTCTAGGACACTTTAAAGTCAACTAGCAGCATGATGGAAGTTGTGTGAATATTTAAGTGAGAAATAGTCCCTGTGTGACAAACACAGAGAAAGTGTGCAGTCACCCAACACTGGATGTCTTATGCCTATGAATGAAAAATATACATATTTATTCTAATCCTCTTTGTTTCTTAATTTGAAGATTTAGTAGAACACATGATAAATTCTATTACTTTTGTTGCGTATTGTTACATCCTTTATTTTAGTTTTTATTCTCATATTTGATTATTTTACAGTCATTTTTATATAATTTGTTGCTTAATGCATGCTGTTTTACTGACATCCATGACGCAAGATGTACTATCTGTGCTAATGCCAAGTTTACTGAGTTATTTATGTTTTCACATGTACGTGGGGGAACAAAAGTTTTTTTTTTAACTGCACAATGACTGATGTTTAATTATTCAGGAAGTTAAGAAACCAATAGAATTGAACTGGTTCAGTTATATGAATTAGACCAGATTAAGTACATTTTATGACAGTAGTACATTTGACTTAATGAAAGTCTCACTGTCTGGATAAGTAGGGGTCACAAGTGTAGACCTCTGCTCTGCTGTATATAGAAGAGCCACTGGTGAATTGATATATATATATTATCATTATGTGGAGTAATCGATCAATTCTGAATTGACTTTTCTTAACAGTTCTGCCAATTTTGTAAGTGTAGAAAGCTAAATTTAGAGTGTCTAATTTTGCAGTTGGGTTAACAATTCTAAGCACAAACGCTGCCTGAAAGCTGAGTGTGTGTGTTTCTATTGAAAATTATATTTGCAACTTTGTTAGAGCTATTTTTATATAGTCAAAGTGTTTAAATTATTATATTCCTTGAAAGATCTAGATACAAACTACTGTAATGTAGATTTTGGCCTAATATGTTTTAAGTAAAATATTTTATATTCTGTCCCAACAATACACTTTTTCACTATCAACTATAGTAGAAAATGTGGAAATTTTTTACAAGAGTTAATTTGCTTCAAGTGGATATTATACGAAGATGCTTCATATCTTTGGTTTATGGGTGCTCGATATACTTGGCACATTACTCTTGTGGTGTTGAGCTGTTCTAGTCCTGCTTCCTACAATAGCATCACATCCCGCTTGCTTGGACCTTGTGTGACGCTCTTTTCTATTCACTGAGCTGAACCCCTCATTGCCTGTCTGGCTTGATAGCGAGATGGATGGATACCGTCGTGACCCGACTATACATCACTGTCATCCCTCCTGCTGTCTGTGCAAGAGAATAGAAATAGCACACACACACACGGTCAGCTCTTTCATCGTAACCCTTCTCAGAAAACTTGCACCGGCTTTGTCTTCAATTTTTGCTGAAAGGTCCAAATCACTTTGAAAAGGAGGACATTAGAAAGGGAATGGCGAGACAAAGAGTGTTTGTGCTAACAGTAAGCAGTTTTAGATAGAAAAGCCCCCGGCGGCTTCAGGTGGTCTGATCTCAGCGTCTCAAAGTTTCAGTCCTCATTGTAAGGAGGGTTGCATGGAACGTATTCCTTTGTGCTGTTTCTTCCTGGAGAGCAATATTAGACTGTTGGTATGCAAGCAGGTGACCATCATTTGTAATTGCTTAAGATCAGAGGTCATTTGCTTTCAGAAACAAAGTAACTAAGTGGATATTTTGTTTTCAAGCTCTGCACCCCCTCACTAAAAAGTATTCAGAGTTATTCAGATTGTAATTTTTCTGTGTGATTATTTAGTTGCAGACATACTTCATTTCTTTTTAAAGCAAAATTTAGTGTGACTGTTTCTTTGCTTGGTAGTAAATCTTGTGGAATAGAGCCTTGTCCAGTGTTTGCATTTTTTCATTAATATACTGTATTACGCCATCTTTTACTCACTTACTGTTCAGTGTCAAGATTAGAATAAGATTTCAGTATGTTTGTGGATAAATGGATAAAGAAATTATTGGTTGTTTAAGCTTACTGTCTTGTGTATATACTACAATGAAATTTATATTTATCATGTCCCTTACTAGCAGTAACCGATAAGAACAAAATAACAATGAATTCTTCATAAAGTGAATACAACGTATATATCAAATATATACACAGATATTTTCCACTTTATTCATTGTTTTTCAAAATGTAGGTATCTGAGCAATGTCAGTGTGTATTTTATATCATTTGGCTTGAATCTTGGCTATGTTATGCTACTCCTTTATAGTGGAAAGTCCCATGCACAGAGCATCACCTGATATACATATGATGCAGCATACATGGCAGTAAAATTACAGTAGAAAATATATTCTTGTGGTGAACACACCCACAACAGATCAACTGCTTTAATTGTTTAAATTTACCAGTAAATAGACACTTTGAAAAGAATGCACCTGCCCAGTAAAGTCTTGTGCTCATACAGCTTTAGAGTATCACAGGTGAAGTGGCTATCTTTATGCATGCTGTAGTAAACAGGGTGGGGGCGCTTTATGAAAATCCCTGTTTCCTCAATTTTCTGGCATAGGCAGTAAATGTACTCTAACAAGTAGAAAAACTATAAATTATCTGAGAAAGCACCAAATTCATTGAATTGCTTAATGCTCTCAGTTTCCATTTCTCGATTACTGTATCCTGTGGGTATTTTTAAAAGATATGTGTATGTTTTGGCTTGAATACACTATCATAAATCTAATAATAATAATCATAATAATAATTCATTACATTTATATAGCAATTTTCTCAGTACTCAAAGCGCTATCTACACAGGGAGGAACTGGGAAGCGAACCCACAATCTTCCACAGTCTTCTTACTGCAAAGCAGAAGCAAATCTCTGCATCGCTATCTGTGTATGCAGTGTTCTGTTGAGTTGCTTAAATCTATTCAAGGTTCCTAGGGGCAGAATCCTTTCCCAGGAGTTTAGGCTTAATGTAGAAGCCAACCTTTGGCACAGTAGTCGAAGGAAAACGTATTAAATTCTATAACAGAGTTACTAGAAGATGGAATCTTCCATGTAGCCTGTAGTGAAGCAGCTTCCCTTTAACTAATTTAGTCACTTTAATCGTTGATGACTAATCTGGATCTTTACCTTTAGGTAGCATGGAACAAGAGAAATACAGAAATATATCAGGGGAAGCTAAAGAACACCACGTGAGGCAGACATAAAAAAGTTACATATTTTCACCAGGGCAGACAAACTATCCAGGAAGTATCCAATGGGGAATTAAATAGAAAAACTGTACAATAAATAAACTTAACATAATAAAATAATTGTTTATAGCATGACAAGTTCAAAGCATTTAATGAACTGGTGCCCTGTCCAGAGCTATCTTTCTGACCTTGTACCAAGTGATAAGATCAGGTATCTTTTGATCTTAAATTGAGTTAATTAACTTTGAGAATTATATCTTGTGTAATGACAAGTTGGAATAGGTTGTGCTTTGTGATCCCCGTCCATGTCGTCAAATGACATTCAAAAATAGAAACTAGGTATAGTATACAGCATACATTGTTGAAGCTAGTCATTATATTTTATTTTGTGCTAAAAATTCTTTGGAAACATATGGTATAAAAGAATTTTCATACAGAATATGAATGCAAAGGACATATTTGACAAGTGCAACTAAAACATTATCACACGTTAATATTTGAAATTTCACCCAGTTAAGCACAAATAGTTTTGTGGAGAAATGTATTTATGAGCCTTTGCCCCAAACCTCTGCTTAACTGCAACCTCAGTGGGACCTCTTACCCAAAACAGATTTAAACTTCTTTGTGTGGTCACTTTCAAATGAACTTTCAAAATCTCCTTTTTGGTAGTGATTGAGTAATCTACTCTGGCTGTAGAAACACAAAACTAGAGCTTCCAGTAGTGGGCTCATGACATACCTATACCCATTAGCTCTCACTTGTATTGAAAGTTCCATATCTTCAGGGCAATTTTCTGTCATATTTTTTTTTGTTCATGGAGCAAAAAGGTATCACTTCTCCCATCTTGGGCTGTGGACAGTTTCTTCAGACCCTGCCTTTATATATGGAAATATGGTCTGTCAACTTTTCTGACTTGGTTATACATAATACCTTTGGTTCCCTAGGAATTATTCTGACCTTTTGACAACCTCTTTTGGCCTCACCCTCTCACTAAGTGGTTAGGTGTTCCTGGGTGAACTTTTCCTTCTCTCTGTTGCTCCCAAGTGTGTTACTTCTGAAGTACTCATTTATAATTATTTTTTTCTTACAGACTGAGAATGCTGTTTCTTTAGATTAATTGGGCGTTTGGTAGGGGAGGGAGGGGGGAATGTGAAGCGTTTGATAATCCTAATGTTGTATTATACCAGTCTAATATTGTAATATATGAGTATTTGATCTACTAAACACCACAGCCACTAAGAGCTGAATAATGTCCTTCTAAAAGAAAAAAAACTCCACTGACATGATCAATAAAATGATGTGAAGAAAGGTGCTGTACTGATGTTGTAAAACTGGCATTACAGCAGAGAGCTTGAAAATATTACAAATAACAAAATGCAATTGTACATATTATTCATTACAAGCACACTACAAATTGATCATCAGCTCCACACCCTGACTCCAAAATGGGCACCAATCCCACTAAATCCTTACTTCTCCCCCTGGCACGTATTGGTTCTGGTAGAATCTAGTTGCCAAACCTATGTAATACTTATCAAGGCACCAGGCCTTTAACCCTGTTTAACAATTGGAAATGTATTTGTATGTACTTTCAGAGTTTAAGCTTTATTTACTGGTATATTTGGTTGTACTGGTTTAAATGTACTTGTACTTGGCTTTTAAAGGACGGCAGTGATTCTCATAGTTATGCTGTTAGAAGTCTTGTGCTCACAATACGGTTGCAATAGCAAACTGACTAAAGTATAATGGTTAGACAAAGCATAATTAAAAATTACTCTGTGATTCTTAATGAAACAAATTAACTTTCCTTGTTTGCCCTTTAAGAATGACTCTAGAGAAATTATGTGTTGGTACTATATGAGGTGAAATCTAATAAGCCGGTGATTGAGGACTGGTTGTGATGCCAGTCATGTTAGAGGGCCATATAAGACAAAGCCAGAGATACTAGTCCATTATAATGGAAAGCGGTTTATGGGAAGCAGAAATTGACTTGTGTAACAAGAGACTGCAGAGACTGAAAAAAGTAAAACTGAAATACAGTAATCCCTCCTCCATCGCGGGGGTTGCGTTCCAGACCCCCCCGCGATAGGTGAAAATCCGCGAAGTAGAAACCATATGTTTGTATGGTTATTTTTATATATTTTAAGCCCTTATAAACTCTCCCACACTGTTAACATTATTAGAGCCCTCTAGACATGAAATAACACCCTTTAGTCAAAAGTTTAAACTGTGCTCCATGACAAGACAGAGATGACAGTTCTTTCTCACAATTAAAAGAATGCAAATATATCTTTTCTTCAAATGAGTCTGCATCAGGAGCAGAGAATTTAAGAGAGAGAGCGCGCGCTCGCAAAGAAAAGCAAACAATCAAAAAATCAATACGTGTGCTTTTAAGCAAAGCGGCACTTTTCAGAGGAGCGTCAGTATCTTCTAAGCAAACAGCCTATGTTAAAATAGCCCCTCTGCTCAAATCTCCTCGTCAGGCGCAGAGAACGTCAGAGAGAGAGCGCGAGATTAAAGCAAAAAATCAATACGTGTGCTTTTAAATATGCCGAGATAAAGCGGCATTTTTTAGAGGAGCGTCAGTATCTTTTAAGCAAACAGCTTCTGTGCAAACAGCACCTCTGCTCATACTCCCTCGTCAGGCGCAGATAATGTCAGAGAGGGTGAGATAGAGGCAGAGACAAGCAAACAAACACCGCGCGGGATGCATATCTTATAGCATTCAGGAGTTTTCCGATATCACATATGTTACAGCCATTACGATAGACAGGTCACCAGCAATAAATACGTACATTGCAAGAAAAATAGTATACAGTAAATGTGTGTACAGTGACACTAAACGTACATACATGTACTAAGCACTGTAAGAAGAAAATTATGGTTACTCACCAACAATGACACGATGACTTGTCCGATAACAATGAGTTTAATTTTACTGCACAACAAAGGAGAGCGTTACAGCCCTTGTAAAGGAGCCACTTCATGCGATTGTGTAGCACTGCCGTTGTTCTTCTTCTGGCAGTCTTCAATCCAAATCCCTAAAGCAGATTCCATCCAGACTACTGCCTTATTACATCCACTTACAACTCGTTTTGCACCCTGGTTAAAAGGACGCTGCAGCCGTAGATCTTATATTCCTTTCCTACTTTTTAAATAAAAAGAATCGTAGCCTTCAACAAATCCAAAACGTTTACCTTTTCGGCAATCGTTAACATCTTCTTCTTGCGCTTGGGCACGGCACCTGAAGCAGTAGCAGATTGTTTTGGAGCCATAATGAAGGGCTTGACTATGCACAAAGATAAACATTAAAGAGCACAACTCTTTACACAGCGAAGCACGTTGATGCTGAATGAGCGAGATGAGACTTCCTGGTTAACACTGCATAGCTCCTGCGTGCTCTGATTGGTTAGCTTCTCAGTCAGGAGAACTTAACTGCGTGCTCTGATTGGTTAGCTTCTCAGCCATCCGCCAATAGCGTCCCTTGTATGAAATCAACTGGGCAAACCAACTGAGGAAGCATATACAGGAAGTAAAAAGACACATTGTCCGCAGAACCCGCGAAGCAGCGAAAAATCCGCGTTATATATTTAGTTATGCTTTCATATAAAATCCGCGATAGAGTGAAGCCGCGAAAGTCGAAGCGCGATATAGCGAGGGATTACTGTAGTCTGTTCCACCACTATGCATGACATTAGCTCTGAACGTTTTGACTGACGGTAACTTTTCTTTTTTCAAAGGACATATTCTGGGCAGGTATGAGGATTTCACAGACAAAGTGGTGCACGAGTGGACAAGAGGATTATTGTAAAGCAGCTTTGATTTGCAGAGAAGAAAGCTTTTATTTGTATATTTATTCCCGCCTGCTTCTCTTGAGTATTCAGATGTAGTAGTTACAGGGGATTTAATCCATAAAAGGGTACCCTCTGCAGTTCTACCTGGACACTTAAGCCCTCTTCTTGGGAATGACAGAGCTACCTGGAGGAGTGTAATTTCAAAGAATGGTCATCCTGATGTAGACGCAGAAAGAAATTTTTAATTAAATTTCTGTGCTTGACATGAATTGTCCATAACAAACATCACATTTAAACATAGATGTATAAATGGTTTAGGTTATGGAACATGGACATAATTTTAGTAATTGCAGTTTGGCAACAGTTGTATAAGAAAATATTAAACACAGAACTAAAAAACAGAATTTTTTCATTGATTTTCTGTGCAAGACATGAATTTTTCATAACAAATGTCATGTTCCAACATAAATGTGTAAATGGTTTAGTTTATGGAAGTTGGAAATAATTTTAGTAATTGCAGTTGGGCAAGAGTTAGATAATAATAATACTAAAGACTTAAGGCCATGGCTCACGATGGGTTTGCAGTGTATTTTTTTAATCTTATAAATTATGCTCATTATCACTGCATCCTTATAGAACCAGCATCCCAAGCCTAGGTATTCTGTCAGAGTACACATTTGGGGACAGCCTGTTAAAACGTATGTAGTCAGTAGCTTCAAGCTTTATTATTAATATGTTCATTGTAATGATGGCAGCGACATAAGTGACAGACAGACTCACATAGACCACTGCAGCTACTTGGCTCCATGCATTTGAGAAGTGCTTCTGTCTACTGTGATATTTTTCTTTCATTTTGACTTTAGCACCACTATATGGGATAACATCAGCAAACAAGAGTTTAAGTAAGCAATTGTTGGTGTACTGTATGTATCTGCTACATGTTAAAATGCAGTGACTGTATTATGGTATGTTTCATTTCCAAATAGACAGTGATGTTAGCTTAATTTAGTTATTAATTTAAATGTACAGTCAGAAGATGCATACTGTATAGCCTCATCGGTGCTATGAGTACCAAAATCTGCATCTCCTCCAGCTTTTCATTATCAGCTTTCTTAATGGCAGTCATTTTGATGGAATGTGACACACTGTTTACGTCAAATGAATATTGTGCAGTTCATATTTACGCAAATATAGGAACTAGTTCTTTCAAGTTTACGTCGACTCCAACACTATCATCGTAATGATAAACAACAGGGAGTGCATACAGCACCTGTGACAACATATAGTTCACTCATCCATTTATATATTTGAATGCCATTGTATACTCTGATGATACAGGAAGGTTTTTTTTGCTTCCATTAGGGTTTATTTTTAACATGTATGTGTTCTCTGCACATGCAACACACCATTTATATGTTGAATTCAGGTCTTTTTACGAGAAATTTCGGCTGTAGACAGTTTGTTAATCAGAAGCTTGCTATCTATTGGTGCTTTTTGCAGTTTAGAGTCACCACCTCAACTTCATATGTTGCCTTCATGAAATGTAACACTCAGTGAGCCGTCTAATTCTTTCCACCCACTTTTAAGCAAAATTTACTCATTGTTGCTCAGTGACACTTCATGCTCATATGTTGTCTCTATGGAGTTTGACTCAAAATTTGTTCCACATGGGTGTTTATGTAAATTGACATTGTGATAGTCTGCCTTCCCAGTCCAGGACCAGATGATTTCTTTCATCCTCAAAGCTCCACCCTTTCACAGTGCTGTATTTGAAAAAGGTGGATATCATGTTGTTACAAATTACATAATCACTAGTCAAATGAAGTTTTAAATTTGGACACAGATGAAAAAGTAATGCACCTAACAGAAGCAAAATATTTTATGGAGCTTTCTATTTTATTAGTGCTTGCTCGTGGAGCAAAATTGCATCATTGCTCAGAACAGTTTCTTCTCATATTCAGACATTGATTCCTTTTCACTTAAGCTACTATGTTAGTAGAGTTTTATAGCATCACATGCAAGTGCCAAGTGGCATGTGTAAGCCCAAACTACAGAGCATTTTGTCTTCTGTGGAGCAAAAAATATTATTAAACTGTTTTCTTATCATAGTAAGTACACTTTGAAATGACACAAGTACTGTGTTGAACAGAATTTGAATCCAGAGTCGAAGGGCCTGTCAGAACCTGTTAATGATTTTAGTGCCGTAAAGTACCACTCCACAGTTAACAGTCTGTTATTTATATTTTTATTTAAAATGTGTGTATGCGTTTAAATTACTATATTCTTTAAAAGTATCTCTGTTAAAACAAAGGGCTATCTCTCATTTTAATCGCTTTATAACAAAAATGTTTAAAAGGAAATTTCATACTTTGTTCAGTCAACTAAGATTAATACAGTTCTGTTTCTCTTAGGTGATCCCTACTTAATTTATTAGAGCTGTTGATAATATACAGGTAAAATTCCGTTACAACAAACTACAAGGGATCTAAAAAATATTTCGTTGTAATGAAAAATTTGCAGTAATGAGATTCTGTGTTTGTCACTATAGTGCTTTCTTTAACTTCCGTCCACATGTTTGCAATCATTTCAATAGCTTCTTTCACGTTAAGTTTAATCTCCTCCTGTCTATAAGTTATGCTGATGAGAATTTTTCTCAGCATTTCCTTGCAATAATACACTTTCAGAGTGCGAATGATGCCCAAATCCAATGGCTGAAGCACTGCCGTGCAATTAAGTTGTAGGAGTTCAATGTGAACATTATCTAAATGTGGAAGCATTTTGTGGGCAGCACAGTTATCAATCAGAAGCCGAAGCATCCTTTTGTTGTTCTTCATATTGTGAGGTTTCCAAACTCTTTTGGGATCCCCACCCAACAGGACGACTTGCCGAAGTGTGTCCCGAAACACGATTGCCGTGTCTGTGGAAGATTGTCTGTTGCCAGGGCAGGGCAACAGCAGGCTCAGAGTGCTTCAGTGAAGGGCCAAAGAAGCACATCCTAAAAGATCGGGTCGCATTATAAGTCCCTGTCTTTGCCCTCCAAAACATGAGGCAGAGTCTCCGTACTTTAGCAAAACCAGCTTTATTCAGCTTGAAACGGCACGTTATTTATTGTAGCGGGATCTGCCACTCTCCTATACACAGACACAGCAGTCAGGCAGGGATGTGGCTAGGTTAGTGGCCAAGTGCAGGTAATACTAATTCCTGCATTTACAATGTTCCTTGCATCACCCATCGAGAACTTCTCTGTTTGCTTCGGTGAAGAGCTGCAGCAGAGCTGTGAGCCTGTTGTTGCCCTGGCAATGGATAAACAGTCTTCCACAGATTTGGTGATCACACTTCGGGATGCTCTTGGCGTGTTGTCCAGTTGGCGGAGGTCCCAAGAGAGTTTAGAAACCTCACATTTTTTTGAATGACTGCTGCATTAATAGGAATGTTTTTTGAACAAGCATCACTGAACCACATAAAAACTGCTTTTTTGACGTCTTCAAATGCAGTAGTTTGCATATGTTTGCAACCCAAGATTTTTCTTCTTTTTTTGCTGTCTTTCAAGAAAGTTGACAGTGTCGATGGTAAAATTCCTAATTCACTGGCGACATCTTTTTTCTTTTTGCCGCAATCGAGAGCTGCAAAAATTAAACTTTTTTTTCTCTAATGTGAACTGTAATCGTTTTTTCATGTCTGCCGTTTCTATAGGAGGGTGACATTGAGTTAAATTCCAGTGGATGTTTTTCAGATGTTGACAAGCAATAAGCAAAATGTATCACTGAAAACCACAGAAAATAAAAACAGAAAAAAAAAACAGTATGAGGAAAGTTCAAAGAAAGAAAAAAAATTACAGTGTTTTGTTTGGGGATCATTGCGCACAACTGAGCGGCAACCATAGAACTAACTGCTCTGTGGATGATTCATTCAGGCATTTCAAGGTCTTTCGGGGCACTTCGTTGTAATGAAAGTATCTGCTTGATTGTATTTCATTGTAACAAGATTTCTATAGACTCGTGTCATATGGGGAAACGGTCGGGACCATAAAAATACTTCTTTGTGATGAAAATTTTGTTGTAAAGTTATTCGTTGTAACGGAATTTTACCTGTAGTTGTTTTTTTTTTGTATTTAAGCAAAATAGTGTGACTGTATTATGATATGTTCTGTAGAAAAATAGTGCTTGATCTTTCTAATTGACACATTCAAGTGTCATTACTACATCTCTCTCGACTTTTAGTTAACCCATGTATAAGGCCTTGTTCATCTTGATTTTTGTTTATTTCACCTAGAATTATATTTCATGTGGTTGCATTCATTTAAAGAGATTACTTTAAAATTAACATAAAATACATATTGAAAATCAGTTTTCTAAGATTTTCTTATTTTGTAATTTGTATATTATTCCTTTTACTTAGCCATTTCCAAAAATAGCTTAAGTAACAACACACATGGGTTATAATATGGTTGTTTACTTCTGTTTGTTAAAAAAACTAATGCAGCGGAGTTAAACTTACTCTTAATCCAGACACTGTACCCCTGTTCGCTATAAAAGTTTTAATGTTTGGCTGAAAGGTAAAGTTGCATTTATAAGTATAGTGGTAATTTTAATTAAATCCATGACCATATAATAATGTTTTATCTACATATGGTGCTTGATTTGTTAGTGGGCAGTTTACAAGGCTTTCCTGTGTCTGGTTACTTTCCCATATCCTAAACGTGTACATATTAAATAGTTTCTGTAAATTTGTCAGATATTAATAAGTGCAGGTATATTTCTGAGTGTGCACAGTGATAGACTGTCATTTATGAGATGACTCCTGACTTGTCCCTGGTGCTGCTTATATAGGCTTTAATCTCCTGGAAGCCTTTATTGAAGTAAATGAGTTAAGAAAAGAAATTGATATGTGAATAGACTGTTATGCAGTAACACTTTTAAATATACATTGCTTTAAAAAAATGTACCCACATGCAATTCTTTGTTTTTGTTGAAACAGAGACTTTGTCTACAATATTGATCAATGGCACTTTCAGATTGGTTTGCTTTTTACTTGTTTTCTAGTTAAAGAAAAAGTTTGGTGTTTTTCAAGTCAAAGTTCTTTCTATACAGTCATGGTATATTATTATTTTGCCATATAAAATTGTGCTCTAAAATAAAGTGTTTTTTTATATATAAATTTAAAATATATTGTCTGTTCTTGCTCCTTACAATAAGGCCTTAGGTTGCCTAAATCCAAGCATGAAAAAGAGGCTTAAATTACCAAATACATCCACTTTGACACAGCAAATATTTTGATTTTGAAAAATGTACCCTAGATGTTTATGAGGCATCCTTGAGACAACGAAAGGAAACAAGAAGTAATTATTTTATCATTGATTCTTGGAACTATTTTCCTCAAGGTAAGAATACGTTTCCTGTTCACTCGTCTGCTCATACTGTAGCTGCCATCCTGGGTGGAGTTTAAACATAAATAAGGATATTGATTAGCACGAAAACAAAACATTTGTCTGAAGCTGTTTAAAGCATTTTTGTCTTTCAAGAAAATGGTAGGGAAATCTGCATATCAAAGATGTGAACATAAATTTAGAAAACAAAACTTTTACAGTTTTCATTAACTTCCTTATGCTAACTACAATACCTTAAAATCATGCTTTGTAGCGCTTAGGTTATATATGAGCAGTTGAATGAAAGACCTACTGAAAGTGGACCTATGTTTTTGCAGTGCTCATTTCTCCATTGACTAGCACTTGCAGTCCATTCTTGAAACCAGTTGCAGTTCCAAACATATTTCAGGTGAGTCAGTTCACTGTAGCTGCAACTGAAACAGGCTGAAATGTAGAGCTGTAGAATAATAATAATAGCAATGTCTCTCATTAGCAAACCGAATATTGTATAGATCAGTAGCTCTTATGTGGGGCAGCAAGTTACTACAATCATTACAAATGGTGCTTCAAAAATCTAGCAATCTCATCTTGGGGTTTGAACTGTGTACCTAGTTGTTGTCATACTGTCACACAGATCTGTCAAGCTTTAATGCTAAGTAAGCATTTAACACTGTAATAAATAAGATTAATAAGCAGACTTACTTCAATGAAAGTTGTCCATCTTGTCCTTCATGTTTTGATCATTTCTTCCAGTTTAATTTTTAAAAGTGGAAAAATGTCTCCAAAACTGTATGATTGTCTGTCTTATCTGGATTCCACATACGGCAGCCTTGTGTGTGTGTGTGTGTGAGATGCTTGTTAGTTTTCCAGTAACGGAAGCAGTATGTCCCAATCTCTGCAACAGAGGAACTCTTACTGAGTGACCATAACTTCAAATCTTCCACATGTGCACAACCATTTGCCACTTGTCCTTTCCATTGCTGTACCTTCCAGTAGCATATTTTACTCTTATTGTATCTCCAGTTTTGCATTCCTGCCTGTTGTTTCCTATTCAATCTGCTGTATCTCCTCATCAGTATTTTCCGGCTTATACAATATGGTTCAGAAATAATACTAATTGTATCCTTATCTTCATAGTCAGACATTTTGACAATATAAAATGATAGCTTAAATGTCTGAACCCTGAAAGAAAACATTCCTGAACGTAGTACATTCTCACAATGAATGTGATGTGTGCGGCATTCACAATACAAGGTAGAGAAAACCACAGTCCTGGGGGGATGAAAGGTTATTGCAGAAAGAGAGAAATTCACCAAGATAAGGTGCAGAATCAGATTTCTTTTAAAATGGCTCAATCCCACTATTAGTTTATTTTTTTTAATTCCTTTTCTAAAGCAAAGTGGATTAAATTTTTTAGCAATATTTGTGCAATTTCAAGACACAAATTAATATCTGATAACTTTCTTATACCTTAAAAATGTACTTATTTGGTTAAGTTTAAGCCGTTTTTTCATGCATGGATGGTGCAAGAATAGGCAAGATATTTCTTAAATTTATTATTATTTTTTTTTTAAAAACTTCAGAGCACAATTTTATGTAGCAAATTAATATATACCATGAATGTGAAGAAATGATGTTTACTTGAAACATACCAAACTTATCCTTTAAAAGCTTATAGTAACGTGAAAAAGTAAGTACACCCCATTCATTTTTTCTTTAACATATATGGGCATATCATAATGTAATCTTCATTTAAACAGTATGTTTTGATAAAAATTTTGTAATTGAAAAAGAAACAATTGAAATTTTATTTTGTTATGATTTATCCAATGAAAAACTAGCAGGTATGCCATTTCTATCTGTGGAAAAAGTAAGTATACACTTGGCTGTAGTAACTGCTATTTGCACCCCTTTGGCAGAAGCAACTTTAAGTTGCCATTTCTTATAACTGTTTACCAGTCTCTGACATCAACTGGAAGAAAGTTTTTTCTTACTCTTCCATGAAGAATTATTTCCGCTGTGCAGTATTTAAGGGGTGTTTTGCATGTATAGCCTGTTTCAAATCCCCCTATAGCATCTCGATCGAAGTCAGACAAGGGATTTGACTTGGCAATTCCAGAACCCTTTATTTCTTTCTTTTCAGTTATTCCTTGGTTGATTTACTTGTACTTTTACAGTCATTGTCAAGTTTGAAGGTCCACTTTTTGTTTAGCTTTAATCTTCTGTCAAATGGTCTCACATTATCCTCAAGCACCCTCTGGTACAATGAAGAATTCATAAAGGATTCTGGGATGGTGAGATGCCCAGCAAATCAGCCCCAAACCATAACATTTCCTCTACCATTTTTTGCAGGGGGCATTGGGTTCATCTGATAAAATGCTGTTTTTGGTTTCTGCCAAATTTATTTTCTGGTACTGTGTCAAAGTTTATATTTGCCATATCTGTCCAGAGCACATTGTTCCAGAAGTCCCGTTCTTTGCCTTGGTGTTCAAAGGCACATTTTAGTCTTTTTCTTATGGTGGTGGTTGTTGTTTTTTTGTTTTGTTTTTTTTCTCCTCAAGAGCAAAGTTTTCCTCCTAGTATACCTCCCATGTAAATCAAGTTTGTGCAGCCTCTTTGTAATGGTAGAGTCAGGCACATTGACATGAACTGTAGCAAGAACTAACTGTGGGTCCTGTGATGCAATTCTGGAGTTCTTACAGTCTTCAGCATCTTGTGTTTTGCTGGAGTGGCCTAACCTAGACAGTCTGGTTGTTTGAAAGCTCCTCCACTGGTAGATGATCTCCTGGACTGTGGAATGGGTTATTTTAATTTGTTTGGATGTGTTTTAAAAATCCCTTCCAGACTCAAGCATCAATAACTACCTTTCTGAAGTCCTCAGTTCTTTTGATATTTGCATTGTGATAGCACACACTTTCACAACAAAGAGCAAATCAAATTCAAAACAAGATCCTCTTTAATGATGCTGTAATCATTTTCACCTTATCTTGTGCACCTGATTTTAATTGTAGGTATTTAGGTAAATATTTAGGTATTTGAGGTTAATAATAAATGCTGGGGTTTACTTATGTTTTTTCACATGTGGAATTTACATTTATGTTTATTTTTAAAAAATTCAATTGTCTTCAAAATGTAAATTTTGCCTTGTGTTTTGTTATATTAAATTTACCCGCAGGTGCTATTTTAATGAAGATCAAATCGATATTTTCAAATATATTAAAAAAGATAAAACCTTTCATGAGACATACTTACATTTTCACATGACTCTGTGTATCTGAAGTTTCTCCTGGTTTATACTGTACATTTGGCTTCCCAGTTTAATATCCAAGCCATTTCTGTAGATTTATTTGTTTCTGATTTTAATTAGCAGATACGTTGATTTTTTCTTGTAAAACCATCATTAATCTCAATGTTATTTCAGCTAATAGCTGAAACTCAATGATGATTGCTTGCCGTGGTGCTTGCACAGTGTATGCAGCAGGAACAGCATGGAGGCATAAGCCACTTTTTAAGGAAAAAACTGAGAATTACGTTTTCTACATAAATAACAAAACTTCTCACCAGAATGTGAAGATGTTTCAGAAAATTAAAATATTTTATAGAAAGGTACCCAACAAGATATTTGTCAGTGCCATCAGTGAGTATTAAATCTGCCAAGGCAGCTTTACCATCACTTCACTACATTTACATGTTCCAAACCATTAGAAATACTGTATAAGCCGTTTTAAATCTGTGCCATAGGAAAACTGCAGATGATAAATTATTGCTCAAAGTAAATACTGTACTGCTTGTTTTACTATTAGTGCAGTAGTCTTGATGCTACAACTCAGGAGGAAGTAGATTCCATTTGACACTGTGCAGTGTGCATATCTGCTGTCAGTTGAGCATAGATACATTCTGGGACAGGTACAGCAAGGAAGTGGTGGGTTTGAGTTAGGGACAAGTCAACTGAAATGGTTTAGGGGGAATCCTCACAGTCCAAACCGGGCCAGTGGACTAGCTGGAAAAATCTGGAGCATCAGAAACTAACTTGGAAGGATCTGTGGGCGATGGAAGGATGCTGAATCAGCTTCATCATCAGAGCCACCTATGTTATTCTTCCCACACCCATGAACCTACATTAGTGAGTTTGAGAAGAAACATGATATTCTCTCTTGCCAAACCCCAGCCATGTTAAAGCACATCCTCAGCAGCTGCAAAATCAGCCAGTCCCAAAGCTACTATACCTAGATGCACAACCAGGTCCCTACAACATGGTGGTTACCTTGCAAGAAAAGACATCTACCACGTATGACCTTCCTCCCCTGATCACAGGGTTCGTAAACTTATTCCCCTACATAAGAGTAGGCCAACCTTCAGTGAAACGGTCAACAAGAAAGAAACCAACTGTTCGGAACTGTCTACCAGAAATTATTACATCCAGTCTTAGGCCAGACCTGACTTTGTGGTCAGCCTCACAGAAGTCCTTATTCATTGTGGAGGTAACTGTGCTAGCATTTGAGGAAGCAAATGAACGCAAAATTCTTAGGTAGGCAGACATAGCAGCCAAGGGGAACAACACGTCTGGTGTACTAACGTGCTCCCAGTAGAAACAGGGTGTAGAGGGTTTATAGCCATGTCGACAATCAGGCTTCTGAAAGGGATGGGAGTACAAGAGCAGGCCTTCCAACAAGCCAACTGGGCTGGGATGACAGGTGTTGCTGTTGAGCCTTATGGAGGTGTTGTGAGTCTGCCAATGAAACACTAATGAAGCAGGGTGCCCAACTGATGACCCCAATGATGTGATTGCCCCATTCCCAATCAAGACATCAAGAAAGTGCCAAATATTGGGATTGTAACATCAAGTCCTATGAGTTTGACTACACTAAAATTGATTTCTCCTAAAGGTGCCTCAGACCGCCTACCGAAAATGTTGTGCAGCCTTATGAAAAAGATTCTGGCCACTCACTGTTCATCACTGTACATCCTGCAGCCACTGTGATGCAAGCATATACATTACTGCATTATTACGTTTGTACATCCTTTGAAACGTTTAGGTTTTATTGTATCTGGACACCACACACTTCCTTGGTGTCTTGTGAAGATAACAAATAAGGTCTTAAGCTTTCCTAATGATAACTGTAATCACTAAATATGCTAACTAATGCTAAGACAATTTAGACTATATATAACCTGAAATGAGTTCTGTAATACAGAAGAGGTCCATGACTATAAAAAGGAGTTTAAAGAATTGACTGTGTTAAGCACTGTGTACAAGATTATTATTTAATTCTTTATTTTCAAATGGGCATGAACATACTTCTCTTCAGGCGCTTTGTTTTAGGTTTTGTCGTGTTGAGAAAATAAATGCAGTAGATCCAGAGGTCCAAAAAAAGAAAAAATGGTCATTGCCATGCATAATCCTACTAAGCCATATTGGGACATAACACAATAACCATCATATTATGAATTTTGAGGTTGTTAGCATAGCTTGCTCAATCTTATATTATGTGCATTGTTGGTAGATTTTTAAAGCAGTGCATTTTAATTTAGTATGACATAAAAAATAGAGAGGTCATTGGTGTTTGAGGAGCCCTACTCTACACTGCCTTTGGTGTTAAATTCACTTGGATATTGTGTTTTCCTCTTTTTGACCATTAACGTTTGACTAGTATTTTCCTGTCATCTTGAGTACTGGCAGCAAAAACTCACCAGTTACAGTATGTTAATTGATGCTAAATAAAGCATGTGTGATCTGTACAGAAAATAAAGTAAGGCTGTTAGTCCCCACAAAAACTAGTTATTATCTTTACTTTTTATTTTCAAAAATGCATTTACTTAAATGATGTCTCTGTGCTATGAAAATCTAAAGGTAGTCTAACGTTAATGTTAACACAGATAACAGCACACCCACATACTGTATATACAGCTTGAGTTAAGCAGATTTGGAAGTGAATTCATGCAAAATTTTCAAAATTGTTTGGTGAGGTGATCTTTTCTCCCATCTTCTCCTAGACCACTGAATATATAGTCATGCATCCTGAATAAACTTGTTCTTCAGTATGAGATTTACAAATAGTGTTGGCTTTTGCATGCCAACTTTGATAACAACATGTATATTTTTTTTCCTTTTTTTTTCCTTTTTTTTTTTTTTTTTACTACTATTGCTTGCTACTACTTGTTTCTGACTGTTAGTGAAAATTTTCTTTCCGATTTAGTGATTACTGGATAGCCCTGTCTTCCTTATTGGTTTAAAAAGCCAGCATATTCTATAGTTTTGACGTAAGTTGCAAAGTTTATTTTTGAAGTGCCTAAACTAATCTTAGCTACCCTTGTGCTTTACTACTAGCAGGCAGAATGACTATTCTGTTCTGGAAGAATTGTGTTATTTTTCATGTGTCGGTAATGTCTTTTAATGAAAACCTTTGCTTTTTAGATAGGTAAACGCAAGACCACAATGTAGAGGATGGTGAGCAACGTCAGTACTGGAAGGCCACAGTGGCAACAGGTTTTCATTGCAGTCCAGCTGCTTAATTATAAAACAATCCTTGCCAATAACAGATCATTTTTAATTTCATAGCTTGTTAGTGTTTTAACTCTACAATGTCAGGTAATTTCTTGTATCGTAGACTTTTTCCTTTCAAAGGATATCATCCAAATATTTGAAGCTTAACATGAATGAGTAAAATTCAGTCCTTAATTTTTTTCTTTTCAGTTTTCTTCTAAGCAATAAATCAAATAGTGCACAATGAATACACACAGGTGTAAATGGAAACAAGCTAGATGGAGAACTGCTAGCTTTTTTGTCACTCACATCTTATTGCTAATAAGGAGCATGTAAAAACAGTAAATGTAGCTGTTTAAGGCTAAAATAAGCAGTCAAGGGTTTGAACACTTAATAAGTGAGACAAGTGCAATAAAGCAGAAAGATGACACTTGAACAATAAGTGCTTTATCAGTTTTAATTGACTTCTCATTAAGCAATATGGTTGGACCAAAAACCTGATGCCATGGGCCCGATGTTGTTTACCACTGATATAGAGTATCGCATATTTTAGCTTATGAGATGTTCTTTGGCTAACAAGATGTAATGGTTGATATTGTGAAGAACAAGGCCACTTTACCTTAATTCTGTTCTGTTACCCTCATTATTAAGAGCAGTTTATAATTATATTTAAAGAATAATTTTGTACATCATTAGTTTTAAATTTTAAGATTTAGAAATAAACATTTTTTCAGAAATTTTTATTAATGTTATTTATGTTTTAATATGAAACTAGTATGTGTTTGTCTAACACACAGAAGCTTCATTAGATTACTATAGCATCACAACTCATTAAAAGCTAGTCAAGCCCAAGAAAAACTTCTCATTTCTTTTCAACCAAGCTGTCGTGTCAGAAGTGCTTTAGCAGAATACAGGACTAAAGCAGGTTTGAAAGAGTTGATTTTCTTAAGGCTTATCCTTTATTAGATGCATCATCAGAGAAAATCAGGTCAAAGGGCATTGTATAAACCTTACTTATGTTCAAAAGTGCGAAGGCCACTCCAAAAACACAAATTCCTGCCCCAAGTCTGCAGAGTCCCTTTTCACTGTTTCTTTGAAAGGTGCTAGTGCTCATTTAAGCTCAACATTTGATACCTTACAGATAACGGGACGTGCAAGAACACTTGCCCTCTGCTTTTGTTCCATCTCCAAAAAACTAAAAATTCTATTATATAAAGATGGCAAGCGTATAATGTCATCGCAGGCTGTTGATACAAATGGCTTTTGGAATTGAAAAGGATTTTCACAGCTCAGGTTTTGTGCGCAGTGAAAGTGTGTGTTTTGTTTTGTTTATATTGCTGAACTTGTTTACCCCCTCTTTTCAAGGAAAACAGCCCCCCTGTCCATGCGCCAAAGAGTCGGGGCATTGCCCATGGGAATGAGCTCCAGGTCGAATTGGTATGGCTCCCTCCTCCCACACACCCCACGCCTTGGCTGTCAAGGCGGCTGGGAATTAATGCCGTTTTGATGACACAAATTTTGAAGGGCAAACAAAGCGGTGGCAGGCCCGGAGACATGACTCCTTAGTACGGCTGCCCTTCTCTCCCCCGGCCTCCCTTGTCCCCCCTGTCATCCGTCTGCCAATCTCACTGTCCATGCCTATTTAATGTCCTCCTTTATCTTCTTTGCGTTCCCACAGACTTTGCCAGAGCGGGGCCTGTGCCTGGGTTTCAAGGGGACACTTTGTTGCTGGCCTTCATCAACTTGAGACAAGTAAGTCTTTGTCTTTTTTTCTTTTCTTTTTCTTTTCCTCTTTTGCTTCCCCTGAGTTTTGTTTTGAAACTTTTTTTCCCTGTCATTTATGTAAGGCTAGTGTTTGAGCATTTTGGCCCTTCCAAACATAAGCAATGCAGATTCACCCCTCCTCCCCTGCAGACCATTACCTCGTTTTGCCTTTTGGGAACTATTTTTGCTTTGCATAGTTCTTATTTTGATCCTGGTCTCTTCTATAACATTAACAACAGATTCAGAAAGTAAGAGGTTTAATCCTTGAGTGACACGGTCACTGACTTTGAAATCCTTTGCTTAGAGGAGGAATTATTTAATGACATAGGCCTTATTTATTTTGTGTATATGTGGATATGGATTAAATGAAAGACATAATGGCATTCTCTTTACATAAAGATTTGTTTTCTAAAATACTAAATGGTAAGTTAAATTTTTTTTACCCCCCCCCCCCCCCAACTGCCTTTCTTCCAGTATCTCAGTCATGTAGAAAGGTGAACAATAGACATGATCCCTTGTTTGTCCAACATCAGCATGAGTCTTTTTGTGTGACTGTCAATCTAAGCAGGTACCAAGCCCTTTCCCTGCGGCCTGGAAGAGTCGTCTAGGGATTGTACTTGAGTGTATGTCATTTGGGAAGGATTTTATCTAGCCATTAATTATGAACAGAATGATGACCGTATTGATTTCTTTAAACAAGAACAAAAACAGCAGGAAAAAAAAAAGAAACCTGCATCCATGTCATGGCTTCACTTTGGAAGATGGATGGGCTTGCAGAAGAAGTCTGAATGAACTCCTAGTCAATGACGGATACGGCTTTCTTCCAATAAAACAATCTGGTTTTGTCTGTACTGGCATAATGATGCAGTGCCTCTTGTTTTTTGACATTTTTTGCTGCTTTGTTTTTTTTGTTTGTTGTTTTTTTGGCTGTCAAATGCAGTTTTCCATAAAAAATAATTTAGATTACTTTAGTGTCCCTTTCTTCTGTTTCACTTTATTATTATTGTTATTATTATTATCACCATCATCATTTACTAGGCAAAGAAAAGGCAATTCATAATCGTCTGTCACTTTTATTTTGGGATTTAGTCCTGAAGCACTCAAAGCAACCTGTTCATAGCTCTTAAAGCTTTGAAAAAGCAGAGATAAATTATCCTGATAGGAGGTCCTTTAACACTTCCTAATTTTCAGTGATGGTAAGGGGCAAGTATTTAACCTTGTTTCAACACATATATCCCAAAATAGAACATGAGATCCTGAAAAATCTGCAGAAAGTGCTCTTCTTTTATTTCTTAACAATTGATTCTGTCTTCAATGTGCCAGAATTCTAACCTTTGTTCAAAACATTGAATAAAAATGCCCCTTTATGCAGGAGTGTTCTAAATTTATTTTTAAAAGAAGAAAAAGTATCTTAAACTTTTGATTATGGATGTTATTTTTGACATAAGGAAAGATAAATAAGAAGATAATGTTTACTTTTTGGATTTTCATCACTATTCATGAGGAATTTACATAGAAATAATCCTATTTGGAACTTAACTAGAAAAGTAGGTTAATGCCATCCTGTCTCCTGGATAAAGGGGATTTTTTTTTTTTTTTGTGATCTTCAGTCTTATGGTCTTAGGTTATAACAATATGCCGTGGACACTTGTAGTTCACTAGATACAAATCAACTTAAACAGAAAATAAAAAAGATTATTTAGTGTTTATGTATTTCCTATAAATTAATTTTGCTTAGTATTTTAAAAATGTGTTTTATTTCACAAAGATCTTTGTAATGTGCATCTTAAGAGCATTACAGAGCTAGCTATGTTTGAACGTCTTTTATATTAAACATTATTGCAGTTATTCTGTCTGTCTGTAGTGTCTGTTTAATATACAAATGCACATAATTTGTAATTATGGATCAGGGAGGCACAAAGATTTGCCATGAATGCTATTTTAAGATTGCTTCTTGGCACACAGTCTTTTTCGGCCGCCTCTGTGCTTTTTCAGATAATACAGCAGTAGAAATTAAAAAAGCTTTGTACTGACATACAGTATGTATTTCCTTTATTTACAGTATAGTGGAACAACACAAAAAAGCGAGAAATAAATATTCAATCTTATTCCACACAGAAATCCTAAAATACACTGGACAAAATTATTGGCACCTCTCACAAAATGTAAAATATATTTGAAATTCAAGTAGGCTATTCTACTGTAATTAGTAAGCAGGCTCACCAGTGATGAATTGCAGGTGCCATCAGTATGAGAATCATACATTCAACTAGCTTGACTTGAAAAAGGTAGTTTCTTACTCTGCTTTTAGTGTCTATATTAATCCACTGAACATACAGAAGATTGTAAAAAGCATGGACCATCTCAAAGCTACAGATCCATCTCCAGGGATAGTAATGTTGCTGTGTCCAATGGATACAATGTTATCAAGACATTTAAGGCACATGGCACTGTATCCATTGTTCTTGTACATGGATACAAGATTAAAATTGGTCAAAGTTTACATTAAAGGATTTTTGAATTTTGGTGAAACAACTTCAAACAACCGCTCAAGATTCAAGCTGCCTGAAAATTCATTCATGGCTGTAGGAAGTGCTTGATTGTACATATTCTTTCCAAGAAGTGTGCTACCAAATATTAAGTTTATTGTGTCATTAATTTTGCGACTCTTACTTTACCAGTCTGAAAGGTTATAATAAGTTCTGAATTAAATAACAAAGTTATATTAATAGTGAAATAAAATTTGTTAGTTTCAAACTTATTTTGCAGTGATTAACTTATTTTAGAGTAATGTGGGAGTTGTTTGATAAAAGTGCATAGGTGGCAGTGCTTTAAAATGTAAATATGCCTCTATTTTACCCCACAAATATAGATTCTTTAAATTATACCTGTGTGTTTCAGTAATTGTCCATCCATCCATCCCTCCATCCTCTTCCGCTTATCCAAGGTCGGGTAGCGGGGGCAGCAGCTTGAGCAGAGATGCCCAGACTTCCCTCTCCCCGGCCACTTCTTCTAGCTCTTCCGGGGGAATCTCGAGGCGTTCCCAGGCCAGCCGGGAGACCTAGTCCCTCCAGCATGTCCTGGGTCTTCCCCGGGGCCTCCTCCCGGTTGGACGTGCCCGGAACACCTCGCCAGGGAGGCATCCTGATCAGATGCCTGAGCCACCTCATCTGACTCGTCTCGATGCAGAGGAGCAGCAGCTCTACTCTGAGCCCCTCCTAGATGACTGAGCATCTCATCCTATCTTTAAGGGAAAGCCCAGACATCTTGTGGAGGAAACTCATTTCAGCCACTTGTATTCGCGATCTCGTTCTTTCGGTCACTACCCATAGCTCATAACCATAGGTGAGGCTAGGAACGTAGATCGACCGGTAAATTGAGAGCTTTGCCTTATGGCTCAGCTCCTTTTTCACCACGACAGACCGATGCAGAGCCCGCATCATTTTTGACACCGCACCGATCCGCCTGTCGATCTCACGCTCCATTCTTCCCTCACTTGTGAACCCGAGATACTTGAACTCCTCCACTTGGGGCAGGATCTCGCTCACAACACTGAATGGGCACTCCATCCTTTTCAGGCTGAGGACCGTGGTCTCGGATTTGGAGGTGCTGATTCCCATCCCAGCTTACTTAAAAAAGTTAGGCAGGTTTCATTTCGAAGTTCTACGCGTAACGGTCATAACTGGAACCTAATTTCGTCCATATACTGTATACGGCCATTGCCTGCAGCTCAGTCTCGCATCATCACGCCTCTCACGTAATTGAGTGCCTGTCCATATAAGGTAAATATTCGCGGGTGAAGGGCTGTGCTTAGCATATTCATAAGTGCAGCTACTGCAGAAACCCTCCCTCAGTTAAAGTGCAAGAGAAATTTTTAAGTGCCGGGTCTGAGCTAAAATTAAATAAAGCCGTGGACATCGCAAGATCACACAAGATATTTACGAGATACAAGTTTAATCTGATGGTTGTGCTGCTTCCAGACATGTATTTTCATATTAAAGCATTTAACCAATCACATTTCAGCCATCATGTGTTGCCAGGCAGAGAAACCTTCACAATCCATTCTGCAGGCCCTCTAACACAGAATAAATGTCGATTAAACTGTTGCTTCAACCAATCAGATTTTGAGTTGGTGTCAGTAGGGCCCTCTAGCAGGCGTACCGCAACGTCACCGTATACAAACCCATTGATTGGATAGAAGGCGATATGAGGAACTCTACGAGGCCACTGAACGCACCGCAGGCGCTCCGAGCGCAAGATCCTCATGCGCACTACTGCCAACTCCATGGCAGGATTCTGGACAATATTATTTGCCAGACACACACCAGATTTCAAGACCACGAAAAACTAATGTTTGTCACGCTCCTCAACCCCCAGAAGTTTTGGGAATACAAGAAAAATTTCCGGCATGCAGCCTTCTCCAGTTTAACACAAGAGCCACGCAGAAGTTTTTGATCTGTCTCGGCTAAAAACAGGACTGACTGTAATGTATGCCATGGATGATTTTGCAGGAAAATCTCCCTTCATCAGAAAAATCTGAATGAGAGCATGGGGCAGCTGTACACATTGTTATATTTGACGGTGACCATTCCCGTGTACACTGCTTCTGTCGAGCGGACATTTTCATCCCTAAAGCAAATTAAAACTTATGCCAGAAATACGACAAGGCAGGTTCGACTTTCAGCATTAGCTTCGATGGCGATAGAAAGGGACTTTTTAATGGAACT
Source organism: Polypterus bichir lapradei (assembly GCA_026402145.1). NCBI lineage: Eukaryota > Metazoa > Chordata > Cladistia > Polypteriformes > Polypteridae > Polypterus > Polypterus bichir. The sequence goes on from JANRMT010062807.1 coordinate 46,378,032, forward strand.
GAAGCGCACGGATAATCTGTAGACAGAGTAATTGAACTGTTTTTGAGGAAAGAGAGGAGGATGGATTTTGTTTACAAATAATCAGAATTTTTGGTGAGTAAAATGTTGCGATTTTCATAAATAATATTGCAAGTTTATGAGTTATTATTGATGTTTTTATGTGTGTCGCGGCTGTAGCTGCAGTAGAAAGGAACTTGTTCCCCCCTGGTTTGTCTATTCAATAAAGGCATTTATTGTGGCTACAGGAGTTATCTATTTGTGATGCAGCGGCTCTTTATACTGTATTTCTGCATATTAAGATGGTTTTTATAACCATAAATTAGTTTTTCAGGGGCGGATTGATTCAGACGGAGCACTACTGAAGGCCTAGGTGTGAAATGCACGGTCCGCCACTGGGATGATACGTAAATTTGATGAATATTACAACCCGAAAATAAACGAAACTGTAGAGAGGTTCAGATTATACTTCTCCCAGTGCGTCTCTCTAAATCCTTCATGCGGGAATCTATACTAATAAAAGGCAAAGCCCTCACTGACTCACTCACTCACTCACTCATCACTAATTCTCTAACTTCCCGTGTAGGTAGAAGGCTGAAATTTGGCAGGCTTATTCCTTACAGCTTACTTAAAAAAGTTAAGCAGGTTTCATTTCGAAATACTACGCGTAACGGTCATAATGGTTGACAACGTCCGCCATATTGAACTTTCTTATTTATGGCCCCAGCTTCACGAAATTTGAAAGGCGGCTTCCCTGCGCCTACCGAAACAGATGTACGTACTTATTTTGGTGGTATGACGCCACTGTCGGCCGCCATATTGAACTTTCCAACATCACTAATTCTCCAGTTTCCTGTGTAGGTAGAAAGCTGAAATTTGGCAGGTTCATTCCTTACAGCTTACTTACAAAAGTTAAGCAGGTTTCATTTAGAAATTCTATGCGTAACAGTCATAACGGTTGACAATGTCTGCCATGTTGAACTTTCTTATTTATGGCCCCATATTCACGAAATTTGGTAGGCGGGTTCCCTGTGCTAACCGAAACCAATGCACGTACTTATTTCGGTGATATGACGCCACTGTCGGCCGCCATATTGAACTTTCCAACAGTCTTTGTTACTTATGGGCCCATCTTCAAGAAATTTGGTACGCGGGTTCCCAACGCTAACTGAATCCTACTTATGTACATACTAGCAGAATACCCGCGCTTCGCAGCGGAGAAGTACTGTGTTAAAGAAGTTATGAAAAAGAAAAGTAAAAATTTTAAAAATAACGTAACTTCATTGTTAATGTAATTGTTTTGTCATTGATATGAGTGTTGTTGTCATATCTATCTATATATATATATATCTATATATATATATATCTATATATATATAGCAAAATACCCGCGCTTGGCAGTGGAGAAGTAAAAAGAAAAGGAAACATTTTAATAATAACGTAACATGATTGACAGTGTAATTGTTTTGTCATTGTCATGAGTGTTGCTGGTGTGAGTGTATATATATGAGTGTATATATATATTTACACACAGACAAACACATATATAAACATATATATATATACATATACATACATATACACATATACAAATATAGACATATATATACAGTATATACATATATACACATATATATATATATATACACAGTTATATATATATATATATATATATATATATATATATATATATATATATATAGCAAACTACCTGCAGTGGAGAAATAGTGTGTTAAAGAAGCAATGAAAAAGAAAAGGAAACATTTTGAAAATAACGTAACATGATTGTCAATGTAATTGTTTTGTCACTGTTATGAGTGATGAGTGTTGCTGTCATATATATGTATATATATACTGTATATACATATACACATATATATACACACACATATATACATACATATATACACATACATCCACATATATATATATATATATATCTACATATACACACGTACATATACATACACACACATATATATAAACATATATATACATACTGTACATATCTACATATATACATACACACACACACAACTATCGTATATGTTGAAGTTCTATTTAAATTTTAAATAGAAGGAATTTTTATTTAGTCGACAGAATATTATTCCGGAATAAATCAACTGAAACCTTAAATAACTTATAATATTTTGCTCTCCATAAAAAATATATCCTGTCTAAATTATACAAGCTAGAAATAAAGTAAATGTTAAAAGAACAAACATTCAAATTTCTTTAC
>JANRMT010062807.1:46410267-46480557 GCA_026402145.1 Polypterus bichir lapradei
TATATGTGTGTATATATATATATGTGTGTATATATATATGTGTATATATATCTCCAATCCAATCTCGCATCAGTTTCTCAGACGCATCGAATTTTGTTGCAGCAGTGCAGTTACCAATTTCTTTCACTACTTCAACGACGTTTAATTTAAAACCAGCTTCATATTTTCTTCTGATTTAACACTCCATCGTAGAAAAGGGATGCTCTTACGATAAAGGTGTATGAGGGTGTTAAATACAAAAAACACAAATCACTGCAAATGTTGCTTCGGAATAGTTTGGGTATTACCATGTGTTCACATAGGCACAATAGAGAGCGAGAGAGAGATTAGGAGCATGCGCTGATACAACGCATTGCCGCACCCACATAGAAAGAAAAGCGAGTGTGTTCTGTGGTTACTCTCTCAGGTGGGCGTTAACATATCATAATCTCTTGGACCAATAGTGTGATTTTTCCGCATTCGACTTATACGACCGACATTATAAAATACCAGAAATTTTATGATAAAATCAAGTCCCGACTTATCCATTGTAGAACTTCTCCGTGAATATATACGGTAATCTCTCTGTGTACTTGTTTTATGTAAGTCATTTTGGTCATCAATCAGAATTTAATTTGGTTTGGTAACTCTAATAAAAAATAAAAAAACAATATTATGAACCCACAAACATTCAATTTAACTCAACATAGTCTTAGACACATTCAAAAAGGCAAGTCATTTATTCACATGAAAATATTGTTACCATGTACCATTTAAACTGTCTAAGAAAAAGTTTTTTTTTTTTTTTTTTACTAAAAAGCTATAATAGGACAAAAGAATAACAAAATATGAATGGTTCATGGGGTAGTGGTGTGTGGTAATTTAGAAAAAATTAAGGCTTACAGGATATCTGATCAATGTAAGAAGCATAAAGCATGTTTTATGTACTGCTGTAGGACATTACTTTATATGGTTTGAATAAAGCCAAAACACTGGAGTCAACACAGGTTAAAGAATGGGATTCATTTTGGCTAAATGCAGAGATTTTTTTTGTTTGAGTTCAGGAAAGTGTAGTAAAAATTATGACTTCTCTAAAAAGTGCAGTATATGTGGCATTTGGGGTATTGTGGTAAATTTGTATAAACCAATAGGGAAACATAACAATTGAAGTGATTTCCTTTAACACTTAATAATGAACTGAATGTTAAATGGTCTAAACCCTGTCTATAATCCTGGGTACAGGATCAAAGCCAAAGAGCAGTTCCAAAATATTAATGCTGTACGTTAGAATAACAGCATTTTCCCATGCTGTATTTTATGATGGCCATATATCTGTATATCATAGTTCAATTTTTACCTTTAACTACAACATTTGCCATTTTTAAATGGACAGGAAAAGCTATTTTCTCCATTTTGTTAAATATATTTGATATAAATAACAAAGCAAAAAGTTTGGAAAGCTCACACCCATCTTGGAACCCCTGAATTAACTAAATATAACATTTGCACTTTTTGCTTACATATCCTTCAATGAGGCCTTTGCCTCAAAAGTATACTGCGTGAAACTAATGTGCAGTGTTAATCATGGACCATCCTGTAGAGCTGTATTTATATGTATATGAGTTTCTTCTGCTTTGTGAATATTGGTGATTATTGTTAATCATTACATCTTCACTTGAAATTGTTTGATTTGACAGTAGTATTAATTTCAGTCAGGTACATATATGTGATTACGTACATCATGGTGTTTAATGCAATAATTAGTATGGGTTTTGTGATCAGAGTATAATTGCAGAAAGCAGAGTTATCCAAATGCCATTGATGGTTCACCCAACCCTTTAAGTTGAGTCTCTTGGTGTGCTTCTTTTTGTGGTATGAGATTTTTTTTTTGTGATTATCAATTTACTATGAATTTCTTACTATATTCCCACACTTCTGAACTTATTAATATTTGCAAATCTGTGCTGTATTAGGCATGAAACATGTGATGTTATTTTTTTTTTCTTTAAAAATTTATACAGATTAGGCAGGTGTGGAAATTTAAAAATTTCATCACAGAAGAATGTTTCCTTATCGTCTGTGATGACCTGAAAGCATAGTAATTGATTGATGTTACCTACACAGAGTAAATAAATAGTGTAACCAATCTACAGGAACTAATTTGAAAATCTTTTAATTTTACTATTGACAAATGGAAAGATGTAGCCTTTTGTGTGTAACAGCACCAGGCTGGATGATTAAGTAGAGTGTTAAAATCAAAACTGATTTAAACAGAGAGGTTTCACCTAGCTGTTCTTCACAGAATATAGACATGGGCCTGGAACCTTTCCTCTCAATAAAGTGGTATTATTTGTATGTATTTGTAAGTATGAAGCAGTCTTGCCTATTACCATCTCATTCATGTATAACTTACTAAAGTCACTTGCCCTTCTATGATATGCAGACTTAAGGCTGCTCATGGTCTAAATAACCTGTAGATGATGCTGTATAAGCAAAAGTTCAAAATATAATCAGTTGTGCTCCTGCTTCACAGGAATCACTGAAGTAATTATCATGTGCTGCATGCTGTCAGATACTGTAAAGTCATGTTTTAGCGTGCTTGATGTGAACATCATGCATGCTGCTTTTATTTACTAGTTTTCAGTGATTTATTTCCCCACAAAGCTGTCAACTTTAATTTATAACTATGGCACTCCAGCCACCATAAAAAAACCTCACACTGTTACACTCCATCTTAACTAGTGTGGTGCTGAGGTATCACCCATTGCATGGCTGCAATTGAGTCCTAATCTGGATCCTGAGTTGGTTTGTGGATGGTGCGGCAATGTACTGTATCAGTGTGTGCTCCTAACCTCATGTTTCATTAAAATGATATTCATGTTTATGGAAGGCTTGTTAACAAAACTTCAATCAATTTTCTTTTTTATATTTAGTTAATTGAAAAAAAATAACAGCAGGCCAGATACTTTTGTGAACAGTATTGTTTATGAACGTATTTTATGTAAAAGGTTGTTTTCTTTAGGTTGTATTACGGAAGATAGAGAAAATTTAAAATAAACAACCCTCCTCTCTAAATATATTTTGGAGGTAATTTTTGTATTCAACTTTACACAATGACTGCAGTTCATAGTAAAAATGAAACCTTTGCACAATATCTATTTTGGCCTAAGTATTTTTGAGCTGTAATTGCATGCAACATTACTAAATGTTGAGCACTGCTGCCTCTGCATTCATTCAGTCCTTGCGTCTGTATTGATGTTCTTTCCACATCCTAAAGATTATACAGTGCCTTTCAGAAAGTATTTAGATTTTTTCGCTTTTTGCACCATATGCTACATTAATTTAAATTAATTTTTCCCCTTCATCAAGCAACACTCAGTAACCCAGTATATCCAAGAACAGGATTTTAGAAGTAAAAAAAAACTGTAATATCACATTGACACAAGTACCCAAACCCTTTACAGTAATCCCTCACTTATCGCGGGAGATAGGTTCCAAGGCCGACCGAGATAACTGAATTTCCGCAAAGTAGGGACACCATAATCATTTAATTATTTAACGTGTATTTGGACGTTTTTAAACCCTCCCTGTATTGTTTACAACCCACCCTTTACTCTATTAATAACAGGGACAACTGCTAAGCAATATGAAATCAGTAGATAATATGATAGCAATAGCAATAATATAATAGCAATATGAAATCGGTAGATAAGTTTACACTTACCGCATGATGATAGTGATGAATATGCTGCGCAGTAAAAATGATGACGATGAAGGATGATGACTTTTACTGCGCAGCCGATGACTGTATTTTACGTCTCTTCAGATGGCGGTGCCATTTCCTGGGGCACCTCCTATACGGTTTCCGAAGGTGTATCCGTAGTTGTAGGAACTGGCTCTTTTTTGCGAGGCTGAAAAAACATAGTGATCGGCAGTTGCTGCCGCTGCTTCTTTTTCTGGTTGAAGAGCAGCTTGTAGGCGGTCATGACGTCGTTGATCTTATTGCAAAATTGGACCGATCGAACCATATCGTCGTCCCATTCCTGAGACTGCTCTTGCAGATCCTTAGCCAGTCTGCAGATCTCGGCGAGCCGTTCCAAAGTCAAGCCAGTAGGGGAGACAACTTCTTCTGTTTCTTGCTGCTCTTCTTCTTCTTCACTCGCCGACTTCATCAACTCTTCAAGGTCTTCGTCGGTTAGCGGCTGGGAGTGGCATTCTAGTAGCTCGTTGACGTCATCTGCAGTCATGTCTGCAAAGCCCTCACCTCCAATGATTGCAGCCAACTGCACAGCTTTCTGTACTGTCGAGTGTTGGATTTTGGCAAGTGTAAATCCTTTGTCGTCGTAAACAACCTCGGGCCACAACTTCTTCCAGCTGGCGCTAACGGTGGCAGGCTTCATCTCTTGTAATGCCTTCTGGATATTTTGGAGGCACGTAGCAATTGTGTACTGCCGCCAGTATGCCTTCAAGTTGAAATCGTCATCTTCTTGGGCGGCATCCACGGAAGAAACCAAGTTCGCTAAGGCATTCCTCGTGTATAGGGTCTTGAATGCCCTGATAACCCCCTGATCCATAGGCTGAATTAGTGACGTCGTATTGGGCGGCAGGAACTCAATCTGTACCCCCGAATACGACAGATCAGTAGCGTGACCACCAGCGTTATCCATAATGAGAAGGACTTTGAATGGCATGCCCTTCTCTGCTAGATACGCCTTCACTTGCGGGATAAAGCACTGGTGGAACCAGTCGGAGGTCAGCATCTTCGTCATCCAGGCTTTTGCATTGTACATCCAATGTACGGGAAGCAGATTCTTGTTTTTTGTTTTTTAAAATCCTTGGGTTTTTCGACTTGTAAATAAACCCTGGCTTTAAAAAAAATCCCGCAGCATTGCCACATATCACGAGGGTCACACGATCCTTGTATGCTTTAAAGCCAGAGGCTTTTGCTTCCTCTTTGAACAGGAAAGTTCGCGATGGCATTCTCATCCATATTAAAAACTTGTTCGGGCCGATATCCACCTTCGGAGATAATCTTCTTGAACGTTTCATTCACATAAGTTTCAGCAGCGATCGTGTCAGCCGAAGCAGCCTCGCCTTGCAGGGAAACGCTTTTTAAGCCGTAGCGTTTCTGAAACTTTGCAAACCACCCTTTGCTAGCAGAAAATTGCCGTTTCTTACGTGGTAAATCACTGGAGGTCCCTGGTTGTGGATCTTCTACCTCTTCTTCATCTTCTTCGCGGTCGCCACTGTCGTCTTCTGGTTCCTTAGCGGCAAAGGTCTCGTACAGGCTCTTAGCCTTTGTTTGGATAATGTTCGAATCCAATGTTATGTTCTTCTTTCGGCAGTCGGCTATCCATACGGCCAAAGCAGATTCCATACGGACGATTGTTTTATTACGAGCCGTAACCACTCTCTTCGCCGACTTTTGAAAGGTGATGGTAGCCGTCTTCCTAATGTTCGCCTCGTCCTTCTTGATGTAGCGAACGGTGGATTCGTTCACGCCATATTGGCGGGCCACAGCCGCGTATGTTCTCCCTTCCTTCAACATATCGAGAAGTTTCACCTTCTCAGCGATCGTCATCATTTTTCATTGTCGCTTAGGCTCAGCACCAGCCTTGGAAGAAGGAACACGTTTGGGAGCCATTGCAGGGGGTGAAAATTGAAGCGAAGTTCAACACAATCCACAAAAAAATCACACACAGCACACTGTAAAGTAAACCGCTCAGCGAGAAAGCTTGAAGCGAATGACAAGCGGGGAGATACTGTGGGATCTAGGCATCAGTCAAAGCACCAATCACAGGCCCGATTAGAAAGCGGAAAGCTGTTATTTGTCGTCTCCCTCCCATGTGACAATCACAGCCCGTACTACAACGCACGCAGTCACCGAACTTGTTTTGTTGTTCTTAGACTGGGAAATACTACTACTATATTTAAAAACCCGCGATAAGTGAACCGCGAAGTAGCGAGGGATTACTGTACTTTGTACTTTCTTGAGGCTCCATTTGAAAGTGATTTCTAACTAGTGTCTTCTTGGATAAGACGTACAAACTTTGCTCATATGGATTTGAGGATTTTTTGCCATTTTTCTTTGTATATTCTCAAGTTCTGTTAGGTTGGATGGAGACTGTAAGTGGACAGCTGTTTTCAGGTCTCTCCAAAGTTGTTTGAGTGAGTTCAAGACAGGACAGTAAATGGGACATTTAAGGACATTCACAGAGTTTACCCCAAGCCACTCCTTTGTTGTCTTTGTTTTGAGGTATGGGTCTCTGTCCTCTATGAGGTGAACCTTTAGCTCAGTCTGAGGTCAAGGGTGTTCTGGAGCAGGTTTTTATTAAGGATATTTCTGTTCTTTGGTCCATTCGGCTTTCCATCAAGCCTGACTGGTTTCTGGGTCTCTGCTACTAAAAAACAGCCTCAGAGCATGATGCTGCCACCACTATGACTGAATGTTGGAATGGTATTGAGCACATGATTAGTGGTGCCTAGTTGGCTACTGATTCAGTGCTTATAACTAAGGCAAAACAGTTCAATCTTGGTTTCATCATAGTCTAAGAGTCTTTTAGGTGCCTTTTTGCAAACTCCTGACTGGCTTTCAATTGCCATCTGGCCACTCTGCCATTAAACCCAGACTCTAAGTGTTACAGTGGTAGTTAATACTCCTGGAAATTTCTCCTATATGGGTATGTGGAGCTCAACTAGAGTAACCATCTGAGTCTTGGTAACCTCTCTTACCAAGGAGCTTCTCCCTCTGTTGCGCAGCTCACCCAGGTAACCAGCTCTAGGAAGAGTTGTGGTTATACCAGACTTATTCCATTTAAGAATTATGGAGGCAACTGTGCTGTTCAATTTTATAGAATTCTGTTATAGCCTTCCTCAGAACTATGTATCTACAAATTCCTGTGTTTAAGCTCTACAGTTTTTTGGACCTAATGACTTGTTTTCTGCTCAACTGTGGGCCCTTCTATGTGCATTTCCTAATCATATCCAGTCATTTTGAACTTAACACAGTTGGACTCCAAACATGGTGAAGAAGCATCTCAAAGATGATTAACAAGTGTCATAGCAAAATGTTTGAATACTTGTGTCAATGACATTTCAGTTTTTTATCTACTATATAATAAAACACTACTGTCTGTATGTGTCCCATTTACTCTTTAATAAATTTCAAAATATTCCTAATATGCTGTTTTCGCATTAGCATAAGGCTGCAGTGTAACAAAATGTGAAAAAAGTAAAACGTTCTGAATTCTTTCTAAAGGTAGTTTATATTAGGATGAATTGATGATCATAAACTAGCCCTCTGTAAGTATAAATGTCTGATTAAGTGGACGCTATGATAGCCCTCTGCCTGATGCTACTAGGACAAGCTACTAAGTTGCAACCTGAATTACATTAAGCGGGATTTGAGAATATTATGTTACTAATGCTAAAATCGGTGTGCTTTGCTTTTGATGGCTTAGAAACAGTTTTTGTTGTGGCATTTTGGTAATATACATCCATACACCAGAATAAATAAGACTGAATATTAAACAAGAATATATGCTTGTATGGCTTGCGTAGGCATTTTCTAGTACAGCTTTAGCCCATATAGAGCTCAATTGTTCCTAATATGGCACAGCCTAACTTTATTTTTTATTTGTTTATTACTTAAATATATTTTATACCATTAAAGTAATAGAATAAACTGAAACATTTTTGTATTATTTGTGTTAAGCTCATTCTTTTAAAAAGTTGACAAAAAATGCCTTAGTGAGCCTTATACTGTGGTTTTTTATCATTAAGTAAACATCATACAGATTACCATTATAATGTCACAAAGGGGCATTCTTAAAAGCAATTTAATTTGGAAATGAAAATCCTACAATATGTATATGTGTTATCTGCATTTTAAGAAAAAACACATCATTTCTGACATTCAGTCTCACACTTTTTCCTGGCTTTTAAATTAGATGTATTTGTTCATTCTTTTTATCATTATCTATTGTACAACATTCAGATTATGAATTGAACCCCTTGTCAGCTGACCTCAGACCTTTGTGAAGTAATGCTGTTTGCAAGTGTTTAAGATTTCAGTTGTGGTCTGTGGGTCACAGTGTAAGGAATGGATCCTTTCCAGCAAAATGATACTTGATCGTCCATTTAATAGCTTTTGTAAATAAATGCATTGGCATATGATAGCTGTCTTATCATCCATTTGGTGAAAAAGCTTTGGAACTTCAAATTAATGTATTCTTTTTGTTGTCTCCATCTATCCATGGCCTAAAATAAGAACTGTTTCTGTAAATGTGCACATTACACTCTAAATTATGCTACTTAGACAGTAAGACCTTTAACAGACAAAAAACTAAAAAAGACAAGGATTAAAACTAGAACTATATAAAAAAAAAAAATTAAAGCTGCACAGCAGTGTATTTTTTGGTTATGAAATACAGTATATCTTAGGTTTCATTATACTTTGGCATGCATTCTACTTTAGTTTTAGTCCAGCCAAAAGTAATCAGATTTGTTTTGGGTGACAAAAATAGTTTAATTTAGTTATGATTTTACTTGTTTATTTTTTATTTTCTAGTGATCTATTTTATTTAGATATGGTAAGGGAGCAATGGATACAGTAGAATAGTGCTTTCCTTCTTTAATGGAGAAAAAAAAACGAAAAATATCTTATAGTTAGTAATTCTTGTAAATTACATGAATGAAAGGATTATTTTTATTCATATAATGAATAAAATAATATATATGATGATAATCTCCAGTTTTGTCATGTACTCTAGACATTTTGGATGCCTCTAAATATGATTTGAGAGTGGATCTTTTGGAATAGCTTGTGGGTATTATATGTATTGGGATTTGAGACTTTGGACATGATGACTTAGACACTAATCATTGAAACCTACAGTATTTGAATTTCACAGATTTGTTAGCATTATAACAAAATAGAAGCCTTTTAATTTTGAGTACTCTAGTAGATTTTTGTTTGCACCAGTGAAGAGTATGCTTTCTTATTGACATTTGTGCCCTAACTACTGTATAGCACAACTGGGGAAGGGAATACATTTATTTTTTTTAATTTGTGATTGCTCAGTATCATTCTGCATAAAAAATGTTGCTCATGCAATATTCAACAATCACATTTTTTTTTATTTAACATCCTTCTCCATCCCACTATACACGCTTTTTAGTGGTCTTCTGCTTACAGCATCAGGAATTGCTAGAGGGTTACATTTTTGGACACACTGAAAATTTCGAAGAAGCATGTGATATTATGCTTCTGATTAAATAGTTACAAATATGTCATGATGGGCAATGTCACTTTGGAGAAGCAAGACGTGTAGTATTCAGGCAGTTATAATCATGGTAGATGGCATTATGTTACATTTAACAGAAAAATCTATGACTGTGCCATTGGTGCATACAGGCAGGCAGTGTGGTATAGTGGTTAAGGCTTTGGACTTCAAATCCTGAAGCTATGGGTTCAAATCCTGCTACTGACACTGTGTGACCATGAGCAAATCACTTGACCTGCTTGTGCTCCAATTGGAAAACCAAAAGAAATGTAACTAATTGTATCATAAATTCTGCAAGTTGCATTGGATAAAGGCACCAGCCAAATAAGTAAATGCAAACAAAAGCACTGTTCCTTTCTATCATGGCCACAAGTCTTTCTTATTTTTTTCAGACAAATCCACTGAATTTATGTTTTTCTATGAAAAACGTACTCAATTAATAATAATTCTTCATAATTTTACTGTAGTTGATCTAAACAACACTGGTCAGTTGTTGAAGTGTTAATGAGCCTCCTTAGATGAGGCAAAGGAGATACACACTTTAGAATTTCTGTACTGTATGTAAAATGTGTGAAAAGAAAGAAAAATCCAGCAGGGCAGAATTATCCTTATCCAAAAGCAAGAGCAGAAGTTTGGAATGTAGCTGGTATGCACTAAATGAGATATCTTCAATTATCAGTTTATGTAGTGAGAGAAAATGAAAATAAGCATTATGAAGAAATTGCTTTTGTGCAAAATTTATAAAATATACAGTGATTGAAGCTAATCGACAACATCCTAACTTTAGATTTAGGTCAACTGTTTCTTTAAGACATAGATATTGTTCTTGTGTTCCTTTACAAATATTGTGGAAATGGCAGATTAATTTCCAACTGTTTATGAATTACTTTTACGTTCTCATTGATGATGTGTCCTATGGGAGTACTAGAGCAAACTACAGTAGTCAGTGTTGTCTACAGTTGGGGGAGGGGTGTGTAAAGATTTGTGTTTCACTTTTTAAAATATTCGTTTTTTTAATCCACTAGATGGAGTAAAGAGCTGTAGAGAATACACTGATTATGCAAATCTAGTCACATATTTGAGCAGCCATTTCCCCCAAGCTAATATTGTTATAAATCAAAAGGTAAAAAAAACTTTTAACTGTCTTAAACTGCTCCTGAAGCTAGTCACGTAGGTACCCAAACACAGAAATATGTTTTCGAATATCAAGCTTTATAAAATGTAAAGCTTGACTCCCATTAGTCATTGAATTGGGGTATCTTATTAAAATCTGTATTGGAAGATAATATTGATGATATTTAAAGATGGTTGTTTTAGCAAATACATTCTTGTCCACCATTACGCACCTTTGCTCAATAATTACACAAGACATATATATAAAAACCTGCACAGGCAGTTATCTATATTTAATGCTTAGGATTCTATAATATTTCACTATTAATTTAAGGCAAGTATTTTAATGAATAGCACTATTATGTTTTTGTTTACCCTCCACAAAAAGAAATAAGAACTTTGATTTTTAAATTGTAATACTTAGACACCACTGCATATTTTACTGTATGTATTCGGCATAGTTCTGTTCCATGTTGTTTCTTCTTAAGAAGCAACTAGAAATGAGTGTGTAATGTTTTATTGCTGGAAAAAATAAACTGATGACTTTGGTTTGGGAGCAAGTATCTGTACAACACATTGTGAAGCTTAACCATTACAAATATTTTCTGTGTATGTTGTAAAACCTTCATTTTATTAATATTGCATTTATTATTTAGGTCATATGAGTGATTACTTCATATTTTTTAAATTATTTATTTTTAACTTAATGATATTTTCCCTGCTTCTTCTTCTCTGCTGGAGTACTACCTTCCTTCATAATTATACTGAACACATAACAGGTTAGACGGGCCTGATACTATTCACCTATCTGCCCATCTGTACCATGATGCTCTGGAAGACAGTTATCATAGTAGTAATATCATTTTGGTGTGTTCTTGTAGTCTAATGAAAGATATTAATATTGTTTAATAATGCATGATTGACTTGCTGGATTATTCAGGTTGGAAAAGTCTAAAGTCTTTTAAACTAATCTGAGAATAATATAGGAGGATGCTTAATGCAAAAAAATAAATAAATAAAAACACTGCTTTGATTATTTTTGTGTTTTTATGTCATCCTTCCAAAGATTTAAAAAAACTTTTGTGCCTAAAGTATTAATTGAATTTTAAAGGGCCGAATTCAGAAATATCAGAATTTTTTTGCTTTCTTTCTTTTATGGCATAATGAGTGCAATTTATGCTCTGTGCTTAAATTTTCAAATCAAAAGTTATCGTAAAGTTTTTGAATGATGAATATTGATTTTGAACGTTCTGAGTTGCATTAAAAACTGCTGGTGACCTCTGTTTTACCATTTGGTTTTGAATCCTTCACATTTCACCAATTCATTTCACTTCAGAGAGATTATCACAGTTATTTTGATTAGTCAGTTTTCTACAGATGTGTCTTTATTCTGGGTAGTACACTTTTTTATTATTAGTGTTTTGCAGAAACTACAAAACAAGTGAATAAAAATATTGCATGTACATAACAGCAGCAGCATTTTTTATATTGTACATTTTCATAAAAATAATGTAGCTCAAACTGCTTTACAAGATTTCAAAGTGAAAGTTGAAAGACCAGACAAGTATGGCAGTATTGGGTGCAAAGCAGTAACCAGCCATGGTTTCAGTGTATGCCAATCCATTTAAAAGCCCAATGTCTGACTCACATCTAGACAGCACAAAACCATACTGAGTCCATTTGGAACCCAACTTGTACTTGTTTGGGAATGTGGGAAGAAAATGCATTTAGACATGGAAAAATCTCCACACTGAAAATGACCAAGGATGCTGTTAGGACCTAGGAGGCTGAATCTGTGAGGCAGCAGTGCTAAGTACGTGCCATCATACTGTCTGCATACATTTTCATTTATAAGTGAAATAACCAAAAGTCTTCAGACAGTTGCACTATCTGAAGACTCTTGTTTAGGTCAGGTACATGGTAGAAATAATTGGTAAATTATTACTTAACATTTATCATCTTTTTCAACATTTTTTTTACCTTATATGTAGAATGTTTAATTGTCATTGTTAATCTGTAACCAGTCAAAACATCTGGTTCAGGTTGTGATTTAAAGAAAGTGACTGGCTTAACAGACTGGCAGTTTACTAGGTCAAAGCCTTAATTATCATGAATTGTTAATTCTATTATTTAAGATATAATATTATTGTGACTCTTTTAACCAACTTAGATGTAAACAACTCTGTACCATTTCAAGCTCTGTAGCCAGTCGAGATCAGTGGAATTAATTAAAAGTTTAAGAGTAGTTGGTAGAGATTATTTATGATAATATTAAATAGGTAATGGATGCAGCTGTTTTTTCTGACATTGATCATTCAAAATTAATAGAACTGTTCAGTTTGACTACAATTCTGTTTGCTAATTGCTATTAGATTTTATGGTCATTTTTCAATAAAATAGGACTCAAACTTCTTGATTGAAACTGAAGATCCTGCAAGAAACAGCTTGGTTTTATTAGTCTTTAGTTGTGAAAAGATAAGCATCCATGCAGAAATGTTACTGAGGCAAATAGTGAAATCCATTATGTAAGACACTGATCTAAGAGTAATTTTCAAGTAAATCTGAGAATTACACACTAAAAGTTGAAACACCCCATAAACAATTGGTTGCTATTTACTTTAAAATATATTTCTGCACTTATTATGGTTTCACTGACTATCCATTTATTTCATAAAGTTGGTATTCATTGTAGTCTTAACATACAGTGCATTTGAAAATTATTCACAGCGCATCACTTTTTCCACATTTTGTTATGTTACAGCCTTATTCCAAAATGAATTAAATTCATTTTTTTCCTCAGAATTCTACACACAACACCCCATAATGACAACGTGAAAAAAGTTTACTTGAGGTTTTTACAAATTTATTAAAAATAAAAAAACAAAAATCACATGTACCTGTACATAAGTATTCACAGCCTTTGCTCAATACCTTGTCGATGCACCTTTGGCAGCAATTACAGCCTGAAGTCTTTTTGAATATGATGCCACAAGCTTGGCACACCTATCCTTGGCCAGTTTTGCCCATTCCTCTTTGCAGCACCTCTCAAGCTCCATCAGGTTGGATGGGAAGTGTCAGTGCACAGCCATTTTAAGATCTCTCCAGAGATGTTCAATCGGATTCAAGTCTGGGCTCTGGCTGGGCCACTCAAGTACATTCACAGAGTTGTCCTGAAGCCACTCCTTTGATATCTTGGCTGTGTGCTTAGGGTCGTTGTCCTGCTGAAAGATGAACCATCACCCCAGTCTGAGGTCAGGAGCGCTCTGGAGCAGGTTTTCATCCAGGATGTCTCTGTACATTGCTGCAGTCATCTTTCCCTTTATCCTGACTAGTCTCCCAGTTCCTGCCGCTGAAAAGCATCCCCACAGCATGATGCTGCCACCACCATGCTTCACTGTAGGGATGGTATTGGCCTGGTGATGAGAGGTGACTGGTTTCCTCCAAACGTGATGCCTGGCATTCACACCAAAGAGTTCAATCTTTGTCTCATCAGACCAGAGAATTTTGTTTCTCATGGTCTGAGAGTCCTTCAGGTGCCTTTTGGCAAACTCCAGGCGGGCTGCCATGTGCCTTTTACTAAGGAGTGGCTTCCATTTGGCCGCTGTACCATACAGGCCTGATTGGTGGATTGCTGCAGAGATGGTTGTCCTTCTGGAAGGTTCTCCTCTCTCCACAGAGGACCTCTAGAGCTCTGACAGAGTGACCATCGGGTTCTTGGTCACCTTCCTGACTAAGACCCTTCTCCCCCGATCGCTTAGTTTAGATGGCCGGCCAGCTCTAGGAAGAGTCCTGGTGCTTTCGAACTTCTTCCACTTACGGATAATGGAGGTCACTGTACTCATTGGGACCTTCAAAGCAGCAGAAATTTTTCTGTAACCTTCCCCAGATTTTTGCCTCGAGACAATCCTGTCTCGGAGGTCTACAGACAATTCCTTTGACTTCATGCTTGGTTTGTGCTCTGAAATGAACTGTCAACTGTGTGACCTTATATAGACAGGTATGCGGCTTTCCAAATCGTGTTCAATCAACTGAATTTACCACAGGTGGACTCCAATTAAGCTGCAGAAACATCTCAAGGATGATCAGAGGAAACAGGATGCACTTGAGCTCAATTTTGAGCTTCATGGCAAAGGCTGTGAATACTTATGTACATGTGATTTCTTAGTTTTTTTATTTTTAATAAATTTGCAAAAACCTCAAGTAAACTTTTTTCATGTTGTCATTATGGGGTGTTGTGTGGGGAATTCTGAGGAAAAAAATGAATTGAATCCATTTTGGAATAAGGCTGTAATATAACAAAATGTGGAAAAAGTGATGCGCTGTGAATACTTTCCGGATGCACTGTAGAAGCTTTTCTTGAAGAATTAGTATCTAAACATGCACAGTGTGCTGCTTCTGAGGACTATCTTGTTGCTGTGAATGCTTTCCGGGTGCACTGTATTCCACTAATATTTTTGTAGTACGAAAGATTCAAAAAGATTGTTATGTAAACACATTTCTGTAGCAAGCAGCTGGATTTTGTTCTCCTCAGAGAATGTTTCTTTTTGGGATATGTTCTTTGGAAAATGTGAACTTTTAATATCTGTTCTTCCAAACCTTAGTACATTCATCCAGATGTCTCATCTGCTTCAAGGCAATGAGCATCTGTGTGTCAGCTTATTCTTTTTAATGTTGATATAAAGCATCCCCGGTTGTCTCATTTCTTCATATGGAGCATCAAAATAGGAATCTGAACTTTGGAAAATATATCTGTGGTGACTAAGCACATTAGGGTTTCTTGCTGTTGGTTGTCATAATCTGGAACCTGGCCAGGCAGCCACTTAACAATTGTCAGTAGCCCATCTTTGAGTGAGCCAATGCTTGTAGAGGGTAAAGGTTTATAGATGGATAAAACTATCCATCTGCACATGGATCTTGTATATGTAAGCAATTTGTGAAGCAAAAACCTGATCATTAATTGTTTAAAATTCTGGTGTTTTATTAATTATGTAAAGATTTGTCCAGTTTTTATTAAAAATGCATATTAGCTAGCTCCAAATAGCTTTAAATGGTCACTTCTCTGATCATGTAGTCTTCTCAGTTCCTACCGCTCTAGTTGAAAATAAACATCCTCTTTAATTTAAATGTTAAGAACCTGGCAGTTACACATTTTCCCACAGTCTGCATTAGGCCAGGTGGAATGTTTTGCCACTTCAGTCCTACATGATGCATGTAAGCTTTTTGTTAAGTTAGAAATCTGTCTTAAACTATGAAAATGCAGTTTAATACATTTACTGTATGTCTTGATGTAGTTACAGTCCCCCAGTCTGCTGCTTTAGTGCATGTAAAGTTGGCATTTGCAAACATGGTTGACTTACATTTTTAGAGATCACTAGTGACTTTGGCAGTACAGAGCACAGCTAGTTTATGCCTGCCTGTCAGAGTTCACCACATTCTGACACTGGTTAGGTCTGCTTTGAATTATTCTATAATATTACCAAATGGATTTGTTTTTAATGGATACATAGTGGCTAATTCTTTTTTATTTAGGTCAATGATAACATCTCTTAAGCACACCACAAACCTGCTGTTTAGTGCTGTGTTATATCGCATTCTTTTGAAAGTGTCATGCTATTTTGTAAGAACTGAGATTCCAGGTTTACTAGGTATATTGCTACACTGCTGTGGAGTGAGGAATAGTGTACCAAGGGTAAACCTGTTTTGTGACTCAGTAGAACAATAAGGTAGCCCTCCTCTGCTAATGAGTGCCATATAAAAATAAGGCACACACCACAAATGTGCCAACACTGCTGGAAGTACTTCCATTCCTTCCTTTACTTTCCACAGACTGGTATGATATCTGTGACTGCAGATGTTGGTTCCAGCCCATACCTTAATAATAAACTACTGTTATTTCTAACTTTGTTGGATCAAAACTTTACAAGCAGTGGTATTCATTCATTAGAGACTTTATCTATAGAGGTGGATTTGTATTTCCAAAGTTTACTGGTTAGTTCTTGCTATTTTGTGTCTTATGTGTTGTGATTATTTATGCCTTGGCATGGCCCTCATAACTAAAATAAAACTGAAACAAATATTCCTATTTTGATCTGTCTTGGAGTTAATACATTATCACAAATGATGCACCTGTCTTCAGATCTTTTCTTTTTGAATTATGTATTGATTGATCTTTTTCAGAATGGTGCTGATCTAGGACATTTAGAATCTGGATTTAAATCTCTTTGTATATATTTTATGTGTATATTTTTAGAATATTTTGCAAAATATTTCTGTTTCAGCATTATTTTATGTAACAATTCAATTTTCATATATGTTGTTACTGTAAAGACTGCTAATCTCAAAATTGAAAGTGCACAGCAAATGGGAACAGCAAATTAAAGAAAACTTTCAGCTAAATGTAGGAATCGTTCAAAAGGTTATGAAATTATGACATGAAATGTGGAATTTGCAAGGGTCCCAGAGGACTTAGCTGACATTACCACAAGGTGTTTGGCTTAGAGAACACCAAGAACCCTTGTGCTTTTTATGTGGGCATAATCATTTTGATGCCCACATTGCCTCTTACATAGATGTTCTTGGAAGGCTGAACAAGAACAGAATGCAGTTCTGTTTGAAATGGCTGTTTAATTTTTGTCATTGCTTGCCTGGGTTTCTTCATAAAACAGTCAATATCCTCTCAGTCACTTGAATGATATCTCCCTTTTATATTATTTATTATGTAGATTTTAAAAATTCTCAAATCTCATACTCTAACCACACTGTCAGGTACTGTAGTTCAGCACTTCCATCCCCTCACCAAACCCCTTCCCTTTTACATATATAACTTCAGGGGATAAGAATGAGTAAAAGAACTGGCAAGGAGAAAGAGCTATGGTTGTAATTATTCTGTATTATAGGTAATATACCCAAGATATTAAACAATGTACAGGTATGAGTGTTGGCCAACCATAGTATGATGACTGATAATGCTAGATGTGTAGTTTCAGGTGACACATAAACTTGTATTTACACTTGATTCTTTCTTGTCGGCTCTCTTCAAGTCATCATCTAGTCTACTGTTTTCAGGATGTAAAATGGCAGAGAGAGTTTCCCTTTACAAGTCTTCATCTTATTCTTCCTCTGCAGCTCCTGACACACACACAGACACACAAACACACTTCCTTGGTATTTCCTAGTTTGTTCACCAATACAACAGCTTATGCACAGCCCCTACATCAAGTCTAGTTTTCTTGTTTCAAACAAACAAGAAAGAATGGATGCAATTAAGTCATAAAAAGTGGCCCTCTCTGACCATTTCTTATCAGTGAAACCTTGGGTTTAGAAAAAACTGGTTTGTCTAGCTTCCTTGATCTTTATAAACATAGCACAACTGTAAAAGTAATTTTACAGATGAAGACATGCAAAATATTTATCAGCCTATATGTTAGATATTGCTAATCTTTTACACTCCTCCACAAACATCATTCAAAAATATATCAGCTATCAATCGTAAGCTATCTGTAAACATAATCTCACAAATGGTCATTCACTGTTCGGAAAATACACAATGTTTGTCAAACTGAAAGTGATGTCCCAGATACACTTCACACTCGCAGGGATCTTTATTATGTTCATTTTATCCTGCACAACAGTGTCACCGAACAGCAAGTTGAAGTAATTAACCTGTCATTAGGACAGTCTTTTAAATACAAGAATGTGTGATACACACTTATTATTCCAACTAAAAATTGTGTCAGAATTTATGAATCACAGAAATACACTTCCACATTAGCTTCTGCCACTTCACTCATATACCTTATAATATTCTGAAACCCAGTCAATCCAGTGTTGTGGGGCAACAACTTTTTTTTGCAGATTTGCATCCATCCTTCCCTGAATAGCATGCCAGTCCACCAACTCATGTACATTCTTACACTTGAACTAGGCCAATTCTGAGTGACCAGTTAACATAATGTGCAAATTTTTAGAATGTGGGAGAAAAGGCCCACACTTATATGGGGTAAAAACATTAAAGCATTACACAAAGTTACCAGGTGTGGGATTCACACCCAGGAAACTGAATCCAACATTTATAACCAATATACTACCAATGTTCACCAGGTTAAAAGAAGTTTAGAAGTGATTATAGCATACTGCATTGAATACTTCAAATAGGTTCATTAGTATGTACCATGCAGAAATATGGTCCTCATTTCACACATTTAGAAAGCACTTTAATGTAGTGGATAAGGCCATATTCATATATACTGTAAATAGTATTTAATTTCCACATAGGGTAGTTTACCTACTCCAGCAGCAACATAAAACAGAAAATAACAGACAAAATAAGCACAATTCAAAAATGAAATAATAATAATATGAAGAAAATGTGTCTATATATAAATACACTACATGGACAAAAGTATTGGGATGCCTGATCATTACGCCAACAGGGATTTTAATGATGTTGCATTCAAATACATAGACTTTAATATGGAGTTCATCCCCCATTTTGCAACTATAACAACTTCCACTCTTCTTGAAAGTCTTTTCACAAGATTTTCGAGTGCTTCTGTGGGAATTTGTGCACATTCATTCTGTAGAGCATTTATGATGTTGGACGAGAAGACATAGCTCATAATCTCCATTCCAGTTCATCCCAAAGGTATTTGATGGGGTTGAGGTCAGGGCTCTGTGCGGGCCAGTCAAGTTCTTCCACATTGACCTCATCCCACCATGTTTTTACAGACCTTGTTTTGTGCACTGGGTCACAGTTATGCTGGAATAGAAAAACGCATTCCCCAAACTGTTTCAACAAAGTTGGAGACATAGTGTTGTCCAAAATGTCTTGGTATACTGAAGCATTAAAATTGCTCTTCACTGGAAGAAATGGGTCCTAGCCCAAACCCTGCAAAACAGCCCCACACCATTAAACCCCCTCCATTAAACTGCACAGTGCAGTCAGTCATGTATCGTTCTCCCAGTATCCACAAAACCCAGACTGCCTCTGACTCTGACTGCCAAACAGAGAAGCATGATTTGTCACTCTATAAAACACGCTTCCTCTGCTTTACTAACTTTGAAAGAAGTTCTTTATGCCTTACATGAACCTTGTATTTCACTTTTTCTTCTACCTGCCTTGTATGAAGTCATCTTTCAGGGATGGCACATCATAATAAGAAAAATAATGTCATTTAGTATTTGAATAAAACCACAGACAAGGAATTACAGAAAATATTACAAAGAAAAAGTCTATGAAGATGCAAACTTGTGCTTTTAGCTAGTGGTGGTAAATAGTCCCAAAAATGTCAATTCATGATATTTCAAAAGTAGGGTTTCTGTCTGAAAGGGAATATTGCTGTTTGTAATTATAAAAATAAGCAATTATTCATTTTAAAATTAATCCAATAGTTGCTTTAATTTTTAGCAATCACTAATGTAACCTTCACATCCTATCAATAATCAGGCATGCACTTAAAAGGAAAAACATAGATTCTGATAAGAAAGCCCATAAGTGAAACTGCATTCATGTTGCAACTCTTCCCAGTTGACATTGCTTCAAAAAGATGAAAAGCAACTGAACAGCAATTGATATGAGGTATAAGTTTGACCATTTTTCTCAATATTTCTATGCCTGAAATCCTGTATGCTATTTTTCCCACCACTGTTTCCATCCGTAGGGCGTTGTTGGCATCCCTTGATATTTGAGTGTTAATTCCTTCTGAGAGCCTACCATAGTAATGATATTGTTAGAAGCTTTGGAGCCTCTTCATCAAATGTTGTATGACCATATGTTGTCTGTGCCAGAAAACACACTCTAAGTAATAACTCTTTCCCTCTATTTAAATATAAGC
Organism: Polypterus bichir lapradei; assembly: GCA_026402145.1. Taxonomy (NCBI): domain Eukaryota; kingdom Metazoa; phylum Chordata; class Cladistia; order Polypteriformes; family Polypteridae; genus Polypterus; species Polypterus bichir. The sequence continues at coordinate 46,430,477 of JANRMT010062807.1, forward strand.
TGCTCAGAAAATCCAGTTATTTGAACTACATATATTGGAAATTCTCACAAACTTAATTTAGGTAGAAAAGATAACCTTTCAACATTTTAAGTTTTTTTTTTTTGTTGGTCTTTGACTGGAAACATTTTATATTTGAAGGTGATCACAAGACCATTAAAGATAAGAGTCTACTCATTTTTTCTTATTTTTAAGGAATAAAGTTGATATAATGCCAATAAAATGCAATATGCAGTGGGTCTCGCCCAAATCATCTTATTAGTATTACTGTCCTTTGGCTGTTATATGAAGTAAAGCATAAATTGATAATCTGAAGTTCTTGTTCCCAGCTCTGTGATTGGCTTGACTTGTTTAAAATTTGAAGGAAAAACAAGTATAATACCTTCCATTAGTCTCTAAAAGCTATCAAGGATGACAAGGGTTGGGGATCAAATAGCTTTCTAGACTTCTCAGATAGAAAGTGGGGCCTGTCATAGCTATCTGTGTCTCTTCTACACGTTTCACATGTCAGTGACCTGTAAAGTGATCAATCTGAACTGGGGCAGTAGTAATGGAGCACTTTCAGTGTAGCAAAACCATTTCACTCCTAAACTACCATTGCTGAATAACAGCATGCCTTTTAATTACACACAAATCCGGTGTCCATTCAGTAAATTATGTATTTTATTATTGTCCTCTACATAAGCTTGCCATAATCCTGCAGTTTTTTTCTTTTCTGCTTCTTTTATGAGTTATGTTTTGGTACAACTTTACCATAAGTGCACCATAAGCATGGCCTGAAATAGCAGTATACAATCCCTATTTTCATATTATCAGAATAATGTATTTGTTCATCTGTTTTCTAACTGTTTTCTTGAATATTATATCATTTTAAGTATAAAACATGTTAATTATTCATAAGGCAGAAACTGTCCCTGGATAGGAAACCAGTCCATCACTTGGACCACTCACACACACATTCACAGTCACATTCTTACAGTGTTAATTTAGAATCACCAGTTAATTTAAATATCATTTCACATTTGATGACTTTCCAGTGATATTCACTTGTAGCCTTAATTTGCATACTCTTAGCGAGTCGGAATGTGGTCAGCAGTGCACTCCCATGAAGTGGTGTACAGGAATGTGGCATGCCCAGTGACTCACTCCAACCTGTTCAAGACTTGCTGTGACAAAATCAAATAGGTTTGATTTTTGCCTTTAGTTGTAGGGGCAGGCTCTGTGTGCTTGATAACTAACAACCAATGAATGCTCATCCAGAAGTAAAAATGCATATAATGCTACTATGAGGAGTAAGGAACCTGAGGGTGTTTTCATCACAAACAAAAGAAAAGTCTGTCCGTCTGATGTTTTGTGTTTTACAGGCAGTACATTAATGCCTGTCACTAAAAGAAGTTAGCTAAGACTGAGCTGGAAGTTTGACATGCACTCACTAAATGTGACAAGCCCAGAGATTTTCAGTTATGTAAAAGGACATGGTCGGCAACAAGATCAGCAATAGCAGTCGGCAAGTCTGACATATGTAACAACAAGAAGTCACATACTATAACATCTGCTTAACTTGTATTTCTTTAGGGTTGTGAGTGCACAACGTATGTAGACAGAGAATGTATGCGGTCCACATGGACGTTGATTGTGTTGTAATCAAATCCAGTATGTTCAATTTGTGAGACAACATCAGTAACCACTTAAGCCACTGTGATCATTTGCAAATGTAATTTATTTTTAAAGATATCACTTAAATATCATGAAATTAACCTGTTTTATGAATTTGTTTTATTTTAATTTGTTCTTTATACTGTACAAACTGTAAAGTACCTATTTAGAATTAGACTGTCAGTAATTTGTTTTATTTTTAACTGTACATCTTTCAATAAACTGGTTAAAAGTTGTATATGTGGCTGATGCCTTAATTCTAGGTAAATTGCTTTAAGATACATTACAGGTGTTTACAGATGTATTTTGTACATCTGGACCACTGACAGATTAAGTGACATTCTCAGGGTTATACAGTGAGTTAGCAGATGGGAAGTTTCTTGCTTTAATATAATTCTACAGCTTGGGGTCCAATGGTAGTTCACCATATCATTAGAAAAAAGTCAAGATCTGACATCCTAATATATGCTAAGCCATATCAGGGTGCACACCATCTCACATAAGTTCAGTTTAGTGTTGCTAATGAAAGTATATGTGCTCATCATTGGGAAATGTGAGGAAACTAAATTATCTGAAAAAAACCTATTGTTTATACTTTAGTGCAGTAATTTATTTATTCTGAATTGGTCCCTGTCTTATGCTGCCAGTATAGCCTCTGCACTCCTCACTGAATTAAGTGGGTTTGTTATTGGATGATCAGATCTTTATTTATTTGTTTGATTGTTTGTAAAGCATATTTTCATTCCAATCAACATCTTAGATTGGGTGGCTTATAACTTAGCACCTGTTAATTTTTATTTTACTTATGATATGATTATTTATAGTTAGGTTCATAATAGTGATGCACTGGTAGGAGCTGCTGCCTTACAACTCCCAAGTCCAAATTTTCACTCATTAACTGTCTCTAGACCATAATTCTTCAAATTCAAGGATCTGTGTATTACTTTAATAAAAAAAAAAAAAAAAAAAAATTTTCATTGGATCAGTTTAGGTATGGGATTGTTTTTAAATGTGCCCTATGATGGGCTGGTGCTTTGTCCATGATTTTCTCCTACCTTGTCTCTGATGATGCTGAGGCAAAAAAGTAAAATGTTTAAGTAAGTTCATATTTTAATTAATTTTTTATTCAAAGTTAATAGAATTCATCATTTTCAGTTTGCCTGTTTGAATAAGGTTTGCATTGGCAAAATACTGATAATCATTTCATTAATTTTGTTGTTTTATATTACATTTGTCATATGTTACCATAAACACCTCATCCTGAACAAGTGATTATTAGTGACATTAAACTTAACATTGAAATAGATGTATGTCATTGGTAACCCACTTACATAAAAAGAAAATAAGTTGTGTTCTAAGCTGCTTGTCGTGTTAATGTTAATAGTGGTTTTAGCAGAAATATATTTTATAGATTTTAAAAAGTCATAAGACAACTTAAAAGCATTATTACAAAATGTTATTCTTGTGTACTATGAGGTAATTTGGTGTCTGTAAATTTCTTATTCCATGTTTTCCACTAAATTTAACATGTATGTTTTTATCTCATTAAATAAAATGTTTTTCAATAAAATGTGTACATATAAATGGTGAACACAATTTTATATCTTCTAAAAAAGTTAATTTAGATTTGGATTGCACTGATGCTTTAATGCAGATTGTGCAGATTCACATATCATCTGTCAACTGTCCTATATGAAACTGCATTGATTTAAATTAGAATCAATGGTTCATATGACCTGTTACATGGAGATATACTGTACAATTAACAGCACTGTTCTGCCTTATCTACTGTAACTTAACACTAGAATTACCAGAGCCTACGAAAAAACTCGTAGATCCGTCCCACCTTAAATCGCTTCTTAAAACCGCTCTCACCTCTCCGCCAGCCTCCTTTGTCCTGTAAATGTGCCGATAAAAACAAACTGCAAGCTGCCGGCTATTCCATCCCCCCACCGACTCAAAACGTGCACGAACTTCTCCGAGCTCATGCCTCGATTATCTGGGAGTAAAGTGGAGTTTTAGAGTGGAAATAAATGATTGTTATTTGGAACACACGCATTTAATGCGTGTTCCGTTTCTACAGTAATCTGTGTAAACACAATGTTAAAACAGAAACTTTTTCATATTTTAGTAATAAATGTCACAAAATGTAGACATAAACTATAAAATGTGTAAAGCCTGACAGCCAAAGAGCAAATACACTTTCATAAAAGGTTCAGGATTTTTACGACAGCTTCCGTGGTGTACTGGTAAGATTTCGTCACTTAGAACGCAGCAGACTTGCTGTACCTTAAGAGATCCGAGTTCGAGTCTCCGTTAGGGAGAAACTTTATTTATTTTTAAACTTCGCCGTTCTGCCTGCCTGAACTTCCTGTCTATCTATATAGTAATAACAGTAATTTTATTATTATATAGGAGCTTCCCTGTCTGCCTATCATATAGTGCCTTTCCTTCCTACCTATCTATATATCTATCCCCTTAGCTGTTTTTTATATATCTATTATACAATGCCTTCCCTGTTTATTTATATATCTAGTGCCTTCTCTGCCTGTCTTGTCTGTTTGATTGCATATAGCGCTGAACTTACTGCTCTGTACTATTCTGTCTTCTACATGTCCTGGAGTACAAAAGAAACAGCACCATACAGCAACATGTGCGAACTGGCAAGATCGGGGAAAAAACCACGCGGTCACTGATTACAAACCGCAAGATGAATGAAAGAGACAATATATGTAAAAACATCATCGCACTAATGCAATATTATTTGAAAACAAACAGCGTCAGATCGGGTTTGAAAATGCGCCTGATCTGACGCTGTTCGTTTTCAAATAATATTGCATGTACTGTGCGTTGAAACTGCGGCACTGAATAAGCAGACTCCTTCTGTAACAGCGTCAGCGTGTATTCAAACCCGATCTGACGCTCTTCTTTTTCAAATAATATTGCATGTATTGAACTATTTTAGAATAAAAACATACATTTGATTTAAGTCAGTCTGTAAGAGCCAGTGTAAATGCATGATAATTATAAAGGTTAGCTTTTTTTTTTTAATTCAGTTCCATTCTCTCAGTCGCGTCCACGATCTCCCCCCCCCCCATCTGACACTGCTTTTTTTCACATAAAGACACGCTATAACTCAAATGTGATTTATTTGAAGACGCGCTATAGCTCGAATGTGATTTATTTGGAGATGCGCTATACTCGAATGTTATTTTATTTATTTGGAGACGCGCTATACTCGAATGTTATTTGTATAGGGAAGAAAGTACAATGTCAGGTGCTCATTCAGTGTAATAGGAACCATAGCACAGAGAGATGTGTACACTGCAACAAGTACACATGTCGTGAATGTTGGAAGGGTGTGAGGGAATTGTTAATATTTGAATGTGATGATTTTATATAGCACGGATCGGAAATCAGCAGTTCTTAGCATTGCACCACGCAAGCTGTCGTATCAACCGCCTACTGTAACTTGCTTTATTTTTTCTTCACGTATAGTCTAGAATAAAAGTGCACTTGTTTTGTTATTCTTGTACACCAACATATGTTCCTGTGTTTGAGCGACACGGGCATGCTCAAAAAAATAGACGTGTAATGCCACGAAAAGTGCACGCAGGCTCTTCTGCATGCAGTTCGCAAGCATTGGTACGAGAATGCAGTCACAAATAACGCTGCAGAGCTATAGCGCATCTTTATGTGAAAACAGCATTCTCAATTGGGGTTGGTGTAGGGAAGGATCCTGAACACGACAGAGAGAAAGAAAAGTGAATAAAAAAAAAATAACCTTTACAAGTATCATAAATTACACCGCCTGTTACATTTGATTTCAGTGTGTATGTTTTTATTATAAAATAGTAAGAATAACAGCAGTTTACGTCTCAAAACTGAATCGCGCGGGATCGAACTCACGACCTTCCGAATACTAGTCAGCGGCTGATACCATTATGCTACCGTGGCAGTTGAGATACCTATGTGTCAATGTGGCATGCTAAGGTGGCTTTTTTCTGCAGTTATATTTTTGAATAAAAGCATACTTGTTCTGTTATATTTGTACCTTTTGTAAATGTGTTTGATATTTGGACTTCAGGCTTCATACATTATATAGTTTATGCTTACATTTTGTCATTTACTACTACAATATGAAAAACGTTTCTGTTTTAAAAATGTGTTTACACGGATTACTGTAGAAACAGAACACACGTGAAATGCGTGTATTCCAAATAATGATCTATTATTTCCACTCTAAAACTCCACTTCACTCCCAGATAATCAAGGCATGAGCTGGGAGAAGTTTGTGCACGTTCTAAGTCGTTGGGGGGATGGAATAGCCGGCTACTTGCAGCTTTTCTTTTATCAGCACATTTAGATTAACAAAAGACGCTGGCGGAGAGGTGAGAACGGTTTTAAGAAGCGATTTAAGGTGGGACGGACCTACGAGTTTTTTCGTAGGCTCTGGTAATTCTAGTGTTAAGTGTTTTTCCATCAGTAAAGCAAAGTGTATAATTACTGCTAATTAGTTGCAGAAAATAGACATATCTTTTCATTAGCCTATAAAACTGTCCACCCTAAGGTGTTTATCTTGGACTTGATTAGAGAAATATTAATAAGAATATGATATAACACCACTACTTTGTTTCAGATCCATGAATTTAATTTTTTAACGTGGAAATCTAGTCCATGATTGCAGGGAAACTATTAACTGAATTAGCAGCATTGGGCACAAGGCAGGTAAGAAATAATTAATATCACATTGCAGACATTGGCAGAGGAAATGAGTTTCGTAGTGTACACTTCATTCTGTGGTTTTATTTTTGAATTCCCAGTTACTCTCCATGTTCACCCTTATGAGTTTATTCTCAGGATAAATTCAGTTTCAAGTTGTTTCTTGACCAAGTATGGTGATTTCAGAATGCATATTTATATTAGTTTCCTAGAAAAGTACATGTTGCCCACAATGAAACGTGATTATAGAGCAAATGTCAGAGTGTTTAAATTGAATGGCAAAGATTTATTAGATTAGTATTATTTTGAATGTTGTTCTGCCTTTGGGTGTGCATGGCTTTATTTATTTACCCTTTTGTCTTTGATTATTTTCATGAAAGAGACCCTGTGTGTATGGAATGCGGCATAACAATAGGAAACCTCTGAACAAATAGAACATTTAATCTTTTTATAGAAGCCTCTAAGTCTAGATCTGAACTTTCGACCAGGTGATTAAAGGTGGGGGGTTTACATGCAGGTTGACCGTACTGCTTTATAATTGCCCAAGTTACCCATTATTTGCATAAATCAGTGCAAAGCGTGTGTGTTATCAACTTTTCTTTATATATGTTTTTAAGAAGAATCCAATAAACTACAGGGTGTATGTTATCATAAGAGTAGATTAATATATCTCCAAATTTCATCCTTATGGGTGCACACTAAAAGTCATCAGGCAGATGTGCCTGCTTTTCATGTCCTCCCATCTGCTAGCATTGTATCACCAAGCAAGTATATCCAGTGACTGGGTTTTGACAGCCCTTGAATTACAGCCCAATTAGTACATTCCCTGCTATCAACAGAATTACCTGTAATTTTCATGTTTTTAAAAGTAAAATTCCACCCAAGACTTGACTTGCTGCTTGGGCCTTCCTCATTATAAACTCATTTTGAAACAGGCTGCTGTTTCTGTGTATTTTCCTTATAATTTATTCAAGCTACTGTATTACCTAAATGTTGATTTTGTTTACAGCTTCATGGATGGCCATGCTGCAGCTCAGAAAATTGTTTAATTTGACTTGGTCATGTTCAGGCAGCAGGTGGTGGCCCCGCTAAACAAACGGCACGCACCTCTGAATAGGTCTTTGGCAGGAGACGAGTGAGTGTTTATTCTGAACTCTCTGTGGCCCTTGGCATTCTGGCTGACCTTCCTGTACTTAACAGCCAGAAACAAGGCAGGTGTAATCACTTTCTATAGTGGCTGATAACACTGTCCGTTATGGGAGGCTGTGACCTCAGTCTAACCCTGGTCTTGTTTCCTTGTAGCCTGAGCTGATAAACTTGGCTTGCACTTACCGTCCCCAGGCCAATGCTGTAAACCTCCTATCACTGTATGCAGTCTCAAGTCTGGAGAAAAAAAAAGAAAACTTTTCAACCTCTGAATGACCTTGGCATACACCCAAGCAGGCAGTCAGGCTAGTTGGACACACTCAATCTTTCTTCCTCTATTACTAAATAATCTCACCTTTCTTTTTGTTTCCTTTAATTGTGTGCTGCAGTTTGCAGCTTTTTGGGAAAAGGTCTGCCTTGAACACACTGACCCTGTAACAAATATTTGCTGCATTATGCAATTTGTTTTGTTAATGTATGGATTTTTCACATTATTGATTAATGAATCATTGGCTAAATGTAAAGGGAAAACAATTATTGGATCATAAAGCAGTACTCCTGCTTATGTAATGAATGCTCCTGATTGATTGCCAAGTAGTTGGTTTGTTTTAAACTCATGCAATAGTGTTCGACAAGAGAAGGTCAGCTTTTTCAACCATAAAATGAAAATTTACCCTGTTTCATATGTCCTCCATAGTTTCATCTCTGTGTATCTATGCTAAACAGCTTAGTGCCATTCTACTGCTTCTCACCCTAGACCCTCAGTTTCCCTTATTGAATACAATTTAAAGAATAAAACTTCATCTTAGAACATTTTGGAAGCTTTACCACATGTTCTGTACTTTGCATGAGGTACATCTGCACCCCATTAAAAGGGCCGCTGTAATTAATCGATGTAATCAACTAACTCAGTAACCAACTCGAAACTTCTATTGTAGGTTTTTTCTTTTTAAACTAGGGACTAATAATATTAGTTCACTGGTTCTCCTCATCCTTGAATACTGCACCATATGGAACTTGCGACTAAAGTAAAAGGTCATTGGACAAAAATAACTGAGTTTGGTGTACAGAAATAACCGGCATGAGTAGTTAAGGGTTAAACATTACTTTTCACGTTTTTTATTAGTTGTATGCTAAAGCTTCATTTTTTTGTTTTGGCTGTAGCTAGACAATGAATTTCACACTGAATCATGTTGTACTTTAGTTTATTACAAACAGTAATGTCGTTTAGGGGCTGCATATTTAGATGGTGCAGTGAGCTGAAAATTTCAATTTTGGGTTTGTTTCCTTTTGTGGTTGAAGTGGAACAAAACAGCTGGTACTAGAATTCAGAGGGTTCTTAAATGATTGCTGAAGGGGGTGTGTATTGGCCCACATGAAACACTGGTTTTTCCCCGGTAAATGTATTATAGCAACGTCTTTGTTGGTAGAGAAAAGAAGACACAAGAGTCTGAAATGTAAAAAAGGAAGGAAAAATCTCTTATGAAGGAGTGAGGTTCACACAGGAGAGAAGTAAGGATTATACATAAGGGAATAAATGAAAATGAAATCTTATGAACTACAGTATATTTACAGTTGGTCCAACCTTCTCCCTTTTGGTTATATGGAACACTATAACTGAGCTATGTTAGTATTTAAACTGACACAGTCGCTACCTGCTTGTGTTGGAAGTGAGAAAACCACTTCTCCTTTATTGCTAAACATGTTGGTCTTAAGCTTAGTCGAACCTTTCTTCTTCTACTTCATAGCTTATGCCTCATATTGCCTATCCAGTGGTTGAAATGAAACCTTACAGGAGGTACAGTTTTTTTTTTTTTTTTTTTTTTTTTTATTCTTGTTTCCCCACTCGCCATGCCAATAAATACAATTTTAGCCTAACAGTCCCCTTTGAAGCACATTTATTTTAGTATATGACATCAAGTTATTGGTTGGTGGCTTGATGTTGGAGCATGTTGATTTTAGTTTATATTTTTGAACGAGCATATACGGTTGTGCTTGGAAGTTAGTGAACCCTTTAGAATTTTCTATATTTCTGCATAAATATGACCTAAAACATCATCAGATTTTCACTCAAGTCCTAAAAGTAGATAAAGAGAAACCAGTTAAACAAATGAGACAAAAATATTATACTTGGTCATTTATTTATTAAGGAAAATGATCGAATATTACATATTTCTGAGTGGCAAAAGTATATGAACCTTTGCTTTCAGTATATGGTGTGACCCCCCCTTTACAGCAATAACTGCAACTAAACGTTTCTGGTAACTTTTGATCATTCCTGCACACTGGCTTGGAGGAATTTTAGCCCATTTTTCCATACAGAACAGCTTCAACTCTGGGATGTTGGTGGGTTTCCTCACATTAACTGCTTGCTTCAGGTCCTTCCACAACATTTCAATTAGATTAAGGTCAGGACTTTGACTTGGCCATTCCAAAACATTAACTTTATTCTTCTTTAACCATTCTTTGGTAGAACAACTTGTGTGTTTAGGGTCGTTGTCTTTCAGCATGACCCACCTTCTCTTAATATTCAGTTCATGGACTGATGTCCTGACATTTTCCTTTAGAATTCTCTGATATAATTCAGAATTCATTGTTCCATCAATGAAGACAAGCCGTCCTGGCCCAGATGCAGCAAAACAGGCCCAAACCATGATACTACCACCACCATGTTTCACAGATGGGATAAGGTTCTTATGCTGGAATGCAGTGTTTTCCTTTCTCCAAACATAGTGCTTTTCATTTAAACCAAAAAGTTCAATTTTGGTCTCATCCGTCCACAAAACATTCTTCCAATAGCCTTCTGGTTTGTCCACATGATCTTTAGCAAACTGCAGATGAGCAGCAATGTTTTTCTTGAAGAGCAGTGGTTTTCTCCTTGCAACCCTGCCATGCACACCATTGTTGTTCAGTGTTCTTCTGATGGTGCACTCATGAACATTAGCCAATGTGAGAGAGGCCTTCAGTTGCTTAGATGTTACCCTGGGATCCTTTGTGACTTCGCCGACTATTACACGCCTTGCTCTTGGAGTGATCTTTGTTGGTCGACCACTCCTGGGGAGGGTAACAATGGTCTTGAATTTCCTCCATTTGTTCACAATCTGTCTGACTGTGGATTGGTGGAGTCCAAACTCTTTAGAGATGGTTTTGTAACCTTTTCCAGCCTGATGAGCTTCAACAACTGTTTTTCTGAAGTCCTCAGAAATCTCCTTTGTTCGTGCCATGATACTCTTCCATAAACATGTGTTGTGAAGAGCAGACTTTGATAGATCCCTGTTCTTTAAATAACACAGGGTGCCCACTCACACTTGATTGTCATCCCATTGATTGAAAACACCGGACTCTAATTTCACCTTCAAACTAATTGCTAATCCTAGAGGTTCACATACTTTTGCCATTCACAAATATGTAATATTCAATCATTTTCATTAATAAATAAATGACCAAGTATAATATTTTTGTCTGATTTGTTTAACTGGTTTCTCTTTATCTACTTTTAGGACTTGAATGAAAATCAGATGATGTTTTAGGTCATATTTATGCAGAAATATAGAAAATTCTAAAGGGTTCACAAACTTTCAAGCACAACTATAGGTCGGGGTCTGATTTTATGATCGATTTTTCGGGGTTAACACCCAACTTATACGTGAGTATATGAGGTAGTGGTTGCATTAGGCAATGTTGTCACATAAATTTTTAACCTGTTAATTGCAAATACTGTATTTGCTCATTTCCAGAAACCAAGTGATCTTCACAGCACTGCTGTGAATCTGAATCTTTAATTGCTCAATAATAAACCTATGACTGCTCTGTCATTATCAACATACAAGAGACCTAGAAGAGGCTCCATACCTACTGATGTTGGTCTTTTTTTTGTTGAAAGAGAGATTATGCAGTTTCAAGCAAGAGCTAATTTAACTTTGTCCCTTCTACTATGTGGAGTTCTCTTTTTCTAAGCTGCTCAATAAATTTTAAGTTTCAAAAATTGTAGTCAGTATATTGTTGCTGTAATTATAAAATATGATGATGGGCTTATTGTGCAAAAAGAAAGTTTCACTGAGAAGTGAATGAAAGATCTTCAAACAAGCTGCTGATCCCATATAAAGTTCAATTTGGTACTTTAGTCCTATTAGAAGTTATGTATGGCCATCATTAATAGGGATTGTGGACTGGCTTGACCAAATTTACAATAAGGCTCTTTATCATCAATATATATTAGATTCAGGCTGACACCTTCAGTGTCAGGAAGATACCCTGGTTATCTCCATTTTTGCTCCATCCTGCCATCAAGTGACTTAATTATTTCAGTTCATTAGGGACTAGAGCTATTCTTTGTAGGTACTCTTATCTTCAGTGTGGCCACCAGATATGCGATGTGTGTCAAGACACTTTAAGATCACCCAGCGCATTTCACAGAAAGGAGGAGAATATGAAAGAAAAGAATAAGAGGTTACAACTCCCTCAGACACAGAGTGTTTGAGTTTTTGAAAGAGTGACAGTACAGAGAAGGAGATGGATAAGAAGAAAAGTCATCAGAGATGTGAAATTATTTTTGTTGTAGTTTTTGGTTATCACCTCTGCATACTTCTTCTTTGATATATGACACACTGGAATTATTTTTAGCAAGTGCAGCACATGGGGTATAGACACTATACACCCCACTGCCTACATGATCAAAGATTATGAGATTGGATCAGCTTTTGTTAGCTGAAACAGTTCCTTTAGAGTTTTTGCCAGAGTTAACACAATGAACACATGAATGAACACAAAATAATATGGCAAGTATGTAATGGGGTTGCATTTTGCTTTTTAACCATACACAATTGTGTAATCCAATACTAATTTTTTACCCTATTTTAAGATTAATTATCTATGAACAAATAAAGTGTATTTAATATTAGGCATTCCAAATTTTACATGTCCAGAAAACATCCTTTCATAAAAGGTTTTTGCTTAAATGTGATGTGCACAGAATAGTCAACTAAAGAGTACTCCTTGGATTGTCTTCATGCTTTGTAATATTGCAAGGGCTATTGCACATAACGCCACTACAATTGGAGCAGAAGTAAATTATTGATCTACACTCCGCTGTAAGATTTTGAGTCAGCAATAAAATGAAAATGACGAACTTTTTAATAATATAGTAAAATGACTTGGCTGGAAAGAGAGAGCACAGTAGAAAACTATAAAAGAGTGCACATATTTTGCCCAAATGTAACAAATTATAGTGCACATGGCATCTGCATTTCAGATTTGATAAATATTTTATTTACCTTTTATTTACACTGTGTTAAGTGCATGAATGGCAAGAGTGCTGCAAAAACTGTTAATTAATCAAGTCAAGCCAACTCAAGTCGTCATTATTTATAAAGCACCTATATAAAAATACAAAAGTGTTTACCAAAGTGCTGTACAGTAAATAATAGAAAAATAATAAATAACATATAGCATAACAGAAAGACATTTCATAATTACAGTCAACATGTATAATGAATGTACAGTGGCTATCCAATACATAAAATACAAACCAGCAACCCTTTTAATTTGAATTAGAAGCCAGGGAAATAAGCTATGTTTTAAATCTGTATTTAAAAATGCTCACATTCAAAGCAGGATCTAATCTGCAGTGGCAAGTTGTTCCAGAGCCATGGAGCAGCCACCGCAAACGCACAATCAGCCCTATTTTTTTTTAGCTTTGTCCGAGGTGCCACCAGTAGCAACTGGCATACGTTCTTAAATACCGAGACGAGGCATGTGGTTTAAGAAGACTGGTATGATATACTGGTTCTAAACCATTTAGAGATGTATAAACAAGCAATAAAAACTTAAAATCAATTCTAAAACTAACAGGTAGCCAATGAAGAGATGCCAATATCAGAGTAATGTGTACTTGCTTCCGTGTTCTAGTTAATAACCTAGCAGCTTCATTTTGAATGAACTGTAGACAATGCAGAAGGTACTACCTGATTCCTGTGCACATGTAATTATAGTAATCTAAGTGGGATGAAATTAAAGCATGTATGACCTTCTCAAAGTCAGAAAATAAAGAAAAACTTTTTCCTTTGCCAACAGTCTCAACTGGAGAAAACAGTTTTTAACAACAGAGTTTATCTGCTGTCTAGTTTAAGACCGTTGTCAAAAATGACACCCAAATTCCTAGCTGATGATGTCCAGTACTGTTCCAGGAGACCAAGACTAGTAGTGGTAATACTAGAAACCTCAGAAGGACCAAAAATCAAAACTTCAGTTTTTGTTCTGGTTAAAATCCAGGAAATTTAAGGACATCCAGCTCTTGATGTCATCTGAACATTCCAATAGAGACTATACAGAGTTGTTTTTAAGTGGTAAATAAATTTGGGGTGTCATCGGCATAGCACTGGAAAGTCAGACCATGCTTTTTAAAAATAGAACTTAAAGAAAGCATATAGATGGAAAATAACATAGGGCGAAGGATGGACCCACGTAGAACCCCATAATTAAAATTGACCCTGGAGGACGAAAATGCGCCTATATAAACAGAAGAGGTCCTATCATTAAGATAAGATTTAAACCATTCAAGCACAGAGCCTCTTAAACAACCTTTTGTAATCGGGATTAAAGGATATTGTGGTCTTTTGTATCAAAAGCAGCAGTTAAATTAAGGAGCACAAGTGCAACAGAAACCCCAGAGTCAACAGTTAGCAACACATTGTTAAAAAAACGTTTAAAAGTGCTCCCTCAGTACTATGGTATGGCTTAAGCTAGACTGAAAAGTTTCATGCCTATGATTTACATCTAAAAAAAAAAAACTGGAGCTGCTCAAACACCACTTTTTTGAGGAGCTTAGCAATAAAGGGAACTTGGGATATATGCCTAAAATTTGAAAGCACAGTAGGGTCCGGAATGGGTTTTTTAAGGAGGGAACGCCCAACAGCATGTTTACAAAAAGAAGGCACCGAGCCAGTAGAATGGGAGGTATTAATGATTAAAAGAACTCAACAACCAGTGGTGTCAAAAACCTCCTTAAACAAATTTAAGGAACATGTTGCGGACTCTAGATTAATTATAATATTAGCCAAGTCTGAGAAAGATACAGGCTCAAACTGGTCCAAAACTGCCAAACACCTGCATAGGATTCATGGATCACATAGAGGAGGTACAATTGAAGACCTAAGGCAGCAGTTTTACCAACAAAAAAATTATTAAAATTCTCACACAATGAATTTGATTGATAGTTTGCCAGACTTGTTTTAAAAATCTCACATGACACCTGGAGTTTGTCCTTCATTCACTTACACTCGGCTCTCCTGCATACCTGTCTCAGAGCACGAGTATGTTTGTTTAGCCAACGCTTTAGTGTAGGTTTGAAAGAAAAAGTCTTAATAGAAGCAACTGAAAGTAAAATACTGGTGCAAGTGGAGTTAAAATCAAAGATCAGCTCATCGACACGCTGATGGGTGGACACATTTACCAACAACCTGGAGTGGACTGCTTCACTGAAGGTGCTGGAAAACTGCTTAGCAGTACAGGAATTTACAACGCAAGAGAGACACACGGTAACACCAGGTTTAACAGTATAGTTAAAAACATGTCCATTAAAACAGGCGTGTGATCAGAGAAACGTGTCACATCTCTCCACAATTCTCACACACCATAAAGATCAGTTACTTATTAATCATAAGTCCAATGTGTGACCATGCACATAAATAGGAAAGGTCACAGCTAGTGTAAAACTAAAGGAATCAACGATGTTTAAAAGTTCCTTAGCCATAGGTTTAGAAGCCAGAATAAGATAATACAAAGCGGGCTCTTTTAATTTCGGAGAGATCTGGGCTCAATACAGCTCAAGTCTGATTTCACAGATATATCGTCAGCAGCCACAAGTATCCCTCATGGGGATAGATGCCCATTACACACAGAGCCTTAAAGCAGTTCTACCCCGTTTTCCATGCCTCCAGTACCTATGACGAAAGCTCCTCCAGAAAGCACCTGAGGGGTCCATGTAAACAAGTCCATGAGGCCACTGATGGAGGAAGGTGAATAAATCGGTCTCCCAGATGGATTTCTATGGCCGATACCGGAAACGGATATTGAGCAGTGTTTAACGATCACATACCAGCAGAGATCAGGCAGTTTGAGCAAACAATGCTAAAAATAAAACAACTGTAATCATAACAGGTTGGACCTAACGGCTAGCCACACATGGCCCCGTCTTCCTGCCATCTGTTGTGATGAGCTTAGTTGATGTTTGATACATGAAATTCTAAAAAAATAGCAAGCCATTTACTGCTGAACATTCAAAGTGGACTATTGACCAAATAATAACAATATGTATTTTAGTGTATAAATGGTGTATTTGATTAGATTTTTTTTAAATGATCAAATTTAACATATTTGTGTGTGAAAAAGTATGTGAGTCTTTGCTTTCAGTAATGGGTGCAATAGTGTCTAGTAACTGTTGATTAGACCTGCACTTTGCCTTGGAGGAATTTTAGTTTCTTCTCCCTAGCAGAACTGCTTAAACTTAGGAATGTTGATGGGCTTCCTTATATGAACTGCTTGAGTTAGGACCTCCCATGACATTTTTTATAGGATTACGGTCAGAATTTTGATTTGGGTATTCAAAACATATCTTAATCAATGAACGTTTATTGCCTCTCTATATCCAAGTATGCATAAATATTTGTATTTTTACTTCCAGCCCATCCTTTTTATTGCTGCGATGATTGGCAATGTATGCAGCAGCAGAGTCAAGGGAGTTTGGCTTAATCAAGGGCAATTTTTTAGAAAATCAAATTGTGGGACTCTTAAAAACACTTATTTTAAATTTATTATTAGAATTTCTATGTTTTCATTTACTGTTTCACTCTGTCCAAATCCAATTGTGACCAAGCAGCCTGTTTAAATGTGTGATTCATTTCTTTAAATATACAGCAAACTCATTTTCTTTTCATTGAATATACAGCACATCTCAGCATTTAATATTATGCCCTAGTAGGTTTCAATATAAGCTGTTGTGCTTTTAAAGCACTGGTTGCTGTTTTTTGGGGCAGTGCTGAGGAGTGGTTGCAGTTGGACCTGAGTGTAAGTGACAGACTGTCTGCCTTGTCTGAATTTTTATTTAGGTGGCATCATGTGCAAGTGTTACAAAGTTGTGCCATGGCTGGGAAAAAATTGCATTTGACTCCATATAAGGAGGAGAATTAACAGCCTTCTCTGGGTTACTTCAGTTACACCAAACCTGGTGTATTATGCAGCACTGCTAAAGTGGAGCAAGTTTGAATGACCCTGCTTGGAAAGTTACAAATCGGTAAAAATTAAAAGCCACATGTTCTGACAGAAAAATAAACCATTTGCAGCCAATAATAATCATTCTCGTAACTGGGAGCTTTGATTAAGCTCATTCACTCTTTTTGGAATGCAAACCTGAAGATAAACTGTTAGATTAATCTTGATGTTTTGCGCTGAATTTATTTTGTAAGATAGTTATGCATTCCCTGTTCTCATCTTGTTCTCATCCTTTTTGTTGTGATGTGAAATTTTGCATACAAGTTCATAAATATTTTGTATGTCTTTATTTGTAACTTAGACAAAGCAATGTAATATTAGTGTTACATTATAGATAATAACAGCAATGATATAAGGACCCCTTCCCACCTTTTAGGAATGAGTCTCTTTGTAATTTTACGACAGGGTTGGGGGAAGTGCCTCAAACAAGTTTGACCAGTATTTCTCTGCTAAAGTCTCTCAGTCAACCCCAACAGGAAAGCCAGGCTGCCTAACTCCCAAGCTTTACCTTAACACATGGTTTGGAGGGCAGATGTGAAGGTGTTATATCCTCCCATTGGTCTGAAGTATGGCTGTTTGGAACTGGTTTGTATCAGAAGCCTTTAAGTACCATGGCATTTTATTGGCTCTAGGGATTGGACAGAAAACCTATAAATTTGCTTGCTTTACCTCACTCTCTCTCTCACCAAACTGATGAAAGACCATCTCACACCATGAACTGAAAAGGACAACAAAATGAAGAGCACAGCTTGGCAGCCATATTGAGACAGGCATGCGGCCTGTTCTGAAGAAAGCTGACCACAAAATGATGCCTTAACTAGAGACATTTTAAGTAACTAACAAGTCTGTGTGCCGCCTGAAACTACACATCACCATTTATGAGGTTGTATGGTTGCCAATATTCAAATACTTTGCATATTGTTATTATTTATAAATATTATCAATAATACATTGTTTAAATTGTAACTTAACTCCTGCTTGTCTTTTACTACACCTAACTGCCTGAGGTTATAAATGTAGAAGAGAAGGTGGGGAGGTTATATGGTACAATACCTTATAAACTGTGGTAAGTCTGTGAGATTTGAGGCATTCTGACAAAGGCTACATATTAATAATACAAAAGGGGAAAGTAGAGCAATATAATACTCTACCAAGACAAAACACTTTTGAAGATAAATGGCTAAAAACCATTGTGAGAAATTCTAACCTGAGCAGCACCATCTTCACATATCTTGATATCTGCGTCCAGATTCCTTAATGCACCTACCAATACCCTAGGCTTCTATATGATGAAATTATAATTAGCTTAAAGAAACCACATGCAAGGGGTAGTTTTCACAGAATCAGCATTTGCCAGTTGTTACTTTCACTACAGTGTAACTTCAGACAAATAACTGTAGATATGGAGATTAGGAATCCATTCAGCATTCACTTTAATTTATTCTTCTGTACGTGTAGTTGTTGACAATTATGGGCATAGTGCACTTACACAAAAGTAAATTACCAAACTATCCAAACAAAATAAGTAAACACACAGTAAAACAATAATGAATCTCAGCATGGATTTTATTTTTCAAGAAGTAGTTTAAGGCTCCACAAGTCTATTGCCTCATTAGGCATGTCTGTTTTCATTAAGGTCTAGATCAGTTTTTATTTACTGTTCCTAACAACATACCTTTACTCATTTAAAAGCCAGATATTAAAGATATCAAGCTTTATCAAGTTTAAACAGAAAAAAAAGTTGTCTTTAAATGCACGTTATTCAAGTAATTTGTAAAAGGTAGTAGTAAATCCTGTAAACATTTAAAAGTAAAGAAGTTTAAATCCAGTCAACTTTTTTTTTAAATCGATAAAGACAAATACTGCGAGTATAGTGAAATGTAACAAATGTTATTAAATGTTAAGTTGCAACCTTTTGTAAACAGTATACATAATATTAAACATTAAATAAGCATTCAAGTAGAAAGAATATTAATGTGGTTGTTTTGTAAACAATTGTTCAGAAAAATAACACAGACCAGGAGTATATTGAAAGACTTTGCATAAATGCAAACAGTACAAATTGTATGTTTGTGTAAATAAACTACAATTTTTTTATAACTTCATAATGTTTTGCAAGAAAAATTAGCATATCATTATGCTTTTTTATTTTTATTGAATTTATTAAAAACTTATAACATTCCATACAATCAAGTCAAACCTTAACAGAACTAAATTCAAATCAACCCCCACCCATGAGGCAGAGGGGAAGGCCAACAGCCAGAGTAAAACAATTGAGATTAATAAAGAGAGAAAGGAGTCTTTCCCCCCAATATAAATGCTTTTTCCAAAATGTTATTGATTAGGTCCTGCCAGGTTTTCAAAAAGTTTTGAACAGATCTTCTAAGTGAGAATTAGGTTTTTTCCAATTTCAAATAGTATATAATATCAGTTACCCACTGACTTAAAAGAGATGGGTTAGGATTTTTGTAGTTGAGCAAGACAAGTCTATATGCCAATAGTGAAGTAAAGGCAATTACAGTTTGTTTGTCCTTCTCCATTTTAACACTAGAATTACCAGAGCCTACGAGAAAGCTCTTAAATCCGGCCCAGCTTAAATCCGTTCGCACCTCTCTGTCAGCATCTTTTGTCCTGTAAATCTGCCGACTTTTTAAATTTGGAAAATGAATGGTGCATTGTTGAAAGTCATGTGTACTGTATTAATGATGAGCAATGAGAATACAAGTTGTAATGCATATGAATTTCTAAATTGCCAAAATAAGATTGCAAGATTGTCTGAAAATAATTTCACATCAATTAAATTTTTTTCATCTGGACTTGGAGGAAACGATATTTCTTTATTGCTTCTTATCTTTGTACTTTCTTGTCACTTGTATTTTATGATCCCTGGTCCCTAGGTGACCCATATATCTGTTTAACACCAAAATGCATTAACATTGCGTAGAATTAGTTTAATAATGACATTAGTCGTGTCACCATACCCTAATTAGACATTTCACTTCATTAAATACTTTTTAATAAGGCTAGTTACTTAGACATTATCATTTCAAGTTTCACATTCAAAGAAAGGTCCTTTCGAGCTTTCTTGGGCTTTCCCAACTCTTTCTTTTGAGCCACTCAGCTGAAGGCAATGCTAGCAGACACCTGAACAACACATGTGACAAAATGAGTGAACCAAAGCACGTGAATACATCATCAGCGATGAGAATGACTTCGGCTTCATCAAAATATTTGTAAAATTGTGCCGATATAGCTAGTGCAGCTAAACATCAACCTAACTCCTACAGCCACTTATATACACACAAGCACACTGTTTCTTAACCCCTATACATTGTTAAGAAGCACAGCAATTGCATAAGTGTCCTTTTAATAAATATTCCCGGCTGTTGATGTGTATGCCTGTGCAGTATGTTTTTTGTAGTAACAGTATCAACATATGATGGATTTCTATCTTACACTTACTAAACAGTTTTAAGCACCCCAGATATTGTCATTCTTTGATTGTTGTTTGTGATATAGGAAGCAAGTTAAATACTTAGAGAAACTTTTCAAAGTGATCAGGCGAGGAACTGTAAAACCCTGATGAACGTGTATAACAAATTACATCAACTTGTTGCCCTTATGAAGAGCATATAAGATAAGATATCCTTCATAAAAAGTAAATTCTTTTTCACCAACATCCATCCACTGGACAGTCAAGATAACAGTATTTAACATTTGAAAGTAAATTAGTTCGGAAATATGGACATATATATGCGGTAGGTGGGCATGGAAAAACACAAAAATAATAGAAATAGTATCCATCTTTTTAGGGAACTTATAACAGTCTTGGCAGCATTGAGTGAAAGTTAGTTGTGGATCGGGTCTTCTGTCTATGCCCAAGCTAACATTCATACGTAGGACTTTGGATCAGTACAGATGCCACTGCTTTGTTGTGCTGGTCAGTTTATAATATATTTGGTGTTTTTAGCAAAACATTTATATAAATGTTTATATATATATATATATATATATATATATATATATATATATATATATAAACCATGAATCTGCAACTTGAAACTAACCTAGATTTAGGTCCAGATGAGCAATGAGCATACCTAACTTGAGTTTACAATATTCTTTACATTTTAACTGATTTTTCTTGTTTGCCTTTGTTAGATTTCAGTGGTATAATGGCTTTTTCATGTGAATTCAATAGAAGTGCTTGTTCCATAATTTCAGTATACTTTGTGTTTACTTCATTTGTCAGATTGTGCTTTTTGCGGTTTTACTCTGTTGTTTGATTTCTTTTGCATAGACATAATTGTTTAAAGGCAATTCCTGTATCAGGATTTAAACTCTGATATTCTGTATTTTTCCTGTTTCCTTCTTAAAAATGGTGACTTTTAGGGCTTTATATTAAACTCATTACTTAGCTGTATTGTGATCAAATATGCTTTCTTTGTCTTGTATAGTACATGTTTCAAGACATCAGTCTTGTGACATACTCAGGAGGGTTTTCCTAATTGTAACTTTATCCAGTGCTCTGCCACTGATAGAAAATTTAGGAGGCTTACTTTTCCAGCACCATGGGCAACACTGATAGCCTTTTTATTACTGTTTGTTTGCAAGTGTTCCATACATCATTACGTAAGAAGTAAAAGGAGCTCCAGGATCACTCATTCCTGACAGTAGTGTCTGCACTAGTTCATTCAGTACTGATCAAGTTACAGCATGGGCAGTGAAGAATTGTCAGTACTGATAGTTACTACTGATAATATCAAGTATGGGTTATAATCCAACATGCTATTTACCTGAAAAAAGCCAACAATTTACTTCTCCTTTCCTGTTTATTTTGCAAAATATGACGTGCAAAATTCGCCAATCTTCAAGCAGCATAAATCTATTTTACAAAAATACCGACTCCATATCAAAATGGGAGTAGTTAAGGAAGAAGACTGTTCATTATGAAAAATATTAATGTAAACAGTTTACTGAATGGAGTAGAAATGAGCAAAATATGAAATTGACACCAGTAAAATGTTACTTCTTATTTTAATACACTTCATATAAAATGTTCCACATGAAAGGTCAGGAGTAGGTCAGATGCTGCTTGACAGCACTGCTTGTGAATTTGTTCACTGTAATGGCCTTGGAACATGAGAATCCCTAAGTGCTTTTTAAAGAGGCAAGTTTGTGGTGAAGATGAAAGAGAGTAGATTTGTTTCCATCTTGATTACTGAGGGTGGTCTTGACTATTGTGTTGAAGGGAAGCAAGAGAGAAACAGGAAACAACAAGCTATGACTCTACAGATGCACCTGTCTTCTGAAGCACTGAGATGAAAAGAGCTGTAAAATTTCAAGAGAGAGGAAGATGACAGGGGAGAACAAACAACTTCTCCAGTGCAATCCAAAGTGGATAAGAGGAGACCAGTTCCAAAATTTACAGAGTTAAGGAGACCATAGTCTGTATAGGTTCTTTTTTTTTTTTACACCCCTAGAACTGCAGCTCTATTTATCAACAAGCTTTATGGAGCTTTGCAATAAGAAATTAATATAGCCTTGAAATGGACACTAAATATTAGGTTTATACATAAAACAAAATGTATATGTTTACCTTGTAATGATATCAATATTTGTTTAATAAACAAAGATAACATAGAATAACATTTTACAATATTAGTAAGCACAAAGCCTACCATTCTACATCTTTGTTTAACACTAGAATTACCAGAGCCTACGAAAAAACTCGTAGATCCGGCCCACCTTAAATCAGTTCGCATCTCTCTGCCAGCGTCCTTTGTCCTCCTGATCTGACTCTAAGTAACAGCGCCAGCATAAATTCACACCCGATCTGACACTGTTCATTTTCAAATAATATTGCATTAGTGTGATGATGTTTTCACATATATTGTCTCTTTCTTTCAGGTGTGTAATAGAAACCACAGCATAGAGAGAAGTGTGTACATTGTAACAGGTACACACGTTGTAAATGTAGGAAGGACGATCCTTGCGTGTGTGTGAGCTAAAATTTGTGTGTGTGTTAAAATTTGAATCTGATGATTGCATATAGCACTGAACTTACTGCTCTGTACTATTCTTTCCTCTGCATGTCCTGGAGTACAAAAGAAACAGCATACAGCAACATGTGGGGACTGGCAAGATCAGGGGGAAAAAAACACGTGGTCACTGATTACAAACCACAAGATGTTATGCAAATGAATATGAATAATATGAATAATGTTGCATCCGTGCCACAAAGTTTCCGAAATGTACTATACAGGTCATAAAACGAATAATTCCAAATATGTATACCATGTCTCTGTTTTTTTTTTTTTTTGTTTTTTTTTTTGACATCATAGACCATAAGGTACATACTAATTCAGCGTGAGTAGGAACACTTAATAAAACTTAATTAAAAAAAATTAAGTGACAGTGAGATACGAAGAAGGCAGATTCGCCAGCGTCTGTGTGTCAGCTTTTATCCCTTCAGATGAGAGAATGTCCAGTTCCATTGTCTCAAAACACCACTCACATCTCCAGTTATTCCCAGTTTCAAATAAAAACTAAAAGCATCAGATCCCTGGGTTTGGGGAGGAGTATGGGGGGGTAGGGGGATTGGTAGTATGTATCATGATCATGATTTAGAGTGAATAAAAGTGAAAACAAAACGGTAACTTTTACAAGTCCCATAAATGTACACCGTGTGTTATAGACGCAAACCCCGTGTGTATGTGTTCTGTATAATATTAACAATAAGAGCAGCTCACTACTGAAAACGGCAAATATAGGAGTGAGTCAGGATGGAACCGGGGACTCTTCATTACAAGTCAGCAAATCTTACCGCTACGCCACGGAAGCTGTTGTCTTTTCCTTGAACCTTTTGTGAAAGTGTTTATTTGATCTTTGGATCAAATAACGATCTATTATTTCCACTTTAAAACTCCACTTCACTCCCATATAATCAATCAAGGCATGAGCTGGGAGAAGTTCGTGCATGTTCTAAGTCGGTGGGGGGATGGACTAGCCGTCTGCTTACTGCTTGTCTTTATCGGCACATTTACAGGACAAAGGATGCTGGCGGAGAGGTTCAAACGGATTTAAGGTGGGCCGGATCTACGAGTTTTTTCGTAGGCTCTGGTAATTCTAGTGTTAAAATTTAAAAATACCCTTGTACTTGAATAGCTTTTTATATAAATTTTATATATACACACACACACACAGGTAAAACTCCGTTACAACGAACTCCCAGGGACCTAAAAAATATTTCGTTGTGACGAAAATTTAATTGTAATGAAATTCTGCATTTGTTGCTATAGTGCTTTCTTTAACTTGCGTCCAGGCATTTGCAATCATTTCAATAGCTTCTTTCACGTTAATTTTAATCTCCTCCTGCCTACAAGTTATACTGACGAGAATTTTTCTCAGAATTTCCTTGTGAAAATACACTTTCAGGGTGGGAATGATGCCCAAATCCAATGGCTGAAGCACTGCTGTGCAATTGGGTGGGAGGAATTCAACGTGAACATTGAAGCATGTTGTGGGCAGCACAGTTATCAATCAGGAGCCGAATCATCCTTTTCTTCTTAATATTGTGAGGTTTCTGAACTCTTTTGAGACCATTCCCACACAATGGGAGCGACACGCTGAAGTGCGTCCTGAAGCACAATTGCAGCATCTGTGGAAGATTGTCTGTTGCCGGGGCAGGGCAACAATAGGCTCATAGCGCTGCAGTGAAGCAACACGTACACAAAGATCGTGGTAGCGCTATAAGTCCCTGTCTAGAACCCCAAAACACGAGGCTTAGTCTCAGTACTTTAGCAAAACCAGCTTTATTCAGCTTCAAACAGGAACGACACACTTATTTATTGTAGCGTGATCTGCTACTCTGCTATACACAGACACAGCGGTCAGGCAGGGTTGTGGCCAGATCAGTGACCAAGTAAACCTGTTATCTGCATTTACAATGTACATTGCATCACCCATCAATATCTTTTCTGTTTGCTTTGGCAGAGAGACGCAGCATAGCTGTGAGCCTGCTGTTGCCCTGCCAACAGATAAACAGTCTTCCATAGACATGGAAATTGGACTTCAGGACACTCTTTGGTGTGCTGTCATGTTGGGAGAGGTCCCAAGAAAGTTTACAAACCTCACATTTTCTTGAATGAGTGCTGCATTAATAGGAATGTTTCTTGAACAAGCATCACTGAACCACATAAAAACTGCTTTTTCAACGTCTTCAAATGTAGCAGTTCACATACGTTTGCAACCCGAGATTTTTCTTCTTTTTTTGCTCGGTCTTTAAAGAAAGTTGACAGCGTCGAAGGCGAAATTTCGAATTCACTGACAACGTCTTATTTCTTTTTACCGCAATCAAGAGCTGCAAGAAAAAAGTTTTGTTTTTTTTTCCTAATATGAACTGTTATCGTTTTTCGTGTTACATTCCAATGGATGTTTTTCAAATGTTGACAAGCAATAAGCAATAGGTATCACTGAAAACCGCAGGAAACAAAAAAGGCAAAAAAAAAACAGTACGAGGAAAGTTCGATAGAAAGAAAAATAAATTACTGTTTCTGTTTGGGGGATCATTGCGCACAACTGATCTTCGACCACAGAACTAACTGCTCTGGGAATAATTCATTCAGGCATTTCAAGGTCTTTTGGGCACTTTGTTGTAATGAAAGTATCTGCTGAATGTACTTCATAGTAACGAGATTTCTATAAACTCGTGTCATATGGGTAAACTGTCGGGACCATAAAAATACTTTGTGGTAATGAAAATTTCGTTGTAAAAATATTCGTTGTAATGGAATTTTACCTGTATATATGAAAACACAATGATGTGGCTTCAGACTAAATGTTTTCATACTACTAACACTTTCGGCTTATATTTTATGATCCCTGCTCTCAAGGTGACCCATATATCTGTTTATTGACTCTCCAGTTGTACCACACCACCTCTTGGTTACCATCACCCCTCTTTTTTTGCATGCAAAACATCCTAATTGTCTGCCATTTGCATTTCCTGGTCAAAGCATGTAAAGAAAAGAACACACAACTAGAAGCATGAGGTGCTGTTTAAAGTTCTGTGAAACAGATTTCACACAGACACAAATGGATTATGAGCCTTTACAGAAAATGTGATGTTAAGCCTCACCTAAATAGAACCATGCTTGTGAATGATTTGCAAGTGTTTGTCAGTATCGTTTAGAAACTGGGACGTGGGTTGAAAACCTCTGCTATAGAGCATTGTTTGTTATATTTTTAGTTATTTTTAAAGCATTCAGTTACAGTATGTGAAATCAGCCATTAAAAGTATTCCATTATTTAGCCACTGTATTGTTTTATTCCATTTCCCAAATAAGCCCCAAGTACATTAGCACAAGGTTCACAGTGAGTGTTGAATTTTAATATGGTAAAGTAAACCCTGGTTCCAAAAACCAGAGAACATCTGAAACTTCACTATTGCCAGAGATTTATTCACAATTTATTCCTGCAATTCAGGATTAAGTATGACTTAAAACTGTAAATCTAATACTTTTTGGCACAAAAAGGAAAAGTGTAGCATTTACTGAACAGAAAACAAGAACAAAATTTGGAAATATTTTCAAAGTTTTTGTTCAAGTCCTTTAATTTGTAACATAGCTGACAGTCAGAAAATTCATTTTATGTCATGGCTTGAAACATCACTAGAGTCTTTTTTCAAACACTGTGTTTAACAACTGTTTAATTCCGTTATCTCAACTTTAAAAACATGCTACACAGACTGATCAGACATGTAATTATAAATTATTTTGATGGTTATTGCACAAGAGATACCTTTTCACCTCTGATTTACACATTTGAATGGTTGCTGCTTGAAACTTTTTCTAGTTTTTTTTTTTCATTCAGGCTGTGCATTGGTTAGCCGGCATTCCTAACTGTATTCTTGAAGGGATTCACAGTTTACGGCATCTTGTCATGTCCTTGAGAAAGCTTTTTTTTCCCATTTATGTGTGCTGCTACTTTATTTAGATTTTTATATCATCGTTGAATATTAAAAGGGACAAAATTGTATTAATCAAAAAATGTTTAATAGTTTCGTATATTTTTGCAATGAACTTGAGACCTCCACATGAGAACTTTGTTCCTTAGTGGACACAATGTTACAGTCACTATTAGATTGTTGGGAAATGGTGAGAAAGGCTTGGTAGTTTAGATACATTTTATTATATACTGTAAATCACTGATATGTTTCTTACATTGGCTGATTGGAAACAAATATGACAAGACTTACATGGAACAGTAGAAATTAAAGCAAATATTTAATTTAATAACAGCTAAACCCCACAGCTACTGACTCACAGAGAGCACACCGTCCACTCTACAACACACACATGTACAGCACAGTATAATTGCAGATTTGTTTTATTCTTGTTAAACATTGAAATATAACAAACAGCTAGCTTGTAATTATGTTATTTTGGTAGTGGGAAATTAGTATTGATCTAACAAAATGGTGGAGATATGCCCTAGAGAGGAGAGGAATGAAGGTCAGTAGGACAATAACAAAATGCATGTGTATAAATGGGAGGAAGGTCAGGAATGGTTAGTTTGCAGGAAGTAGAGCTGGTGAATGTGGATGAGTTTAAATACTTCAACAGTACAGAGTAACAGGGAATATGAAAGAGAGGGGAAGTAGAGAGTGTAAGCACGGTAGAATAGAGTGTCAGGAGAGATTTGTGACAGACGGGTACCAGCAACAAGGTGACAAGGACGGACAGGATTAGAAACAAGTAAATTATTAAATTAAATTGGTCAGCTCATGTTGAACGGTTTGGAGACAAAGCCACAGAAGTGAGATTGCGTTGGTTTGCACATGTGCAGAGGAGAGATGCTGGGTGTATTGGGAGAAGGATGTTAAGGTTAGAGCTACCAGGCAAGAGGAAGGCCTAAGAGGATGTTTATGGATATAGTGAGAGAGGACATGAAGGTGGTGGGTGTGATAGAGCAAGATGCAGAGAACAGGAAAATAGGGAAACAGAAGATCTGCTGTGGCAACCCCTAACAGGAGCAGCCAAAAAATGAAGATGAAGGTAATGGGAAATACATAGTACATGGTCCTGAGGTTCATAGATGAGGTGGCCATGATATAATAAGTAAGCACACTAGAATACAGTAAATTACCTGGTTGACTGGTCTCAGGGCATAACATTTTAAGTATTGTATATTGAGTATACTGTATATATTAATAATAAAACAAATAATTAGTAACTGGTGGTATTGCAGAAGAATTTTAATTATGTGCACAGTGTGAAGCCAAGATTTGGAGCATAAGAAAATGTTTGTTGATAAGAACAGAACATTCAACCTATTTTAGAGCAAAACTGCACACAATAATCCTTTTCATCCTTACCAGTACATCGTAAAACTTAACCTAAATCTACTTTGACCTCATATTGTGGGCTCAATTTAATTTAATTTAAGAACTCTGTTACAATTTTCACACTATCTAATAAAAGTCCGTAGTCTTTTTTTGAAGGTGTACCTTTAGATTTCAGCTTAAATGTAACATTTATGTTCCTAATACACTTCACTTACCCACTGTTTGTTCTCTTACTGAAATATTTCTTCATTTTTTGCAGTATTTGTTTCTAATTGCCTTCTGACATGTCTGATTTACTTTTTAACTGTTGCTTTCATGCTCTCATAAGTCACACATGTCAGAAACCTTTTAATTATGGATGTGTGTGATTGTATTTATTTGTATATGGTTATTTCTGTTACTGATTTTTATTATTTTTATGACATCCCCCTGCTATTTTGTATAGTGTTGGTCAATGTGTGCCACCATAAAAACATAACATAACATATTGACAGAAATGGTGCCTATTGCTTGTCTTTCTATTTATTTTGTATGTCATGCTGTTCTCCCTGCGGTGGGTTGGTGCCCTGCCTGGGGTTTGTTTCCTGCCTTGCGCCCTGTGTTGGCTTGGATTGGCTCTAGCAGACCCCCATAGCCCTGTAGTTAGGATATAGCAGGTTGGATAATGGATGGGTGGATAGATGCTGTTATCCCGTGACAATAATTTTAAAAACTTACTATCCACCATGTGTCCTTTAAACTGTTTGACACCGTCCTACTATCTTTGCTTTTGACTTGTATTTAGTTTCATGCACCATGTTGTGGCAGAAACACGCTGCTCAAAGAAGGCACTCGGAGACTTCAGGCAGAATGGTACTCTTTTATTACAAAAGTGTAGAACTATCTCAATTCAGTGAAATGAGTGTCCATCAATGGGGCCATCTTACATTTATTACAATTTTTATTAGTAGCTTATCTTATTTAGCTCATTTGTCATCCTCATCTGACTCCCAACATCCCATGGCCTTGGTCCTGCCTCTAATTAGCTCCACAAGTATTTCCCAGCCTAATGAGTATAACACTCAATTCTATCCATTATGCCCACTTGACAGGCCCTTTCATTACCTTGCTCCCATCCAGTTCCTGCCACCATTATTTCCAGTCCTCAGCTCATGTTCATCACATGGTGGGGGAATGGTGGTTTGCCTCTCAGCCCCTCTCTGCATACCTGATCTTGACTTATGAAATATTGGTGGTTAAAAATAAAAAATATACAGGCATAGGCCTTTTTTTTTCTTTAACCCTTACTATACTAACATGTACTAAGATATATTGCTTATTTTCATATATGCTCTTGATTCTCATTAAATCCATGCATATCCTCAACTTAAAGAATATACTTTCTGTAACCACAGTCTACTTTCAAAATGAAAGCTCCTACCGGTGTTATAGTCAGACATCTTAGCTACTATTATGGCATATTCATCATCCTAAACTCAGTTTGTTACAGCATATCAATTCTGGACCATGGACATAGAGATGATCCCTAGCTTGTTTACTATGATGACCTTAATAGCCATTTTTGGATGTTGGTAGTGAAAAAAAAGACCGAATAATAATTGGTTAGTAATGGGTAAAAAACCTGTTTTGGAAAAGTATGCTTCTTACTTTGCCATATAATGCCTTATTATGAAAATGACAAACTTTATTTTTCTCTTTAAACTATAGAGAGACATGTGTTTGTTTTGGTTTGGCCATTAACTTTAAGTCTCATAGATAAAAGTATCTATCTATCTATCTATCTAATAAAGTGAACTCTGTTATTCCAGAATGTGATGCACCTCTTTGAAGGCTCTGCTTCTAACCTCTACCAACTTTTTGTGACCTCCTGTCCTTTTTTCTCTGTAGTTGGGCTAGGCAGAAAATCTTGTAGATTGTTGTTCAAGGCCCCTGGGTGTTTTTCCTTGTATCACTGATAGCTTTTATCTAAATTTCCAAGACAAGCACACTTCAGATGATAACTAGAGTACATCACTTCCCCATCACTGCCATTTTAGCCCATTTATACATCATCAGTATTCATTCAAAAGAGTTGATTTGACAAGTCATATCTATATGGGCATGTTGTAACCCTATACCATCCCTGCAAACACCCATAACCACTTGTAACCTTGCTGTCCAAGCCATCGCAACCCAATCTGCATCAGATTGTTAAGAGGGTGGTAGATGCCTCTTTAGGCATAATCTAAACTTTATGTGGGCCTCTAGTTTTAGTCAATTAGCTTACTTTTACCTTATGAGAGGCTAAAGAGAACAGCTTTATTAACTGTTAAAACCCCATGCTCTAGGGTAAAAAGGACTGGTGAGCTACATACCCAATTAAACTTTTGGCATGCATTTCTTCTCCCAACAGGCAAACTATTAAGGACAGCTTGAAAATGTGGTTGTTTTCT
This sequence comes from Polypterus bichir lapradei, assembly GCA_026402145.1. Taxonomy (NCBI): domain Eukaryota; kingdom Metazoa; phylum Chordata; class Cladistia; order Polypteriformes; family Polypteridae; genus Polypterus; species Polypterus bichir. Next base: position 46,461,044 of record JANRMT010062807.1, read on the forward strand.
CTTTTTCTTCTTTTTTTATTATAGATGAAAATATATAAGTTAACAGTAATCAAATACGACTAGAGTACACCTCAGTGATGACTAGTTTTTTGCCCATCACATCTCCTGGAAGAATGCACTGTTCAAAGAAGAAAATTATTATTTTCAGTCATGAAAAAGACAGTGAATGCCTAAAACTATGAACAAAGTTAGAACTTGTGTAGAATGACATTTTTGTGATTCCTGCAGTGTCATGGGTTAACTAGCAAGATATCCAACTCCAAACTGCTTTACAGGAAAAAAACATACTTCAGCCACCTGATGGGTGCTTTTTTGTTCCTCTTGTGTCATGAGACTGAATATAATTCTTTTGGTCTGGGTTCATTCACTTTTGTCTTTTTGTTATTACTTTTGCTATTGTCTTGTTTCATAACATGAAAAAAATATTAAGGAAAGCTTGCCAAGAATTGAGAAAACAATGTAGCACCTCGGAGGCCATCCAGAGGTGAGGACGCCAAGGAATGCAGAAGTCATTTGCATTTCACTGCACTGAAGTTGAGCGCCCTTATTTTGAACTTCAGCCTGAGGTGAGGAGGCCCATTTTAAAGATACCAAGGCAAAGTTGTCATGTACAGGGATATAAAAATGGAGGGCGCTATCTCACTGTTTACAGCATTTTTGGGCATTGTGCCTCGTCATTGTATACTGTAGAAACATAGGGAGGAAAAAAAAGCTGAACCTCTGAAAGTCTCTTAGACAGCAAGCTCATTTGCTCACCATGCTGACAGATGATACATGATACTTGATGTTGCTTTTCAGTTGAAATGGCTTTGGTAGCATGTACCTTGTCAGATCTGATGAGGATAAAAGGATCTCTTACATTTAGTTGGTAGGGTTGTGTTACAGAGCATATCTAGCACCTTGACTCAAAGAAAGGTACTGCTTCTCACAAAATCTAAAATTCAGGTTCAGGATAGTTTGTTTTTTTGGGTGTTTTTTACGTTAAGTTTCATTTCATTTCTTTTTTTTTTTTTTTTTTATTATTATATATATAAATAGTAGCCAATTTTATGGTCCACATGTTTAAACAACAAATAGTACAACTAAACCTTTGCAAGTTAATTTACCATCTTTCACTGCTCCAGGGACTTAGTTTCAAAACACAGCCTAGTTTCTATGACTGCAGACAGTATTCCTCATTTTTATGAGTTGATGTGGGTTTTCTCTCACATGTCAAAGATGTGCAGGCTAGTGTGATTGATTTCTCAAAATGTCCTCCGCATAGCAGGTTGAAAATAGACGTATACTTCAGAGTACCCTACAGTAAATCAATATCTTATTTAGGATGTTTCCTTTTTGTTCTGATTTCTCCCTGAATAGGCTATAGCTCCTCTAAACCTTGAAACTAACTTAGTTCAGTTACTTAAAGATCAGTTGGAAGAATGGAACACATAGCAGTGTGTTTAAAGTAGAGATACACAAATCATCTTCATCAGTTTATTTTCAAATGAACTAAACCTGTATTGCACTGAAATCTTCAATTTGGTTCCTGGTTTATCATATGCTTTCAGCCCTTTTGTCTAGATGATAAAGGCTATAGATTGATAAAGCAATTATGAAAGAGAAATGTTGCAGGGACTGAATAAAAAGTGCATAGGAAAGTAAATGTGTTCTGTTGTGGCACTAACCTTGTATTACCATTTGAAGTAATAGAGACAATACCTTACATAATAAGTAAAGCTTTGAAGAGATCTGACAATTCAGCCAAAGTAGCATCCAGCATTTTTCTTTCTTTCTCATTTTACAATTTTACACTCTTCAGACATGTCTCATGTTAATTGTCAGGTCCTTCAGTCTGTACTTAAAGCACAAACCCTGTATCCTGCAAGCCCAGTTTTTCATTCTTGTCAGAACTTCCCTAGTGGTGTTCTATCCTCCTTGTAATAAGGAAAACAAAAGTGGGTACAGTATTGCCAATGTTTCTTCCCAAGTGTGTTGCTGAGCTAGTAGTAACTTTTCATGATTTGCGCTCCATGAAGCATGGACAATATGCAAACACTTCAGTTATTTTGATCACCTGTATTCACTCTGCCATAGTATGCAGAGAGAATTCCACTATAATTGCTAATCCAGTAATTTGTGACCCAAATTTGATTGTCATATCTCTGTTTTCTTCTTGTCAGATTGTACATTTATTTATATGAAATTTAATATGTATTTCACTCTATTTGTACTGATTTTGTACTGTCTCAAGAGTAGCCAACTTAATTTAGTTTCACATTCCAGTGTTACCACTTTTTTCATAAATTAACAATGGCAGTGACTCAGCACTGACAGCCCCCTTATTCTAACACCATATCTATTTTACTTCAATTTTTAAGATTATTAAAAAAACGTAATTTATTTTAGCTGTCACCCAATGTGGATGTTGGACAGTTGAGAACTTTAAATAAATACAATGCAATATACTTGGTTGTTTAATTGCTAAAAAGTAACATCTGTTAATAATGCACACATAACTGGAACCACACTACATGTGTAAAAATTCAATCACTGATTGGCCTATGAAAAGAAAGAACAATTCATAATATTTGTAGCATTGATGTTTTTGCTGTGTATAACTTTCATACTTAAGTGATGAACAGAAGTTAAAACTTTCTTTATCTAGATATGTACAGCAGGACACATAATTACCATCTTTTCAATAAGATGTCTCCAGTCCACCCTCCGTTTGTGTTTATAAGTGTATATATGTAAATACACACTACCTGCCAAAAGTTACTTTATACTTCAGGTATTCTTTGAATTATATTATGTGTGATTCTGAATGTAGGTGCAATATTTTTACAAAGTATAAGCTTTTTTTCTCAATACACACTTCTTGTGTACAAATATAAAACCTGCTTTGCTTTAATTCTAGCTGGGGTATAGTTGTCACTAAGCACTATCATCCTGATTTTAAAGGACATTTGTGGTCCATTAGCATTCTAGAAACCTTAAGCATAAACAATTCTTTTCTGATGACAGTCTCCTATTTGTAACATTCAGCAATAAGCTGAACCCAGACATGAAGTTAAATGTGCAGGTTCATGGTAAGGTGAGGATACAGCCCAACACAACACTAAAGGTAACAGGAAGGTCAGGGATTCTCTCTTTGTCTCTCTCTGCTAATTCAGGAATTTATCCTTTAGACTTAAGCTACTTTATAAGTAAATTGGTTCACTTGCCAAAATTTGCTTTTCAACTGCCCATTGAGGTCTCTATGCGAGTCATTGCTGTGCTCACCAGGCATCTCATTAAGTCCCTTTTTGTATTGCTCTGTCTGTGTGTTTTTAAATTTCTGTTTCAAGTAACAGTTTTTAGTTGAAAGGAGTGTTTCCAGTGTATGAAGTGTAGCTTGAGTGCCTTCTCTGCCACCTTCTGGTTAATATATTTCACAAGAATTGATCATAGAGCAGATTTCAGAAAGTTTTTCCTTCGGCACAATCAATGCTGTGAAGACATAAGAATTTAGAAAAACTACAGTCATCAAGTATTATTATATGATTCTTCTGTATTTCCTTCATTTTGTGCACTGCTTTCTTGAATATTTGAAATTGCTATAAAATAATGTAACATAATGGATGTAATGAGGGACTTTAAAGAACAAGATTTCAGGCTCAGTCCCTTCTGGCCAAACTATGAACATTTGTACTGTAACTTGCTTTGCATAAAATCAACAGCTGAAAAAAATACATTTAAAATTTTTAATTCCTTATCAGCTTGCCCTGAACTTAGCTTTGTCATGGATCTTTGGAGTCAGTGGCAACAAAATAGATTCAAAACTTGTGTTAAGATGGGTCTTTTCCTTGTGAGTTTGTTTAATGCTAGAACCTATGGAATCACTGGATGTGTATGCTGCATTGGAAAATATTTCATGATCAAAATGACAGTTTTGATATTGCTTTGCACAGACGTCCACTTTTCTGTAAAAATTTCTTATTTTCAGCTGCTCCAAAGGTCACTATGGTGCCAGAGTGATTTGTTACCTAGGAATGACTAGTAGTTTGATAGGTAAGATTGGCAACAATTATTATGCCATCTCTTGTTTATCTAAAGCAAACATAACAAGGATAACCTTGCGCCATTTTAATAAAAAATGAGATAATGTCAGCACGCTTTCACTCTAGATAAGTACAAGCATTCCTTTGGGGTTGGGTGTGTCTTCCCTTTCATTTATCAAATATATTTGCAAACGTGTAAGAATGCTGGAGTAGGCTCCATGGTTTTGTGGAAATGACAGAAACCAGTTTCGTGCAATCTGGGCAGACTTGCACAGCAGTCGTACTTTGACAGTTCCCTTAAAACATCCGCGTTCTTCAGGTTCAAGGAATACTATGGGCTCTGTACACTATTGATTCTTTCTGAATTCAGTTTACTATGGGAGGTTTCCCAAATACCAACTCAAAATGAAAATTTTCAGATATTTGATAAGTTTTTATGTGTTCTTTCCTGCATATTTAGATGATGTCATCTTCTCAAAAAAGAGATGGTTTGCTTTTGTCATCAATAAAAATAATTTTAAATAAAGTGTATGTTTTGTACTTCTAATTTATGAAATAATTTCTGAGTATATATGTCAGAGTAATTTCATAACAATACAGTGACCTCTAGGTTATACAGAATGCAAAGAACAGAAATGAAAATAAATAAGAATTGGCTCAGTGACAGGAAAGCAGCTTGGCTTTATTAGAGCATTTTGTTTAGCTTCAGGTTAAAAGGAAGTCATAATTCTTTCCCCCACCTTTTCTCCCACGCTTGTTTTATTGCTCTTCGATAACTCCAGAGTTCAATGCAAGGTGAGCCCAGGGATGGAGATAAAACTCCCAAGTTCATGGCAAGGTGAACGTGCAGCCCCATGCTGCAAATCAGAGGTAACATTAAGGTCAGGGAATCTCTCAGCTGATTCAGGCTGCATTTCCTCACAGGCTCTGTACTTATGAAATGGTTTGACGCATGCAAGTCAAGGCTACTTCTGCAAATACTCAGAGCCCATCCTGAGGGCCTGTTTAAAGCAAGCCTGGGCAGGGAAAAAGTAATGTGAACCTGCAGTACTTTATGGGGAGGTAGAACCTGTTTGCTAATCCACCTCAGATACATAGGTGTGGTCCTGCTGTTCCACCACATCACAGTTTTTAAGTTTTCTGATTTATAAGAAATCGTCTTTGCATCTTGTGGCGTGTAACTTTTACTATCTGATCCCTCTGGTTAACACTTTTGATGAAAGGGGCATATTTAAATGAATTGGCTGTGAAAAAGCTAAGAATTTGGAGTTCAAGTGTTCTTAAACAAGTCAGAGTACTGAACATTTGCACTGATCAGTGTAACTATCCAATTCAGCATATTTTAATGAACAGAGAATATAAATATTTTATGCTAAGAATTAATTTTACAATATTTGTTATACATGAATTGTCCACCACAGTTTTTCTTTTTTAATTTTAATATAGTGTCTCTTTGCTGCAACCTCCCAAATCAACTAATTTGAGGTTAATCATACTTTGTTCTTTCAGGTTTATTGTCTAGCCTTCTCAAAGTCAGGTTTTAATTCACACTTAAGCTGGAAAGTGTGTATTAGTCTCATAGATTCTATTCAGAACTCTAGTTATTTCATTCATTTCTGTCCTTTTATTTTAGTTTTGGACTATGTTCAAATTTTGTCATAATGTATCATTTCTATGAAGTAGGTAATTTAATTTTATTTCTACTTTTGTGTTTATGGATATTACAAAGTGACTGCAAGTGATATACAAGAACTTGGCAGTTTTCAATTCAATTTTTGTATTGTGCTCTTTGTAAGTACAGGCCAAGTGTGCTTGGATATAATGTATTTACAGACTTAATATGTTAATGATAAGTTACAAGCTTTACTTTATAATGTACTCTATATACATAAATACAGAAATTACATCAAATGAGTAAAACAGGAATTTCAATGGATAATATAAACAAGTCAGCCACAATTCAATACTGTGTATAGAAAAACAAAAATAAATCTCTGGGAGTCCATAGTCCTTCATAATAGTCAAAGTATGACAAAATCACAGCCACAAACACTGTGCGGTAAAAATACCTAGATTCATTCTTCCTTATTGTTCAATCCCAGGGCTCCTAATGTGTCTGAATGGAAGTGGTAATTTGCATGATTAGCCTAGTGGACTTTGTTACTTATGTCAGTCTGTTAAAAGTATAAGCATTCAATGTTACCAGGAATTGTTAGATTCTAACCTGATCATTATGTTTCTTGGAACAATTATGATACCATAGATAACTCTCTTGCCATAACTCAGAGTTGTTGTTCTTTCTATTTGTCCACAAATGCTTCATAGTCATGTTTACAAAAGCATGATCATGGAGTCATTTTCTGATTGATCACTGGGAACTGAAATGTAAAATCAGCTCATGTGACCTCTCACCCTAGACAACTAAAAAAAAAATTAATGAAAACCCTTAATCAGCTTGGATGCCTTTTTAGTAGAGATATTACTGACAACTTTCTCAAAATTACAGGGCCAATTTGAAAGACCACTTGGGCTAAAATTAAATAGTGTATGTCTACTCTTAGATGTTCTTGAGGATTTCTGTGGCTATTGGGCAGTAAAGTTCAACCAAACAATTTAAACCCAAAGTCCCTTTTGCTCAGCGATGGTTAAATTTGTGCCACTTTACCTTTCACATCAGGAATGAGGCTAAATTTGTTTCCGATTTATTTTCTGCATCTTTTTCTAAAAAGTCACATACAGAAGTGAAATTTCATAACTTGTTTGGATCTGGTGACAATGGTAATAGCTCAATGAAGTTGTTTTAGTTTCAACCCATGCTGTATTGCAAATGTCAAGAGTGTAATCAAAGCATTATTGTCCCAGTGTATTGTTAAGTTGTGTACGTTGCTCGAATTGCATTAGACCGGGGTGGGCAACTTTTCTTTGTAGGCACATGAGAAAACCAGCTTGTTGAGAAGGTCTGAACACATTCTGTCAACTGTTACATTACGGTAAACATTAATTTTAAAATTAATATAGATCACATATTCGCAGATTTTGTTTAATTAATTGAACCATGGAACACACACCAATTATAGCATGCATTCTAACACAATCTACAATTTCTGATTATGTAAAACAAAAAATAAAGATACATTTTACTGCCTTAATCACTGATAAAGTATTTTGCTGTCTCTGTATCTTTGACAATTTAGTGGGATGAATTAAGTCTTTGATGAGTTTCAACTAGTGTGTTAAAGTCAGGTGTAAATCCCGATGTTGCTATGCATAGTACAGCAAACAGATGGTCATCACTAAGAGAAGATCTGTACCTGGATTTGTTGAATTTCATTAATGAGAATGTATGTACGAATATGTATGTTGATCTGAGGTAGTTGTCTCAAATGTGGGAAATTCGCCTTTGTGTGAGAATTGTAGAATGTCAGTAACGGCATTGACTTGAACTGTTCTGCCAGTAATGCATTAGACTGCAAGTCAATAAGTTCAAGTTGTACTTCACTGGGGGCACTGTCTACATCACATGAAAAAGGTGAGGAGATGGCTTTGAAGTCTTCAAATCGCCTGGAAAACTCACCATGCACTGCCCGGAACATGGCTGCATATCTGTTAAGCTGTTCAGCAGATAGATTCCTCCCTCTCGGTGTGGGAAGGTGTGTCAGTGTGTTCTTTCTGCTTGTTTAGAGAGAAGTGTCAGCTCCTTCATGAAGGCCTTGACTAGACTGTGCATATCATATGCAAAAATACCTTTGCCTTACAATCTTGTATTCAGTTCATTACTGAGTGCAGTCACATCAACAGCAAGTGCTAAATCTGATAGCCACTCAGTGCTTCTTAGTTCAGGGATGAGTATTCCTCTCATTTAATATAACTCTTGAATCTATGATTTCAGATCCCAAATCTGTTTCAGCACTTTGCCAATATTTGGTCACCTGACAGCTGTGTGGTTACCAAGATCAGTGCGATCAGTCTCATGCTCCTCCAGCAGTGTAACAAACTGTGATTTAACGACCTAGCCCAGATGAAATTTATAGTATTTGTTACAACATCAACAACATGATTAATTTTCAGCACTGATTTACATAGCAATTCTTGGTGAGTAATGCAGTGCAAAAATAGGAGTTTTTGGGCAGGGTTAATCTCAGCCACTTTTTCTTGCATTCTTTTTAAAAGTCCAACATTTTCACCTGTCACATTAGGAGAACTATTATTTGTCACACCAACGACTTTTTCCACTGCAGTCCTAACTTTTGCATGCACATACTGATTTCAGTAAATAATTCCTTATTGGTTGTTATCCCTTTCACTGACCGCCTAGAAGCCAGTTGCTCTTTCATTTCAAAGTATTTCATTATTACTTTCACAAAAATGAGCAGCTGCATTGTGTCACAAATATCACAACTCTCATCCAAAACCAAGGAGAAGAAGTCAACATTTTCCACCTTATCCTTACGCTGTAGTACCAGCTTCCCTGCAGCCTCTTTCTTCACTGGGCAGAGGATTGCCACCGACTCCAATAAGCACTCTAACAAATTCTCCATCAGAAAATGGTTTGCTGCTTTTGCTGATTTTGTGAGCTAATATATAGCTGGTTTTTACTGTTCCTTCCTTTGCTGTATGAAGCTTTGTAAAAAGACTTTGCTGTTTTTGCAGTTTAGCAATCCCTCTGCAGTCTTCACGTTCTCCCCTGCAGATAAATTTCTGTATTTTCTAGCCTGTTTGGTCTTGACATGACTGCTCAAGTTTTACTCTTTAAATGCAGTTATTTGTTCTCTGCATACCAGATAGATTGCTTTACTGCTAACCTCTGTGAAAAAATACTTAGGAGTCAAAGATTTGTTGAAAGATCTGTTTTTCGCATCAACTTTTCAGTTTTTACTGCACATCTTTCTTATGTCTTTGTACAAAATGCAGACGGGACACAGATTGAAAACAGGTGTCATCTTCCTTTATTCAATATAAAATGAACAATCTCTGTATCACCCCTTTCTCTGATGCAGTTTTTTGCAGTTTCCCTCTTTTATATCCCATCCTTTCTGATGCAGTCTCCCACTGTTTCCCATACATATTTATTGTGATCTGCATCTGCACGGTCACATCTAGCTGTAATACAGATTGACATAACTAGTCAAGTACTTGCCATCCGCATCTTCCATTGGCCAGACAGAACCAAACCAAGAGACACATTTGACCTTATTCCAAAATTTTTTAAAATATACCTTATGTGTTGAATTTAGAAGCTCTTCTTTGGTTTATTACTTTGCTGCTAGTGGACACTCCACTTAGTAAGTTTCTTCATGTCATATATGTGTGTATGAGAGTGTGATATTCCTTTTCACTGTATAGGTAGTCCCCGATTTATGGATATCCGACATTCAACTTACAAACAGGGCCACAGCTGCTCCTTCATCTGTCTGGGGGACGCAAAGCAGGCTCCTCAGTAACTGCCGCTCCGTCATCTCCGGCCTGGGGACGCTGCAATCGGTGGCTGAAGGGGTCAGTTTTGCTGCTGTCGCAGTGTAGTGTCCCTCCGGCGGCTCCCGTTGATTCATTCTCAGTGGGTGGCTGGGTGCACGGCAAGCGCTCATTTGCAGGATGGAGGCTTGATGGGGCGGAGGGGGGTGGTTCGCTGCACGCCCACCACGCCGCCGAAGCTACTGCTCCTGACTGGACGGAGGCTGGATGGGGCAGAGGGGGGTGTTTCACTGCCTGCCCACCACACAGCCTTGCAGTGTCCCTCGAACGGCTGTCACCGTTTGGTCTTGGTGGGTGGCTGGTGATGCTGCAAGCGGTGACCCAGTTGTGGCTGAACTGGAGGCCATTGAGGGTGAATAGGGTGGCGGGGGGCAGCATTGTAGTGTGAACCGTCCCTCACTGCCCCCATTTGCAAGCCTGCTTATACTGTTACGTACATAGCAGGAAGTTGCCTCTTATTCAGTACATCAGACGTGCTGACGAGGGGTCCCTTCCTGCTGTGATAGCGTGTACAGTGCTGTACAGAAGAGCTCATCTTAACCTTTTGTCCTCATCCTTCAACAATGTCTCTGAAACACAAATCTGATGCAAGTGCTGGTGATACAGTAAAGAAGAGAAAAACCATCACCATGGAAAATAAAGTAGAAATAATAAAAAGGTCAGAGAGAGGTGAAACTCCATCATTTATTGACAGAGCACTTGGTTACAATTGGTCAAAAATAGCATTTATTAAAATAATGTACCTGTTCCGACTTAAATGCAAATTCAACTTAAGAACAAACCTGCAGTCCCTATCTCGTATGTAACCCGGGGACTGCCTGTATTTCATACATCAGCAATCCTCCGTTTATACCCGTACTACACAAGACCAGCGAGTCTTTTATTTACTTGATTCAAATTCAGATATTTTCACAATGTTGCTCTTTCTTTTTATTAATCATAGTGTATGTGCCAGTTTTTTTTTTTACTTAAATTGCAAACATTAACTCTAACCATCTATAAACTAATTCTAGCATTAGTAAAATGAAAATTATACATTTACATATGCTTCAGAATGGAAACTGAAACTGAATGGAAGATGTCAGGAATTACAACAAATTAAATTTAAAATATTTGTAGAATGAAGCTTAGATTTGACTTAAATTATTATAACATGCCAAATTAGTGCTCTATCATTAGTTTTTAAGAGTGTATTTTATTTCTCCCAAGGGGAAATGTAGCTTTTAAATTTAAGAAAATATTTTCTGGTTTGTTCCTAGCTCCTAGATCTGTTCATTCAGTGGGACTGGTCTACCTACCTGGCTGATTTTGGTCGACCCAACTGCAGATACCTCAGGGTGAATCCACACATTGCACTAGCAGTCCTGGAAAAGTGAGTATCATAATGACGTCAGTATGTTTTCTGTTTTGGTGAAGGGCTTGGAACCACAACAGGTCAGTATATAAATTATTTAAAACGAACTTATAATATCTACCAAAATGTCATGCTCAGTCAGAGTCAGAGTGGATAATGCATATATATATAAACAGTTTTAATGTGTTTCAGAGCAAATGTCTCAGATATGTTATTAGAGATCAAATGACAGAATAGGTGGTGCACAACATGACAATCTGAACCTACAAGAAGAAAAAGAATGCTGCATTCAACTTTTCTGTGAGGATATCCTGGAAGGATAGTCAGGATCGTCTGAGATTAAAAAAAAGTGGAGTATATCCTGCCATTGAAAACTTTTTTTTAGGCGTTCCAAAACACTATCAAAAGCTGTCATCAAGCACAGTTTGTGTATTATATAAATTTAAAAGCAAGCTAAGGAAACTAATCACATATCTGAACACATATCTGCAGTCAGGGGACACAAATGTCTCACAGTACACAGAAAATACATTATAAACATGACAAAAATGATCACAAGACCTGATAATTTTTCAAAAAATATCAGTTCTACACCAGTAACATTTAAAGGGGTGAAGATACCAAGCAATAACAGTTCTGAAAAGAGGTTTCCAAATCAGTTTTCCAGTCAATGTCAATATCACATATTTAAATAAACGTTAGGTGGAAAGTCAATAACATAATAGCATAACCCTCCGGTTTTAATAAAGTATATCAAATCCAAAAAAATATGATAACTAAATGATAAGAAGCGGAATTTATATAAATAAAACATCTACTCAAAAGTATTAGGGGAATTGTAAGCCATGAAACCTTCTGCAGTATGCTGTACATTAGAGCACTAGTTATGAATCATCAATTTGGCAGTTTTTAAAGGCATTTACTTTAAAGGTTTGCCAAGCTGAAATGATAGCAGTTTTGAAATTTTAATTCAAACAGTACACTACAGCAATAATGCTTGCTTGACTAGAAGCATGTTGCCCTTCAGATTATAAAACCTAAGAGAAGTATGAAAAATAGTTCAACTGATGTCAAATACTAGCTTAGAATTAATTTCTTAGTGAACGTACTCTGCTAACCACATTAGGAGGTTCAGTGGTTATTTGAGGTGAATAACAAAATTGTGTGAAATTGAGAAAAAGGCAAACGCACTCACTTAAATTTGCTGCTCCCATAGATATCCGTAACAAAGAAAAAAATAGTCACTTTGTAGCAGTATTGCAAGTTTATTCCCAACTGGCAAAACTGTTAAGAAACAAAGACTTACCTAAAGCTTGGCTAGTGAGTGTTTTAATAAATGTACAGTATGTTAAAACCTTTTAATGAAAGCTAATATTTTTTTTAATGTAGAGAAAATTGAATTCACTTGTGTCCTTTTTTAATCTCATTATAAACAGTATCTGAGGAATATAAAAATACATCTATGATTTAAAATGTTTAATGGTATAAAAATATAGCATATAGTTTTCATCATTACTTTATAAGTTTGAAAATACACTCAAACTATTTTTGATCATATTTGTTTTTAACATGTTATATTTCATATTGATTAGTCATGCTTTTTCAGTGGGAAAAGTCAAAGGAACTTGCAGTTTTCTCTTTCTTAGTATGTCAGTTATCCTTCTTTTGACAGATTGCTGTTCTGTTCATTGAAACTTTGTATTGGAAGTTATTAATTTCAAAAATCCTGCAATATAAATTTTATAGGAGGCACCTGCTTTGCTGGTCTTTTTTTATTAAACATATTTTTGTCTTACACTATAATGTGGGCAAATCACACATTTACATATTAAGTCCTGAATTGCAATTATAGCCTTTTGAATAAGAAGTGCATTTCTTATTATGAGAAATCACTTAACAGATTATAGCATGTTTTCTGGATTCCTTTTTAATTTTAAAAGTCTGGATAGCAGAGAAGAGTAACATTATTTTGTTTGATTGTGAAGATTAAAATGTATGTACCTTAAATCCAAAACCTGTTTAAAAAATCAGTTTCATTACATACAGTTTATTACACAAAAATATTCTTTTTGCAACGTCATCAAAATTCTGCAGCATTATTCAGTTTACATTATCAATAGTGTGGAATGTAGTGAGTTCCCTTAACAACCCACAATGTGTGTGTTCTTAAAAGTGAACAAGTATATTTGTCAGTCACTGACCAAAACCAAGAGACATTATTACTGTGCTAAAAGTGAAAATCATCAACCAGCATAATGCTTCAAAAGGTGTGTGCCTATGCATGTTAGCGATGGAGAATGTCCAGAAGAGGCTCTTTCTGACTATGAGTAGAGGTCAGTGATGTGGATTTTTAAAATATATTATTTTAGGTTATGTGCAAAAAATATTCTTATTTGTTTTCATTGTGCTTTTATGTTTCATCGCATTTTTATAAAATATCATTTTTGTCTGTTATCTTAATTATTTTTTGTATGGGTAGATTGTTCTGACCGTGTCAATGAGATGTGTCCTTCTATGTAAGAAAGTTGGATTAGATTGAATATGCAGTTGTCACTGTATTAATATTAACATGCAGTTATCATTTACAGAGCATAACTAATTAATTACGTACAAGTAGAGGATCAGGAGAATTAAGTTTAATTGTAAACAAATTACAAGAGATGCATGATTGCAACATCAAAGACAACAGGTCACCCTGAAGATAGAGTTCCCTGTTTTCTCACCAGCTTTTCTCTTTTATGTCTTTCGCATTCTGCTATCCCTACCAGGATTTCCAGGGCGTAAGTATCCCACATTGAAGGCAGTCTTGTTTAAGTGAATTATTCCTTATGCTACTGCCTCCTTACTAACAATATTCCCTTAGATTTGTTCTGTTTGCATGCAGCTGCCTTTTCCTGATCTACTTATGCCTTGCATCTTGGAATCTTTGCTGGCTTTCTCTATCTTTCCCATTCAGTGTGCTGCAGTTTGGAAATGCTTGTTTAATTTTTTATATCCACAACAGTAAAATACTTTTTAAACATGGAAGGTGTGAAAAGGATGCTGTATAGCGCCCAACCCGGCACTGACTGATACAGAGGCACGTGTAAAAACCAAGCACACTTTTATTTTTCTTCAGATGGAGGGCACGTCTTCCCCGTGAACCCCCCAGCCACAACACAGTCCCAAAAGCACTTAATACACACAACACAATCCTTCCTCTGGCACCACCACTCCTCCCAGGCAACCTCGTCCTCTTCCTCCCGATTCTGGCCGCTGAGTGGTGGTCGCTGGTTCCTTTTATAGTTCACCCGGAAGTGCTCCAAGTATTTGGTCACCGAGTTCCGGCTGCACTTCCGGGTGTGATGCGTATGCTGCCCACATGGGCTCAGGAGTCCCAAACACAGCACCCCCTGGTGGTGCCAGCAGGACCCAACAGGGCTGCCCCTAACTCCAATTCCCATGGAGCCCTGTGGGAAACCGAGGCACTGCAGCAGGTTAGAATGATAAGGGATAAAGATGGAAACATACTCACAAGCTAGGAGAGAGTGTTGAGCAGATGGAAAGAGTACTTTGAGAGGTTGATGAATGAAGAGAATAAAACAGAGAGAAGGTTGGATGATGTGAAGATGCTTTGTATTGCATCTTTGTGGACCTGGAGAAAGCATATGACAGGGTGCCTCGAGAGGTGCTGTGGTATTGTATGAGGAAGTCGGAAGTGGCAGAAAAGTACATAAGAATTGTACAGGATATGTACGAGGGAAGTGTGACAGTGGGAATTGTACTGCGCCTATAGGACTGAATGGTAAGGCTTTTGTCACAATGGGTATTTTCTTACCACTTGCACATTATGGAAGGAAAGATAGTTCTCTTTCACTTCACTTTCAATAGTTAAGTATTTAAATACCCGTGAATTTACTTATTATGTTTATAAGGCTTACTTATGAGCATTTTGGAGTCTTTTCAGCTGTTTTTTGTCTGCCACCTCCTGACTCATGGATATAAGTTAACCCCCACATATGATATACATTTTTACTCATTTGATTTCTAGATATGCAGAACATCAAGCTTTTTGGGGTTCTCCCCATTTTGGGAACAAAAAAAATGACTTAAAGTTTCTCCTTGTCAGAAATCTTCTTAAAAATAAAAAATGGGTATTGGTAATATGGTTGTGTGTATAGAAGATTATTCATGGCAAAATTAAATGTAAAAAAAAATGTTAACTACTTTGAAAGGCAATACGTATGGAAGTGGGACGTTTCATTTTGGCAGTTTTGTCATGTAACAATTTAAAACATACCAACCAAACAATTGGTTGCTTTTCACAGTGGCACTCAGGTTTCATATCAGTTTAAAATAAAATACAAAAATGTATTGTATTATTGCATTTTACTTCATGTCCATGGAATGCATGTCATAACTAAAAGCAAAGCAGACTTGTATTTTGCTTAGAGACTGCTCCATTTTGTTTGAATTTTAATTCAAGACCACACTTAAATCGTGCTATAGGTAAATGTAATCAAATGACAAATCAGCATGAAAAAGTTGGGCAAGGGGCGTCATCATTTGGGCTGTTGCATATAACCTATTTCTAGAATTTTTTTTTCCATTTACATGTTCATTATGTATAATTATATATCTATGTATCTAATTTATGTTTAAGCATTATTTTTACTTTTCAGTCTGTTTCATGTTTTTATCATCAGTAAGAATGAAAATTAATCTCCTCACAAATAAAGTTCTATCTTGGTCTCATCAGACACCTGAAGGACTCTGAGATGGTGAGAAATAAGATTCTCTGGTCTGATGAGACCAAGATAGAACTTTTTGGCCTTAATTCTAAGCAGTATGTGTGGAGACAACCAGGCACTGCTCATCACTTGTCCAATACAGTCCCCACAGTGAAGCATGGCGGTGGCAGCATCATGCTGTGGGGGTGTTTTTCAGCTGCAGGGACAGGACGACTGGTTGCAATCGAGGGAAAGATTAATGCGGCCAAATACAAGGATATCCTGGACAAAAACCTTCTCCAGAGTGCTAAGGACCTCAGAATGTGCCGAAGGTTTACCTTCCAACAAGACAATGACCCTAAGCACACAGCTAAAATAACGAAGGAGTGGCTTCACAACAACTCTGTGTGACTGTTCTTGAATGGCCCAGCCAGAGCCCTGACTTAAACCCAATTGAGCATCTCTGGAGAGACCTAAAAATGGCTGTCCACCAACGTTTACCATCCAACCTGACAGAACTGGAGAGGATCTGCAAGGAGGAATGGCAGAGGATCCCCAAATCCAGGTGTGAAAAACTTGTTGCATCTTTCCCAAGAAGACTCATGGCTGTATTAGCTCAAAAGGGTGCTTCTACTAAATACTGAGCAAAGGGTCTGAATACTTAGGACCATGTGATATTTCAGTTTTTTTTTTTTTAATAAATCTGCAACAATTTCAAAATTCTTTTTTTTGTCTGTCAATATGGGGTGCTGTGTGTACATTAATGAGGAAAAAAATTAATTTAAATGATTTTAGCAAATGGCTGCAATATAACAAAGAGTGAAAAATTGAAGGGGGTCTGAATACTTTCCATACCCACTGTATGTTTCGTACAGATAATTAAGCTTTTTGATACTAAATGCAGCACCTCAGAAGTTGGATTTGATTGTAAGTTTTCTGCAAATATGTTTATAAGGAAAGGAGCTCTTCTATATAATAGAAATAGAGGAAATTAAATTAACTTAGCCTCTGTATTCTTTCCTATTCCACAGAAGTTATAGCTAATAATATGTAAATTATGTAATTCTTAAAGGTAAGGTTTACATTTTACTAGCATTATGTAATCTGGCAAGCTGGTGCCACAGCAGACTTAGGACTATGAGTGCAAATTCAAACAGTGTACCCATGTTTAAGACTGGGTGAAGGCCACAGCACATTTCCTTTGCAATAAGTTGTTCTGATTAACTTGTCTTTATTTTTGATCAGTCTTTCAAGTTTTGTTAAATTATGCAATTTAAGGTGAAAAACATTTTTTATGTTATTGATTTTAAGCAGTTATACTGTAGCATGTGAACACGATTTGCGCTTCTTAGGCTTGCATCCTCAAGGAGAAAAGTAAATTTCTTTTGTTGAAAATGCAAATAATAATAATACAGTACATTTTATTTAATTGTGCATTTCAAGCAATTTGAAGGGCACATTAGAAGATAAAAACATAAAGCATCAACACTGTAGATATTCTGTGAACATGTACACAACTGAATTACATCCTTTTCATAAATATTTTATGCCTTAAAATGATACTGTATAATGTTTTAGCTTTTTTATTAAATAGTTTGCCATTAATGATAAGGAAATTCACTGGTCAAATCTACTTGATAGTAATCTATACTAATAAAAGGCAAAGCCCTCACTGACTCAATCACTCACTCACTGACTGACTGACTCACTCATCACTAATTCCCCAACTTCCCGTGTAGGTAGAAGGCTGAAATTTGGCAGGCTCATTCCTTACAGCTTACTTACAAAAGTTGGGCAGGTTTCATTTCGAAATTCTACGCGTAATGGTCATAACTGGAACGTATTTTTGTCCATATACTGTAATGGACTGAGCTCGATGGCCGTGGGAGGCGGAGTTGCGTGTCGGGTCATCACGCCTCCTACGTAAGGACGTAGAAAACAAGGAAGAGCTCCAAAGAGCGCTGAACAAAAAAAACGCCATTTCACAATTGAGAAGGCAGCAAAAGATTAGGAAGCGAGTGATGCATACAAGCATATTCATAAGTGCAGCTACTGCGGAAACAAAGCACGGTGTGAACCGTAAGTTTAAATTAAGTTTATAGACACAATCCCGCTGCCGTTTGTCATGCCTACGACAAGTATGGTAATCGCGAGATACAAGTTTAATGAGAAGACACAAGGTATAAACAAGACTTTGGATCACTTTGTAACGGAGTTAAAATTGCTGTAGCAAGAAACTTTTAAGTGCCGGGTCTTAGCTAACATTAAATAAAGCCGTGGACATCGCGAGATCGCACGAGCACAACTGAGAAGCTTCGATGCATGTACTCCGAGCAGCTCACGTCATCTAACTTTGCAGGACTGGAAAAGATTAAATTAAGTTCATACACACGCTACCGCTAAATATTCGCAGGCAATTTCCACAACTTAATACCGGGAATGCCTGTTGATCATCTTACATTCACGAGTACCAATTTGGGTGGTGAACACTTCAATGAATGAAACCTGTTATCTTTACAACGGTTGACAAACACGGAATATAACTTGAACACAACACATCTTCCAAATACAAACCTGATTGAAAGAAATAATGATAATCAAATCCTTGATGACAGCAACACTCATAACGGTCACAAAACTATTACATTGACAATCATGTTACGTTATTTTTAAAATGTTTCCTTTTCTTAGCACAAGCACAGCTGAGAAGCTTCGATACATGTACTTAACGCGTTAAAATAAATAACGCATTTAATCACACTTTGCATTCCAAGCAAAGGGTAACTTTTGTCAATGCATGATTTCCTGGTACATCGTTTACATTGATGCACACATCAGAGCTACAAAAATGTAAGAGTCGAAAGAAAGCGCGTTGCTATGACTGATCGGAGGCAAATTTCATTTCAAAAGACTACCCGACGGAAGCCTTGATAAAAGCATGGTTTTGTGCAAACTGTGCAAAAATGAGTTTGCATACCACCGAGGCACTTCAACCTTATGGTACCATCTAAATGCAAAACATGTTACAGCGAGCATAGAAACTGTGTATGCTGTTAGCACTAGCAGTACGAGTTTGAGTACCAACAATAGGTGTCGGCAGCCCAAACCTCATTGAAATGACTGGCTTCAGGACCAAAATTAGTAAGTCAACATCGGTCAAACTTACAAATTCTCTTGCAAAATAGATTGCTTTGGACTGTAGACCACTAACAGTGGTGGAAGATAGGGGGTTAGGAAATGTGCTACAGTTAGCGTCAGGAGATCCAACTTTCCAACTGCCGTGCTGAAAGACTATTTCAAGTAAAATTCAACAGCTTTATGACACTGAAAAGCAAGCAAAATTAGATACATTACAGAAAGCGGACTTTGTGGCTCTTACTGTGGATCATTGGACTTCCGTGACCGTTAGTAATTCTAATTACATCTAATTACAAAATGTTCAATGATCACACTGTTTTAGCCTAATGTACAAAATAATTTTGGCTAAGGTTACTCAGAGTTTAAAGGTGAAGCTGGTCAAATTACCTTTTATGTTTCTGCCTTATTTTTTTAAGAAGAAAAACTGCACTTTATGTTGAAATTTTTGTTATTATTATTTAAAGACAATACCATTCTGAAAATGTACTTTAAGTACTTAAAATACCACTTTATTTTTAAGTCTGCCCAATTTTAGCCAGGGATGATATTTTTGTTTCTGTTTTGAATTGAAATGCAGTTTAAATGCATTTTTTTTTTTTTTCAGAAATTAAAAGAGCTTGAGTTTACAATATTCATGTCCATGTCTATTATTTGATTCTGTCGCCCACTAAAACCCTTTTAAAATTAAAAAAAAAACATTTGCGATTTGGGGCAAATTTTCATGTGTGATTACATTCGATTAATCAAGATTAATTAATTACACAGCCTCTAATTAATTAGATTAATTTTTTTAATCAAGTCCCACCCCTAATATATATA
>JANRMT010062807.1:46486375-46558429 GCA_026402145.1 Polypterus bichir lapradei
TATATATATATATGACAGCAACACTCATGACAATGACAACACAATTACATTGTTAATCATGTTACGTTATTATTAAAATGTTTCCTTTTCTTTTTCATTACTTCTTTAACACCCTAATTCTCCGCTGCGAAGCGCGGGTATTTTGCTAGTCTGTTCTAATAAAAGGCAAAGCCTTCACTGACTCACTCACTCATCACTAATTCTCCAACTTCCCGTGTAGGTAGAAGGCTGAAATTTGGCAGGCTCATTCCTTACAGCTTCGGTGGTATGATGCCACTGTTGGCCGCCATATTGAACTTTTCAACGGTCTTTGTTACTTATGGTCCCATCTTCAAGAAATTTGGTACGCGGGTTCCCAACGCTAACTGAATCCTACTTACGTACATATATACGTCCATAGCCTGCAGCTCGGTCACCGTGTGAGGCGGCGTTGGGTCCCCCATCCCAATGCCTCCCACGTTGTTGGCTGCCTGTCTATATAAGGCTGTCCTTCGCTCCGGTCTCTACATTCCCTTCCTTGCTTCGCCACGGGATTCACGTGTCCCTGCTGATAACTTCAGCCTTTTTATTTAATCCACGGCTTCTCCGCTGTTTTATTGTTCGTTTATTACGATTATAGGTATTGTGTAGGTATTTTAGACTTACTTTACATTGTTCAGGTACCCATTTCCTTTATCATTCCAACCGTACCCCCATTAACATTAACATGTCTATCGAGGTGATCACCATCGATCAAAGAACTGTCACTTACCGAGTGGTTTCCATGCCTGGAGATTGCACCTGCCTTTTCCATTCTCTTTGTTACATATTGCACGGCCATATCAGGCTCACTCGTGATATCCGGAGGAATATAGTGTCTTATGTATTGAATGACTGGGACAGGTTCGAAGTGTGGACTGATGATGGTACAGGAGATAATTATACTGCACAGGAGCACTATAAGAGTGAAATGCTTAAGCCCTTCACCTATGGTTCTGCATGTGAGTTGATGGCTGCCGCTGAATTGTTTGGTTGTCGCTTTCAAGTGTACCGAAATGGCCAAATAATTTACACCTTTCGACAACCGCCAATGACTATTAAACATCTTAGATTCACAGGTGACGATTTCAGTAGTGGACACTTTGATGTTTATGAATGTTTAAACTCTCAAAAGCTGGATGTGAAGTTATCAATGAAACTGGTTGTATGCTTACAACGCTTGACAGATGCTGAATGTCACTTCAACACAAGTCCTGCAAATACTGTTGTAGTTGAAACAAACCATGAAACTCAAACCGATTATGAGAGCAGCAATCCAAGCTGTGAGATTTCAGACAAGATTACTTTTCACATGACCAAATGCACGTTTCATGCTCAAGAGTAAGCTCAGCGCACAGCTTGATCATATTTTAACCGGAGGGCCGAAATAACAATGTGGTATACGAAGAGATCCTTAACAAATAATTATTGGTATATTTTCCCTCAGTTTAAAAAGGTTCAATTTTCTTTTTAATAAAAATTTTAAGGCAGTACTTCGCCGCAGCAAAGCGCGGGTATTTTGCTAGTAATTAATATAAAATAGTGCACCTAAGCAACCAAATCTTATTACAAGTATTATTGGAAACATTTCAACATTCCTTTTTTGTTTTTAAAAATATTATTGTGTTTATTGTGGTATTGACTAATAAAACACATTACACCAAAGTCATGCAGAGGTTACTCAATGCATTACCATTCATTCATTCATTCATCTCGTGCTTACTTACAAATCGTCTACACAGCAGACATAATGGAAATGGAAAAGGACACTGATTAGCACTGCTGCATTTAAATCTCAAGCACAGTCATTGTCTGTGTGAAGCCTTCATGTACCCTGCTTCCAAAATGGGTTTTTCTTCCACTACCACAAAGACATGCCTATGTGTGCAATTAAAAGGTTATTGATTCTAGCTTTTTGGTTTTTTTTTTGCTTTGTGCTGGGCTTAAATTGCTTCAAAGGATGATCAGTAGTTTTGAAAAATATTTCTTGAAAATATTCACAGTTGTTACAATAGAATTAAAAAAGTACACAAAAACTAAATAAGAGCAACAGTTGGAGCGTGAGTTCTAACTCATCATAAACATTAGAGGCTACAGTATAAATTATTAAAAAATAACAGTAATAATAATCCTTGGATTGGCACAACATTGGAGGCACAGATGCATTAAAATTAATTTTGCTACAGGTTTGGAGTAGGCTTTGACTGCATTGCTGAAGTCTTATTTAATTCAAAGTATACTGTGACATTGTGTATTAACTGGATGATGATATGGCCCAAGGATATAGCTAACAAGAATCACAGGTAAGAATTTAGTTCGAATCATTATACTTCAGTTTCATGTAATTTTGTAATCATGTTAGACCAGCCTGCTTACAGTTTTTCAGGGACTTTAAATTCCAAGTTTATGGGGGCTACATTATAAGATTATGATTATATTGTCAATGACGTTATATGTTATGTTAGTGGGTTAAATACAAAGTTACTCACTCTATATGTATTGGAGCACAAAAGAAATTCTTTTCACTACTGTGACAAAAAATTTAATCATTTTAGAGAAATGTGCAATGAGAAAAAAGAAAACCTGTTAATTATAGTCTTAATTGTTACATGTTTTCTGAAAAGTTGTTCTTTGACAAGGATTTGATCATTTTAAAGAAATGTGCAAAGAGAAAAAAGAAAACCTGTTATTACAGTCTAATTGTTACGTTTTTTTTTAAATGTGCCTCACACACAAATGGCTCCTGTCTTGTGACCAAATTTTTATGTACAGATACAACCATGGTGTCTCTGGCTGTAGCAATATCTACTTAGAATAATTACAGTGAATTGCCATTGTGAGCTGATGAATTTGCAGATGCCCTCCTCATTAAGCAATTTAAAGACAGCTTGTAGCTAAGTTTCTGTCTTCTATCTTTTAAACCTGTTTATGCTGAGCAAGGAAGCTGCAATTTATCCCAGAAACCTTTGGATGCAAGGCTGGATCAATTCCTGGACAGCCCAGCCTATCACAGTCTGATCTGACACAAACTCACCAGAGCAAATTTAACATTGCTAATCCACCTAACCTGCATGTTTTTGGACTATGGAATAAAACCCAAGCACCTAGATGAAACCCATTGAACACAGGTAGAACTTGCAAACTCAACACACAGGTCACCTGTTGACCTCAGCCTCACGTTTGTTTATTAGGTTGTGTGTCTGACGAATTTATTGACATTAGATTCAGTTAAGATTTTAGTACACTGTGATATCAGATTTGAATTACTTACAAAAGCACTCAAAAAATAGATACTACTGTGTTGGCCCCTTGAACAAGACCCTTAACTTGAAAATTGTTCAAGGGGTGCCTTACATTGGCTGTGCCTGTGCTCTGACACTCAAGGGCCATGCCAAAAGACAATTTCCCCTCAGGGATTTACAAAATATAGCAAAAAAAAAAAAGTAAAAATCAGATATAAGTTAAAAATCAGAATTGGGTGGCTACCAGATATTATCTGTGGTTCTAACTTAATTGCTTCCCAGAAAATTCTTCGTCAAAACCTCCTGATTGAAAGATTTGCTGCCAGTCAGATATCTCATCCCACCCATCCTACTACGTCACACACTCATTTTATCCCATCCTGTCTAAAGACTGTGAAGAGCTCTCTGCTCTTTGCTACAGTATTTTCTCCAAACTGCTGTAATGTGCACTATGTAATTTATAAAACTGTAAACTGTTGATAATTTTTTTTTCTTGGGCACACACACAGTTTTTATATTCATGCTTTCAGGGAGTTCCACAGGGTTTATTAGGAGATCCCAAGACCCCGTATCAAGCACCTTATCTTCAGGGCACAAGGAAGATTTATAAGGTAGTGATGACCCCTTATCATATTTCAGTCTGTTCATAACAAGTGTGACAACATGTTAGAGATTGTTGTAAGTGAGATCAACAGACATGATCTGTTGCTGCAACCCAGAGGCAGGTGGCACAGAAAGTCTTGAGCAAAAAATGTTTCATATGTTTGCGTTTTTTTGCCAACAATTTACCTGTCTCTTGACAAAAATTCTTTCAGGTATTCTGTATAGTTTACACACCTGAATTAAATTCTGTTTTTTGCCTATCACTTGCACCTTCACCTGCTAGCACTCTTACTCATTGCTCATTCACTACTTGCTATACTTCTGCATTATCTACTTAATTCCAGGGTACTGCTAAACTATTATTCTGTGGTTCCCTCACTACAGTCAAGTGAAGCCTAAACAGTGGAACAAAAATGTTATTACTAATAGCCTGCAGTAAACGGAATCAGCCTAGAACCCATCCCCACTCCAAAGAGCTTAATCTAATCAAGAGTCTGAGGGCGTGAAAAAAGAGCCAAGAGTGGAGAGGAAGAGATGTGAAAGGGGTTTAATGCACAACTAGGGCTTTGACAATTTCAGAAAGCTGATGGCAAGATTCGATAAAAAAAACAAAAGTTGAACTGTATGGTACTCCAGTATAAAGATTACAATTATGATTAGTTTTGTTGTTAAGTTATTGTTTGCATTGTCATTTTTGCTCCCCCTAATGTTTTGCAAGTCAGTGTTCTTTAAAAAGAAGTCTGGAAAAAATATCTTAATAAGTGAGCGAAGGTTTTGAAATTAGTGACAAATCCCTTGCACAAAACAAAATTTCAGGATGCAGTAAGTTTGAAATTGTTGTTGATAATCACATTCTGCTACTTAATTTCAGAAATGTTGCTATAATTCAGTTTCATTACTCTTTAAATTGTATTGACTCTGTTATTGTTAATTTTGACTGTAGTAAATAGTTTCACTTTAAGGCCAAAAATCAATATGCTGCTTATTACATTCTCCTTTTTATTTTAAAAGTGCTTTTATCGTTACTTTTTTGATTTTTAAAAATTCCCATGTGTTAAGAGAAATATAGCCTAATGTTATGGTTGGACACTAACCTTCCAAACACAAGCCAACTTATTAAGCCACTGAACTACTTATTTAGCCTCTGTAGTACTCAGCTTCTCATTGAAAAGTAGCAAACTAAATGAGTGAAATTCAAGGCATTGTTTTCAAAGAAAGTCGATTATAGTGATAGTTTTAGTAGCAACTCTGTGTGTGTGTTTACAGTACTGAGATCATTTTAGAGTTACACTGAATGGGCTTGAGTCCTCAACAGTGATGATCCTGCAAGCTGGATCATACCTGGGGAAACATGCCACGTGGCCGTAGTGGTGTAACTAACGCTCCCTCGCAATGCACGTACTGTGCCTCATTCAGGACTCTGTGAGCAACTGCTTATTCAACACAAAGTCAAACCAGTGGTACCCAAGGATTCTCCCAAGAGACACAGTAGCAAAAGGAGTCCAGTCTTCCTCTCGGGTCACTGGATAGCCATGTCTGGCAACCTTATGGCAATACAGGAAGCACCAGGACTCTAAAGACTTGGACCTTCGTCCTTTTGCATAGATATGGGGAGCGCCACGTATCCCTTTCCAGCAACCTCATGACCCCCCACTCTCTTCCAATCCATCTATTGACTTCATAGGAAGAGTTATAAGAAACATGAATGTCGCTACAGAGGTAAGTGAACCTCTCAACAAGGCTGACACTCTCTCCGCAAACAGACACATTACTGATGGCTGTGCCCAAGAGGTCATTAAAGGCCTGGATCTTGGTTTTTATCCAGGATACTCTGACTCCACGTTCAGTCTCTCAAGAGCCCCGATCAGAGCCTCCATTGACTCTGCAAAGATCATAGCATCGTCAGCAAAATCAAGATCAATGAATCTTTCTTCACCAATAGGTGAAGGGGATCCTGCAAAGTCTCGGGACGTCCCACAGGTCAACCCAGTCAACTGTGTAAAACACTTTACAAAAATCGACAAAGGCTGCAAGTAAACTCTGCCGATATTCACATTTGCACTCGATGAGAACCCTTATTGCTATGAGGCAGTCAGTGATATACTTCTAGGCGTAAAACCAGACCAGTCGTTGGTAGGTGAGCAAAGGATCATGGTTCCTATTGAGCATGACCCTAGCAAGGACCTTACTCTGCACCGAGAGCAGTGTTATCCCCCTGTAGTTGCTACAATTCAGGCATTCACCATTCCCTTTCCCAATAGGGACAAGTACCATTTTCCAGTGAATTTGGATGATGCCCATCTCCCAAATGGAAGCAAAGATTGCTTGCAATGCCAGGAGGACATCCTTGCCACCAGCCTGGTTAAGTTCACCCCATATACCACAGATCCCTGCAGCCTTCCCTAGAGATTGGGTGGTTCACAGCTAATTGGAAAATCAGCTTCAAGAACCATGGAACTAGCTTTGAGCACTGCTTAATTAACAACTGAACATTAAGTGCAATGCTTTTTATTTTCAAAAAATTTCTGCAAGTTGCTAATGACACATTTTTCATTTTCTTAATATTCCCTAAATATGGTTCCATCCTGCAGTCTATTTCATAACCCTGCTTTCATTCAGTATTGTGCACCAGAAAGTTAAATTAAACTGCTGAAATAAGAATTAATTACTAGAATTTACTTCAGGAAGTGGTCCCCAATCAAACAAAATGCAAAATATTTCTTCATTTGCACCTGCATCAGGAATGAAGTAGCTTCCAAAGCACAGGTAGTGCAAAAGACACTGCTGCCCAGATTTAATTCAATATAGGTTAAATTTTAGTAAAATAGTTCAACATCAATGGGAAATATCCAAATATGATAAAATCAGACCATCATAAAGGCGTCCATGGTCATGTCAGTGTATGGGGCTCAAACATTCTCTATGTGTTTCCATCTGCTTTAATTGCTTCTGATTGTTTTGATTGTGCATTTTGATCACTTCATAGATATTTCTTTTTATTTCTTATAAAAGTAGCAAACCATGTTCTCATGCATGCCATATTTGTGGCCTTCATACACGAAGGAATGTTCTTATTGCAATCGATTGATGTATCTTTTGGGTAGTCCTGAGAAGATTGTGTTAAAGTAATCTAGTCGACTTAAAACAAAAGTGTGAACTAATGTTTAGGCATCTTGCAAAGTTATAAGTGATTTAATTTTTGCTATATTTCTTAAGTGAAAAAATGCTGTCCTAGTCAAATCAAGTCAAGTTGGGGAGCATGCACTAGTACAGTGAGTTGCCGCACCCACCACACAATGAAACAGCTCAGGGTCCCGGTTGGCAACCCCCCCAGGCAGAAATGCGGTCCAGTCCCACCCTCTGGAAATGACCCTCTATCTGTCACAGCCAGGTGTTACGTGGGCGACCCCTTGGCCTGGTCCAGCCACTCGCGTCCCCAGCAATGAGGATCCTATGAGCTGGATCACACCCAGGGAAATGCGCCACATGGCCGTAGTGCGTAATTGATGCTCCCTCACAATGCAGGTAATGTCCCTCATTCGGGACTCCATGAGCAACCGCTCATTCGACACAAAGTCAAACTAGCGGTACCGAAGGATATTCCAAAAAGAGACAGTACCTAAGGAGTCCAGTCTTCATCTCAGGTCACTGGATAGCATCCATGTCTTGCAACCATATAGCAAGACAGGAAGCACCAGGACTCTAAAGACTTAGTCCTCTGTTCTTTTGCATAAATATCGGGAGCGCCACACATCCCTTTCCAGCAAACTCATGAAACCAAACAACCCCCCCCCCCCCCCCCCAATCCCATGCTCTCCCAGTCTGTCTACTGACTTCATAGGAAGAGTCACCAGAGACATGAATGTGACTGCTAAGGTAAGTAAAGGTTGACACTCTCTCCGCAGACAGACACACTGCTGTGTGCTGTGCCTAATATGTTATTAAAGACCTGGATCTTGGTTTTTATCCAGGATATTCGCAAGCCCAGGCACTCAGACTCCTTGCTCAGTCTCTTGAGCACCCTGTTCAGAGCCTCCATTGACTCCGCAAACATCATAGCAGCGTCAGAAAACTCAAGATCCGTGAATCTTTCCTCACCAACAGATGCCTCACAGCCTCTGGACCCCATGACCTTGCCCAACACCCAGTCCATACAAGCTTTAAACAAAGTAGGAGCAAGAACACATCCCTGACGAACCCCAGAATCAACTGGGAAAAACACAGCGCTTCTGCCTCCACCCTGCACAGCACTCACCTACCAGTGTGAGGTTGCTGGATATCATGAGCGAATGTATTAGTGATCTGATTAAAATTTAGGTCAGATTCAATAATTACCCCTAAATTATTTACCTCTGTCTTGAGTTTTAAGCCTAATGGATCAAGTTTATTTCTAATATCCTCATTATATTGATTTTTGCCAAGCAACAAGATTTCTGTTTTCTCCTTATTTATTTTGAGAAAATAACTACTCATCCACCCAGAAACACAAATAAGATATTGGGTCAGTGAACCAAGAGAGTCTGGGTCATCAGGCGCTATTGATAAATAGAGTTGTGTGTCGTCAGCAAGTTATGCCTTGAGATAATCTAACCTAATGGAAGCAAGTAGATTGAAAAGAGCAATGGACCCAGGATAGATCCTTGTGGAACACCATCTAGAATATCATGTGTCTTCGAAGTATAATTGCTATAACTAACAAAGAATTTTCTTTTTTTTTTTTTATTTCTTACAATCCATACAAATCAATCAAGTTTTTACAAAAAGAAAAATTGAGTTAAGAACAAATTGATACCCACCCCTGAGAGAGAGAGCAAGCCAAACGGCATGAAATTTAAGACCTGTAAACATACCTAAATTAATAAATTCTCTGTGCTTTATGAGCTAATTTTAAAATATTACTGATTAGATCCTGCCGTGTTTTGAAAAAAGTCTGTACGGATCCTCTAACTGAGTATTTGATTTTTGCCAATTTCAAATAGTATAACACATCAGTTTCCCACTGACTTAAAAGAGGAGAGTTTGGGTTCTTCCAGTTTATCAGAATAAGTCTGCGTGCCAAAAGTGTTGTGAATGCAATCACAATTTGTTTGTCTTTCTCCACCTTAAACCCATCTGGAAGAACCCCAAACACAGCTGTTAATAGGTTAGGAGGGATTGTGAGACCAAGGCTGTCTGAAAGGTAATTAAAAATTTTCGTCCAGAATGATGTTAATTTGGTGCAGGCCCAGAACATGTGACCCAGTGAGGCTGGAACTAGTTTGCAACGTTGCAGGTTGGATCATGCCCTGGAAACATTTTGGAGAGTTTTAGTCGAGACGGATGTGCTCGATATATAATTTTGAGTTGTATAATTGTATGCTTTGCGCATATAGAGCTCAAGTGAATTCTCTGCATTGCTACTTTCCACTCCTTTTCTGATATATTAATTAAGAGATCTTTTTCCCAGTGTCCTCTTGGATCTTTGAAAGGGAGGGATTGTAAAATGATTTTATATATTGTAGAGATGGTGTCTAAGTCCTTGAGATTGAGCAATATTTTTTCCAGCATGGATGTGGATGCAAGATGAGGAAAATCTGGAAGGTTCTGTTTAACAAAGTTCCTGATTTGAAGATAGTGAAAGAAATGTGTAGCTGGAATGTTAAACTTGGTATGTAATTGTTCATAGGATGCAAAGATGTCTATATAAAGATCTCTAAGCAAGTTAATTCCAAATTTTTTCCAGATATTAAAAACTACATATGTTTGCGAAGGTTGAAAGAGGTGGTTCTCTTGCAGAGGTGCCACAGATAGAAGCTTCTCCGTCTTAAAATGCTTTCTACATTGGTTCCAGATTCTAAGTGAGTGGAGCACAATTGGGTTATTAGTATATTGCCGATAACGTGTGTTTATTGGAGCACAGAGCAAGGAATACAAAGAAGTACTGCAGGATTTTACTTCTATTGCGGACCAAGCCTGTGTATGTTCTTCTGTTTGTGTCCAGGTTCTTATTGCCTGTATATTTGCTGCCCAGTAATAAAACTGGAAGTTAGGTAGAGCCATACCGCCTTCTGCCTTTTGTCTTTGTAGGGTCACTCTTTGGATGCGTAGATGTTTTGAATTCCAAATAAATGAGGTTATTGTTGAATCTAATTGCTTAAAGAATGATTTATTAATGTATATTGGAATGTTTTGAAATAAAAAAGGAGCTTAGGAAGAATATTCATCTTAACAGTGTTAATTCTTCCAGCTAGTGTGAGATGAAGGGTTGACCATCTATGCAAGTATTTAAACTGTTCTGCAATGATAAAAGGTAGGGTATCTAATCTAATATTATATGCTTGAGAATTCACTGGAAAGAGTACACTTTTATTCAGATTAATTCTGAGACCAGAGATCATCTGAAATTCTGTGAGTGCTGTTAAGACTGCAGGCACAGAATTTTCTGGGTCCGATATATACAGTACCATATCATCTGCATATAATGAAATTTTCTGTTCCAGTCCTTCTCTGCTAATCCCCTTTATCTGATCAGTATTTCGACAATATATCGCCAGTGGTTCAATGGCAATTGCAAACAGCAGCGGTGACAAGGGGCATCCTTGTCTAGTACCACATTCTAGTCTAAAGTAGTCTGAGCAAATGTTGTTGATGCAAACTGAAGATTCTGGGTTAGTATACAGTAATTTAATCCATGCACAAATGTTCGGGCCAAACCCAAAATTCTCCAATGTAGTGAAAAAGGTATTTCCATTCAATCATATCGAATGCTTTTTCTGCCTCCAATGATAATAATATTTGTGGGGTGTTTGATTTAGTTGGTGAGTATATTACATTAAACAGGCGTTGAAGATTTGAAGATAAGTGTCAGCCCCTAATAAATCCAGTTTGGTCTTGTGATATTACCGAGGGGAGCACTTTCTCCATCCTTCTAGCTATGATTTTAGAGAGTATTTTAACGTCGTTCTTCAGAAGTGAAATTGGTCTGTATGATGTATATTGTAATAAGTCTTTAATTTGTTTTGGAAAAACGGTGATTAGTGCTTGGCGAAAGGTTTGAGGAAGAGATTGGTTATCTCTGGCTTCTGTAAATGTTGCTAATAGGAGAGGAGCTAGCTGAGCGGACAATTTCTTGTAAAATTCTACAGGGTAGCCATCAGGGCCTGCTGTTGTAGTCCGGGCAGAGGTAATACTGCACATTATGACAATGTATAGCTTCAACTAATTGCATGCAAAGTTGCTCTTTGAAAATCTATTGTCAGGAAATGTCAAGGAGTTTGCGCTGTCCTTCAGCAATATTTTTTTTACAAGTGCCACTGATTTATCAATATCTTCCAGCATTCTCTCTAATATTTAGTAAAACAGCACATCAGGTTGTATGGGTAAGTAATTTTAAGTTCTGATCCCATTTGTCTAAAAGTCAGGCTTCAGTTTGTTCTGGTGTTTGCTTGCTCTGAGCCCACCAGGTGGCACTGTCATTCAAACTGTATAAAAAGGAAAGAAAAAAAAAACTCACAAGTCAGAACATAGTTTACGGTCTTCCCCTGATCATATGGGGGAGGTGTGCAAATTTTAATGCGGTGATTGATTTAGTGCTGTTAATTTGTATACTGGAGATACAATATATATGCACACACACAATCACACAGATTTTGAGCTTTATTTAGTAGTTGACCAGCATGATTACCTGTTTCTAAATTTAGATTTTAGGACCAAGTGGAAGCAGTTAGAATTTTCTTTTTTTAATATACTACAGACTGCTTATGTTAAGTTTTCATTTGATGAACTGTAATGCATTCTAAATGATCTAATATACAAAGAAATGTTCAGGACCCTGGAGACGATTTAAATAACCACTGTACAGAGGCAATTTACATTCAAAGCATCTTCTCTACAGTGCCTTAGTAATTTATGACCCACATGCATTGGTAGATTTGTTTTGCATTTTACCAGTAATTTAAAACTTTAATGCATCTGTTTTGTTATTTAAGGAGTTTTTGGTGTTTTTAGTTTAAAATGGTCAGATAAGTTTTATAACTTAATGGTAAAATTGAATGCAAAAGTAAGAGATCATATAGATATGAACAGTATCAAAGGTTTTGGACAGTGCCACCCAACAACAGAGTAGCTAGCCATTTGTGTGTATTGTCAAATTTTCCAGCATCCCTCATGTGATTTTAACATAAATATGATTTGTCTGGAAAAGAAACAACATAAGAAGCAACATCAGAAAAAAGAAAGAGAGAGAGACCATTTCATCTGGACGTTGGAGAAGGTAACTTATGTATCACACCTATTGCTGAATCAAGAAGCTGTCCAGGACAACATCCATCCTTGACATTGCTGATTGTCAGTAACCTACGACTATATATATCTCCAAACTTTGATATTTTATTTTCTGTTATACTTTCTTCTATTGGTATTACTATACTTTAATAAATACCACCTTGCTTTTGTAATTATATACTTTTTCTTTATATCTAGAGTGATTTAAGTAAAAAAGTAAATGTTCAGGCACCTGCTGCAGGGGAAGATTGCCATTTTCTTATCTTTGCAAGGTTTATCAAGTCTGGGAGGTCACACCTCAATAGGAAGAATAAGTGCAGTAAAAGTAAGACACCATTAGTAGGAAAGTGGCATATAACCAAAAGGTGTATGAACCTTCATATGTCTCTGGGATACCTGTGTGGTGTTAGTGCCATGGATAGCGAGTCCTTATGTGGCGTACTGTGGACTGACAGGCATTTTAGGCATCACTCATTTTTACCTAGGGAAATGGTTTCCTGTATGGAATACTAGAGAGTGACTGGCAGTTAGGCATCACTCATACTTAATTGTGCGAATAGGATCTCTGTATATGTATCTGTATATGTGGTAATGCTAAGGTGCAAGTGTGGAACACATGTATTAAGTCTCTCTCATCTCTCAATAATACACTTGCTTACTTGGAGTTTTACATTGTGTCCATAATTACACTGTAACTACCATGTAATTACCTGTACAAGCACAGTATAACTATTAGTTATTATTCCATACTTACTGTGTAATACAAAGTAACGCTATAG
Source organism: Polypterus bichir lapradei (assembly GCA_026402145.1). Lineage (NCBI taxonomy): Eukaryota > Metazoa > Chordata > Cladistia > Polypteriformes > Polypteridae > Polypterus > Polypterus bichir. The sequence continues at coordinate 46,499,280 of JANRMT010062807.1, forward strand.
TTTATTCAAGTTTATATAATTACAATGTAACAATTTATCACTGATCCAAAAACAAGTATACTTACATAGTTACAATGTATGTGTACTTTCAAAATGTAATAAAAACATCATGGTATATATAACTGCAGCTATGTAACAGATGTTCCAAGGTCTGGGCAATTTTAATGGAGAATTGCAGTGATAAATAGGTTTTCAATAATATTTCAAGATCTGTTTTAAATGGTAAAAACATCTTTGCCAATTGGTTACAGCTTTTGCCTCACAGATCCATCATCCTTAGATGCAATTCTGTCTGGAGATGTGTGTAAAATTTGTACATTCTACCCAAGTCTCCCTATGTCTTCTTCATGGGTTTTACTGCCACATCCCAGGGACATGTAAGTTGGGTTACGTGGTCATGTGTGTAAGAGCGTGACTGCTGGTATGTTTGTCAGTGGGCCTTGCAATGGGATGGCTCCACATACTGGGCCGTTTCCTGTCTTGTGCCCAGTGATGCTTGGAATGGCTCTGCGGCCCTGTGTACTTTGATTGAATGATGCAATATTGGCAGTATTATGTTAGGGATGGGTATAATAGCCCAAAAAAATAAATAATAAATAGTGTAACACAACTACAAGAATGTGACATGTTTAAGCAAAACATGTCAAGGAGGTGCCCCTCTAGATTTTGAGAAAAAGTGTTAACCATTTTGCAAAGGTGTTTTCACCAGTTATAAAAGATCTTGAAATATCATCGAAAACCTATGCAGTTATCACTGCAATTGTCCAATAAAATTGCCCAGACCATGGAACATCTGTTACATAGTTGTATTTACATACCCTAATGTTTTTATTAAATTTTGAAAGTACAGATACAATGTAACTATTTAAGTACACTTGTTTTTGGATCAGTGATAAATTGTTACATTGTTATTTTATTAACTGTAGAATAACAATAAAAACTGAGTAAATAACTATAACATTACTTTGTATTACACAGTAAGTACGGAGTAATAACTCATAGTTACACTGTACTTATACAGGTAATTACATAGTAGTTACAGTGTAATTATGGACACTTAATGTAAAGTGTTACCCATTTTTGTTTTAAAGCACTGTTGGCAGGAATGTGTTTATTATGTTAATTGTATGGAAGATCTGGATGATGAAAAAGAAGCAAGGCATAAGTGAAGGTTTATAAAGTTTAGTTTATTAAGCCAGTTTTCAACCCCCTGTGCTTTTTTTTAACCTATTGTCAGTTGCCGCAGGTGCATGATAATCTTAGTGAAGAGTGCATTTTTATTATATAATAAGTGTTTATTTGGGTAGTGTTTTTTCGCATATCTGTCCATTATATATGTCTTCATCACGCAGGTACCTAGAGATGTATTAAAGAAGTCTACACTAGACAGAGGATTGCCTTGTCTTTTTTGTTTTAATCTACAGCTGTCTGGAAATGTGCTACTTTGGCAGTACTCCAGTTTTCCAAAACTCTTTAGCGGTGACCTCCTAACCCTTTGAAGGATCATTTGGCACATACTGTATTTTTTTATATATTTTTTAATCAGCAAGTAGTCCTGTTATTGATTAGTAGTACTGAAATGATGATAATGAAGGATAAATACCTTCGGTGAAACAATTAGTTTTGTGGCCAGCAAAATGTTAATCATTTCTTTTAAGTTGGTGGTGATTTACAGGAGCAATCATCTGGTTTAATTAATATACAGAGTTTCAAATTAAGTGTAGAGAAATCTTTCAAAGTCGCACATGCCTAATTAAAGTTGCAAATGTTGTGCACCTTTCCAAATATTTGCAGTGGTTTAACAGATGCAATATGTCATCACGGAGTCTGCCTGAACTGTTTTAGGTGTTTGCTTGCCAATCAAGCCACCTTCACAAGGTTTCTGGTTTTCTAATGTATAACTTTCTAAAAGGAATTTCACCAAATAATTATGTTTATTTCTTTATCAGCAGAAACAGCAAAATGAAGGACAGAATTCTTTTAATTTGTCAGGTATAGAGATAGAATGAGGTCAATTTAACATTGTATGGTGAAATTGAGACACTTCTTTATAAAGACAACACTCATGTAAGCCTGGGTTATGAAAGTAGCAATTGCATCAGCTTAAACTGATGGTGAGTACATTTTTTATTCTGCAGCCACTTATCCAGGCTTAAGCACTATATTAGATTGTGGCTGGGGTATTTCAAGTCTTTTAAATTGGTGCTACTTTTAATAAATGCAAAGGAACATCCCTCTTAAAAGTTGTACACTACCATATTAGCTTTACATTAACAAATATGCTAAAATGTAGCAGTCTGCATAATTTTAACATAAACGGTTCCAGAAAAAATCTGCTAGTGAGTAGATGGAAAAGTGAACAATTAAAAACTCTGGGATACGCTTGTGAAAAGACATTGCTCAAGCATATGAAGTTTCCTTGGTCATGAATGATTGTGAGAATTATTTTTAATAATATAATCCACTGTTGGTTTCTGCCTTGCACAGTTGCTGCCAGATTAAGTTTCACCTGTCAGCAATTTTATTAAATATGTTAAGTAAATGTATGGATGGTTGCTTAATTTAGTTTATTTGCATGCAGTTTCAAAAGTTTAATATAGAGACTGTCAGTAGAGTTGTTTGTTGTTTTTTTGCTTTATGGTCCTTTTGTGCAAGTGATATTGGTGTGAGACTGGGTGGACTTTACGTTGTTAATTCTCCTGGACCTTTTTTGGAAAAAAATTCTTAAAGATTTGCTTGCAGTTTTGCATTTAAAAGAGCACAATACTAAAATGATTGAAATATAGCTGATGTATAGAAAGGTTAGATTTTCATTTTAGCATTTTACTCCATGAATCATATTAGATTCTGAAGTGCAAGAAGTTTTCTGAAAATCTGTCCATAGGTAAGATGCAGTAATTCCTTTTTTGTTTATATAAAGTGTAACCCCAGTACAAATAAAATAAATTTTACTTGCCTCAGAACCTGACACATTTGTGAAGCACCAAATATTTCACTTAGTAGCTGCTTATTGATGATGCAGCCTTAGCCAAGTAGTCATTAAATTGTCAGCTTGTTACCCAAATCTTTCCTTGACCCAGTGGTATAGTTGTATGTTTTTGGTAGGAGAAAGCACTAATACCTCAGCTTTCAGTGACACTTGGATGTTGCTAGAGTGAGCATTCAGTTCTTACTTGGGACTTTGTCATTTTTATTAAGCTTGCTAAAATTATTATAGGAGCAAAAGAAAATTGCTGATGTCAGCTGTATGAGGCTAGAAGTATTAATTATATTATTAAGGTATGTGTCATTATGTTTTCATTACCTATGCAACTGGAGTATTCAACCAACAATGCAGGAAATGCAGACCATTTCTTTTCTAGGAACTTTGGAATTCACTTTATTAAAGAAAGTTCATTTTTTACCATACCATTTCAAAAGGGTCCCTGTTTTCAGTGACAAGTTTACTAGAGTCACAGAATTGAGAAGGAAGACTTTTAAGATCAGATTTCCAAATTATCCTATAATCATTGGCAAATTTTACTTTTTTTTTTTTTTTTTTTTTTTTTTTTGTATTTCTGGTCCAATATCTGACCACTTCCAAGTGCGTTGTTAAAGGAATTTAAACTCCCCATTTTCCTCTGTTGTTTATTCTCTTGAAAAGCTCCTCTCAAACCTGGTTTTGGGGTGTGTCTTATATAATCTTTGCACTATTGCTCTTCTGCACCTTCGGTTTCTTCTAAGGCCAAATTTTCATATTCTGTGTGTCTCTTGCAGTTTCTCTGATTTTGTCCTTGATCTTGGCCTTTTTTAGTAGTTTCTCTTGTCTATTTACAGCCAGCTATCATCTGCAGGTTTTGTATCCGTGGATACAACAACAACAACATTTATTTATATAGCACATTTTCATACAAACAGTAGCTCAAAGTGCTTTACATAATAAGGAATAGAAAAATAAAAGACACAATAAGAAAACAAAATAAATCAACATTAATTAACATCGAATAAGAGTAAGGTCCAATGGCCAGGGGGGACAGAAAAAACAAAAAAACGTCTGGAGAAAAAATAAAATCTGTAGGGATTCCACACCATGAGACCGCCCAGTCCACTCTGGGCATTCTACCTAACATAAATGAAACAGTCCTCTTTGGATTTAGGATTTACAACCAACTGCAGATAGAAAAAAAGTTACAAGAAGTTACAAAAAGCAAAATTTTAATTTGTTGCACGACAAGCACTACTCTGAATCCACGCAAATGAAGAGATGTGTAGTCATACCCTATGGGATGCTGGCTTGAGGAGAGGAATGGCAGAGGGAAATAGGTTTGGGCGAATGCACCAGCCCTCTGCTCTCGCCCCTCAAGACTGAGTAATTCTTCCAGCATTTCACTTACATAAACCTGCCTTTAAGCTCTGCATGCAACTCCTTGACCCTCAGGGCTTGGTTTTTGCCCTGATAAACATTTTTAAACGTGGACCTTATGTGGACAGGCGGGTGACTTTCCTTATCATGTCCAATCAATTGAATTAACCACAGGTGAACTCCAAACAAGCTGAAGAAACATATCAGGGATGATCAATAGAATGGGATAAACCTGAGGTAGATTTCAAGTGTCATGAATGTTCTGAATACTTCTGTAAATGTGATGTTTCAGTTTTGTTTTTACTTTTAATAAATTTCCAAAAGATTCTAAGACTGTTTTCACTTGGTCATTCTGGGGTATTGCCTGTTACTTAATGAGGGTAAAAATGAATTTGAATGATTTTACAACAAGGCCACAATAGCAAAATTTTTAAAAAGTGAACAGACCTAAATACTTCCTCAATCCATGGCAAAGTCCTAAGGAGACTTGTCACACATAAAAAAGGATTTCAAGTCATATTTGATTGGACTGATATTGAACAAATCACTAGATATTCTTGTTTTCAAAGCTAATTGAACCGTTTTAATTAATTGTGTCACCTCCTTTAGCATCACTAACTTCATAAAGTCACCTCCTATGGCCATTTATCAGCCACTGACATTTTGCAGGGTAGATTTTTTTTCTCTCTCTTTTACAAAACCCTTCCTGCTCTGTGAGGGTTGAGGAATATCTTGCCTTAACCACCCCACGAAAGCATTTCAAAAGAATTCAGTTCACCGCTTTGGTTCAGTCATTTCAGAACATGAATCCTCTTTTTTCTAAGTCATTCTTTAGTGGACTTGAATGTGTTGGATCGTTGTCACGTTGAAACATCTATCTAGTGGTCTACTTTAGTTTTCAAACCGATAGCCTAATGTTCTTTTCAAGAACTTCTAGATATTTCTCAGAATTCATGATTCCATCAGTGATGTTAAGTTGTCCAGGGCCAATGTTAAGAAGAAAGCCCCATACTCTTACCACCTCAATGCTTGGCAGTAGAGATAAGGTTCTATTTGAGGAAGGTGTTAGCTCTTCACCAATCATTGGCCCTCTTGTACGCTAGTAGTTCAATTTTGGACTCGTATGTTGAGAGTCTTAAGGTGTCTGAGAAATTTCAGGTGAACAGTTTTGTTCCTTTTTGAAAAAAAAATAGGTGGAAGGCCTCTTTTTAGCACTGTTGTCATTGTTTTAAATGCCAGCAAATTGTACTGTATACTGTATGCCCAAAAGTGCATTTACATGTTCTTTTAGAAATGGCTCGATAATCTTGTCCAGACTGATAAACATCCACTTTTTTTCCTCAGTTCTGTTGATGTTTTTTTAGATTGAGGCATGATGCTAGACTTGACAGAAGAGTAACTGATTCACATTTCAGTTTGATTGACTAGCTTGTTGATTAGCTTAGTTAACACAAAATCATTGACTCAACCTCCGCCTACTTTACTTTGATGTAAATCATAGCACTAAGGGTCCACTTATTTTAGCACATGCACTGTTTTTACATACTGTGTTTATGTTTTGCAGCTAGGACATTTTATTTCAAAGCAAAGAACAAATTGGTAAATTTATTACAGTTTATTTCAGTTAGGAAGGCACACATTTGGATTAAATGTGAGTTGGTTTCAAGTCCAAGTATTAGTTCAGATTAAGCACAACAATCATTTTAATCCATATTACCCCTGGCTGGTTTGGCTTCTTTCTCTCCCACCTCACTTCCAAGCCTCAGTTTAGGCACCACGTTTATTCCTGTTTTTAATACTTGTTTACCAAATATTCGAAAAAACCTGAATTTTGTGACAGTCCCAGCACTTCCTTTATAGCTACTAGGAGCAGTTTATTAATCTTTGCACTGTAGCTCTCTATCTTTCCTGGTCTTTTATTGTTTGTGGTTAAAGTTTCTTCAGTATCAATGTTCAAATTGTGAAGACTTGCATTTACTATTTTAATTTTCTGTCCTTCTCTTTAGCCCTTTAATAGGCTAACCTAATAATTTATAATATGTTATTTCGAGATACAGTGGTGTACATCCAACACTTTGCTTATGTTGCATTGTGATACCCTGCCTAATGACTTTATCTGTGAAAGACACTATATAAAAGAAAACATGATTCACATCCTATCATGCTCTCAGTCTGTCACTTTTGATGTTTTGTATGTGTCTTTTCCCCAGATGTTGCTCATTTGGTTCCTTATCTTTTCTTTCATCACTTGTACATCCTATTAAATTATTACAAACGTCTATTGACATTTGATGATTATGAGTAAAGTGTATGGTTTGTAAATTTGTGATCCTTAATGATTCTTAATGCGAATGAAACTAGCACGCAGTCTATAGACATCAGTTCTCCACCTATTGTGAAAGTAGTTTAGAGACATTTGAAGAGCAATGTTAAATTAGTGCTTTTTTCTTCCAGTCCTAAAGAACCTCAGTTCTACTTGGTTAAATTTTTTGTGACTGTAAGAAACATGGTCCTAGTAATATTAATTTGAATCTCTCCGGCTGTCTTTGTTTCACACATGATTTCTGTTTATTAAGGGTATAAAAGACTATTTTTATTCTACCCAATAGCAGTTCCAGACCAGTTAAACGGTAATATCCTGAACTGTCTTGATACATGAAGTAACATTAAAAAAAAACTTCTTCCTAGCTATTGTTTTTATTTGTCACCGTCGCCAGAAGCTGAAAGCAAAGTCTAAGACCTGATTATCACCCAAGGTTTTTATACTAATGATTTGACCTTTGTTTTGTAAGACAAAGATATATATTTTAGTTCTGTAGATCTGATTGTCATTTTTGTATATGTTTTTTTCAGGATGAAAGACTCAAGTCGTAAGAACACCGTGTTTGCACAGTTTCGAAGGAATGAGAGAGATAAGCAGAAGCTAATTGAAACAGTGGCCAAGCAACTGCGCACACTAATTAACTCCCAGCAGACTTGAGAATGGGATGCCTAAAACATTCCAAGGATTGCCCACCTGATGCTCATCTTGTCATTTCTCTACATTATTGTATTTTCTCTATTTTTAATAGTACTTTCTACTTTTGAACATGCAAGCTTTGCTAATAGTACCAATTTATAAAAGTAATGGAGTTTCAGGTTAGCAGAATGTTTGTGTTTTCTATGAATTTCATTTTCAGCTTAATTTCTATGTCTGGCTGGCCTTTTATATGCATTAGGCAATGTGTGGTTTCTAGCTGGCATCAGCATAGGTGATAAACCCCTCTTCCTGACTATGTCCCAAGGAGAAGTTCAATATGTGTCTTCCCCGACTAAGCCTCATACTTCTTTAAAATGTTTATGAGGAGGTGCCTGAGGCTTAGATGTTTTAAGAGATTGAGTATGTGTTTCTTAATTCAAACAGATCTGTGCAGTCTCATTTCTACAAAAGTATTATGAATATAATTATGGCCTTTAGTCTGCTTGTTGATCCCAAAGACATAGTTCACCTTTTTTAGATCTGTCTAACACTGTGAAGACAGTCAAATGTTTGGTTCAGTAACATCTTTAGTTTAATTTAGATAGTCACTTTGTAATGACTTCAGTTTAGTTTAGATGGTCGCTCTCAAGAACATGTAGAGTTGTAAAATTCTCTCTGCTGTATCCGTGCTTGTAGAATCGGTGCTTTTAAGGCAGTAACTCAATCAAATGACACACAGGTAATTATTTAAATATCTAGTGTCAGACAACAAAACACTTGCAGTTGTCAGGAATTTCGTAAATACTAATATTTATTATATTTTAATTAATTTTAATATAAATGTTCAAAAAATGCATTTTTATTTTATGATATATGACATCAAATGACTGGATTAGTATAATGTGTATTCTTACCAAATACTTATCTGACTGGTGAGAAGATATCTAATGTCAAGCATGAGATAACCTGAGGGGCATTGTACTTTTCCTTCACAGTGTTTAACATAAACACACCATTACATGATGAAAAGAAAAGTTGCTGAGAGCTGCACCAATGCGAAATGCTTAGTCAATTTACACTATATTGTTGAACATTGTTATGCAATTGTCAGTGAGTAAATGGTGAATCATTTAAAGTGGCCACATATTTAAGGCCAGCTTATTTCTTGGGAAGCTCATCTCCAAGTAGCATGGTATTTTCAGGTATTGTGTTTATTGTCTTTTCTGCTAGGAGTTCCTTCTGACTTAAACAAAAGATCATTGGTACCGTAATTATGCTAGATCAGCTATGACACAACTCTGGTACTTAGACTACCCTTCACAAATTTTTTTTGGGGTCCTGCATAAACACTGTAACAGAATAGAATCTATTAAAGACCTGTGCCAGCTGGCAGTAAATTGCAACCAGGATGGCTGTTTTTTTGACATTATGGTCCTCGATTCTTATTAAGGAGAACTGACTATGTGATGACAGTGGTACGTGAACAGCACAAGATCTGCTTGGTTTTCTATAGGTAGATTTTGGTGACTGCTAACTTAAACCGTTATAGGTCATTTTGCTGCTTAAAAGCCCTCTGCTGATGTTCAGTGGACAGCTACTGAAGTATACCCTGGAGCCTTCTCGAGGGACCTGGATTTAATGAATTGGGATGAAGGATTAAATGACAATTCCAGAAAAGTTAAGCATGAGCTCTTACAGTTCTACTGAGACTGTCAGCTTTTAGTGTAATTCAATAAATCCCAGTTGTCTCAGTGTTACCAAATACACGCTGTCTCTACTGTACAGCTCCTAAGTTAACCTGTTAATTGCCAGCTGCCCTATCCAATGGCTCATTTACATTTGTCTTCTTAATATGCCATGCCACATGGAGAAGGGTGCAAAAGCAGAGGAACTGTAAAGAAAATTAATAGTGTGAAATCAACCAGCTTCACATCCAAAAATAAAGGTGCCTTTTTCTTCACCTTTTTTTGAAAGATTTCATGTTTTTTTTAACTTTTATCATTGTATTAAGTGTATAAAAGTATAAAATTAATCCATTTCAGCATTTATAATCCTAAATTTCAGTACCTTTTTATGTTTCTATCCTCTAGCCATCCCAAACTCATTTAGAATGTGATGTCTGTGAACCAGTTAAACAGCGCAGCAAGCCAGTCATCATACTTGGTTAAAACACCTTTAGTAAAAACATTCATATTCACATTTGCAGCAGAACTGGAACACTGGTGTTTTATATTTCACAAAACAGGCTGACCCTGTGTTCATTAGCTGTGTTTTCTATTTGGATGACTCTTGTATTGTAAAAGTGCCTTCTTCAAATCAAGACTTGCATACCTGCTGTCGTTTACTGTCAGATGTTTCACTTTTGTCTCCCAGTAATACACAAATCAAAAGTTAGATCGTTCTCTCTTTATTTCAGATGCAGCCACATCTGTCTTGATGGGTATGGGTTTTCCATTGAATTTATTTTCGCCTTGTCACGTCATTAAGTAAAGTGATTGCCAATGTAAACATGGCTGAGTAGCCATTCAGATTTAGATACCTGAGCAATAAATGGGCCTTGTTAACTCCATTTGGAGTGGTTTTCATTGTCCTTTTATAATTTGAATTATTAGACTTTTGATGTGTTTATTTACAGACAGTGATATGAATTAGCATTTTGTGTGTGTGTGTGTATATGAATGCCTCCAGTGACACCAAAATATAATTTTTTACAACTGTTTGACTTCAAGGGCTACATATTAAGGGATTATGTGCCATCTTTGGCTCTTTTGATATTCAGTTTTGATTGTGTGATAGTGCTGCCATATTTAACTACTGTACTGTACCTCATTGTGAAATACTGACTATATTGCAACAGCTATCTGGTCAAGTGCTCTATTTACTTTGATATATACTGTGTATGTATATATATATATATATATATATATATATATATATATATATATATATATATATAGGTAAACCTCTGACATCAAAAAAGGGAATGCTTTGACAAAGAGAATTAGTTAATCTGCTACACTTCTCATTTTTTACAATTACCAAGTCTACATCCTATGTGGAGGATCATTAAAAATCTGGTAAATAAACGATAAAGGTATATAGAATGTAGGTGATGAATGGGAAGTTTAAAAAGGCACTTGTGTGTCACCTCTCCTAACCAGACTTGAACCTGATGGGTCAATCCCGACAATCTAGACTGTAGCATTAACTCAACCTCACTCATAACAGTTTGTCTATGTGAACCTCTAGAAGGCCTTATTTTCTGTGTCTCAGTCTACTTTTTAGAGCTTAGTCCGCTCCCCCTAAGATCTGGTGAGTTGTGGGTGTCATATACAGTAACCAGAATAAATATAGTTTTCTCTGTTTGCTGTTCAGAACAGCTTGTCATGATGTTACTTTTCAGTGTTTCAGGATGGGATTATAGTATGGGATTTTGCTTGATGTAAAATTTAAAGGGAGTTTTGCAACCTTTTTTTTCTTCTGTTTGACACAAAGCTACTGAGCTGTTCGATACTAAGAGAGAGGAGTATCAAATGGAACAAAGGGAATAAGAATTTTGATAGAGAGGTTTGGGGATTTTGGTTGTGCCTGCTGTCTTCAACATTGTATACTCATTGTAAAGTTTTATTAATGTTGCATATTTGCAATAAAAATTGTCTAAGTCATGTGTTTTATTATTATTATTATTATTATTATTATTATTATTATTATGTCTAGATTTTTGGATGGTGCAGTTGAACAATTAATAGCTGACAGTAATTTCTCATTTAGTATAAGTATATTTACTCTGCGTATTAAGAAAGTGGATGGTTAAAATTTACTTTCACCAACCTTTAATAAAGTTTACTTAAAAATTATTTATTTCTGCTTAAAGTTATTTTTGCTTTAATTTAATATACAGTATAATGGTCATTATTTTGAGTTGTCTATCCTGGGTACCAATTTTGCTTCTGACATACATTTTCAGGTCATTTGCAGTGTTATTGTAACTCCCAACTGGCTAGAATAATGAAGACAGAAGCAATGTTTTTAAAATGTCTGGGCTAGGCTCTGGTAAGAGAGGACTTTTCATTAGGTTAAACCCATTTACTTGTGTGTCTACCACTTCCGTTGTCACAGCTACAGCAGTGCTACTGTTAATGGCTGTTCTTCCTACACTTTTTATTTATTGATGTAGCTGTTATTTGCATCTATGTTTTGTGTATCTAGTCCCTCAGGGAGAGGATGTGTGTTAGCCTTCTCTTCTTTTAAGATACTTTATCTCAATTCATGCCAAGGTAGAAAGTAGCCTAGTAATTCTTTCCTGTGTTGGCTTTTTGTTACTAACTTTTCTCTGGTTTTTCAGAATGCTTATTTCATTCAGTATTAAGCTTTCAGAATCATTTTTCTGATTTATTTGAAAAATAGAAATTAACAGGAGATTGTGGTTTTTAAAATATGATAGCAGTGGCTGTTCTTTCAATTTCAAGCCAGAAATCTCTGGGGAACACCCTCTTTCTTTTGTTAGACCTTTATATTTTGCTTATCCCTTCCTCACATTCAGGAGATATTACAAATAAATTTTGCTTAAGGAACTTATTGACTACAGTTTTTAATTTTTATGGTAAAATACATTGATTATACTTTTTGACTATATCAGTAAATGTTTTGGTGTAGATGCTATAAAAAAATTACATATATAATTTATATGTAAACAGATGCCGCACCATGAGATGTTCTATACTATTTGAATGTTACCATTATAAGTGAAGGTAATAGTAGGTGTCTGTGCCCTCCAGTTTACTACAGGTGAAATCCTGTGTAACAAAACTCATGGGAACATAAAAATATTTAATTATAACAAATATGATGAAAATTCATGTACTATTGTGACCAAGGCTGCCAGTGATTCACCATCTCTAATGGCAGTGGTGCAAGGACAGCTCTGTAGCTGCTGTGCTGTATCTGGTAAACAGTAAACCAAGGGCAAAGTAATTGCTTGTCCTCTGCAGGATCAAGTTTACCACATAATGTGGTTATCACACAATGTTTAGAACTTTAAACACCGTGTTAAAAGATGTGTTTCAGTGCTCCTATTTTGAATGAAGTCTTGAGATTGTACCTGCCTTCTCTATACAGCAATAAAGTACCTGTATTTTTTATTGAAAACCAGGACTCACCTTCCTGTCTCTCAGGCAACTCTGTGACCTAAGCTTGACAATACCTGTTTAAAAAAACAGCGCTTCTTAAGCTGTAAAAATGTTTTATTTGAAAATGAGACATTAGATGTAACCTTTTTTTTTTAATAGAAATACAGGTATGAAAATGCAGAATGAAAGATAAAGATGAAGGCATGATTCTAAATGCTTTTGCCACATAATTTTTGTTCATTCCGGAATCCGGAACTTTTTCCAGGATTGTTAATTTTTCTTTCAGCATAAATTGATGCCTTTTATCACTTTTGTTCATCTCAAAGAAAACTTTAAGAACTGCTATGAAAGTCAAACAGTACAGTATCCCCACTTGATACTCTCGCCAAGACTGATCATGTAATTACTGCATCTTTTTAACTTCTGTGCTCAGTATTTCTCAGACTTGTCCTTAAATAAGGTAAAATAACAGATGAAAATTCACATCTACAGTGGTGTAAAAAACTATTTGCCCCCTTCCTGATTTCTTATTGTTTTGCATGTTTGTCACACAAAATGTTTCTGATCATCAAACACATGTAACCATTAGTCAAATATAACACAAGTAAACACAAAATGCAGTTTTAAATGATGGTTTTTATTATTTAGAGAGAAAAAAAATCCAAACCTACATGGCCCTGTGTGAAAAAGTAATTGCCCCCTTGTTAAAAAATAACCTAACTGTGGTGTATCACACCTGAGTTCAATTTCCGTAGCCACCCCCAGGCCTGATTACTGCCACACCTGTTTCAATCAAGAAATCACTTAAATAGGAGCTGCCTGACACAGAGAAGTAGACCAAAAGCACCTCAAAAGCTAGACATCATGCCAAGATCCAAAGAAATTCAGGAACAAATGAGAACAGAAGTAATTGAGATCTATCAGTCTGGTAAAGGTTATAAAGCCATTTCTAAAGCTTTGGGACTCCAGCGAACCACAGTGAGAGCCATTATCCACAAATGGCAAAAACATGGAACAGTGGTGAACCTTCCCAGGAGTGGCCGGCCGACCAAAATTACCCCAAGAGCGCAGAGACGACTCATCCGAGAGGTCACAAAAGACCCCAGGCAATGTCTAAAGAACTGCAGGCCTCACTTGCCTCAATTAAGGTCAGTGTTCACGACTCCACCATAAGAAAGAGACTGGGCAAAAACTGCCTGCATGGCAGATTTCCAAGACGCAAACCACTGTTAAGCAAAAAGAACATTAGGGCTCGTCTCAATTTTGCTAAGAAACATCTCAATGATTGCCAAGACTTTTGGGAAAATACCTTGTGGATTGATGAGACAAAAATTGAACTTTTTGGAAGGCAAATGTCCCGTTACATCTGGCGTAAAAGGAACACAGCATTTCAAAAAAAGAACATCATACCAACAGTAAAATATGGTGGTGGTAGTGTGATGGTCTGGGGTTGTTTTGCTGCTTCAGGACCTGGAAGGCTTGCTGTGATAGATGGAACCATGAATTCTACTGTCTACCAAAAAATCCTGAAGGAGAATGTCCGGCCATCTGTTCGTCAACTCAAGCTGAAGCGATCTTGGATGCTGCAACAGGACAATGACCCAAAACACACCAGCAAATCCACCTCTGAATGGCTGAAGAAAAACAAAATGAAGACTTTGGAGTGGCCTAGTCAAAGTCCTGACCTGAATCCAATTGAGATGCTATGGCATGACCTTAAAAAGGTGGTTCATGCTAGAAAACCCTCAAATAAAGCTGAATTACAACAATTCTGCAAAGATGAGTGGGCCAAAATTCCTCCAGAGCGCTGTAAAAGACTCATTACAAGTTCTCGCAAACGCTTGATTGCAGTTATTGCTGCTAAGGGTGGCCCAACCAGTTATTACTGCATGGCACAGTACCTGATGCACTAAAAGTGTCAGTCATTAAACCTTTACTTAAAAAGTCAGACCTAGACCCACACATACTAAATAATTATAGGCCTATTTCAAATTTACCATTTCTCTCTAAAATACTAGAAAAAGTAGTCGCCAGTCAGCTTCAGTCACACCTTATGCATTACAATTTATTTGAGAAATTCCAGTCTGGTTTTCGCACTGGTCATAGTACAGAAACTGCACTAACACGGGTTGTAAATGACATTCTGATATCCTCTGATGAAGGAAACTCCACTGTAATTATGTTATTAGACTTAAGTGCAGCATTTGACACCATTGACCATTCTATTTTACTGCACAGGCTAGAAAATGATGTTGGTCTTACAGGCCACGTGCTCGCTTGGTTCAGTTCTTATTTATCAAATCGATTCCAATATGTACAGAAATGTGCTGACAGTACTCCATCATTATACACAGAAGTTCAATATGGTGTCCCACAGGGCTCAGTACTGGGACCTTTACTGTTTTCACTTTACATGCTTCCACTGGGATCTCTCATTAGGAAACATAATGTTAATTTTCACTCGTATGCAGATGACACCCAGTTATACCTTTCATTTAAATCAAATGAAGTTTCTCCGATGTTGTCTTTAATTAGTTGTGTTAGTGAATTAAAGGAATGGATGAATGAGAACTACTTGTCTTTAAATACAGATAAAACAGAGATGTTAATTGTTGGAGGGAATGACGCTGATCACAGCAATATTTTGTCGACATTTAACTCAGTTGGAATCCCAATTAATTTTACTGAATCAGCCCGCAATCTAGGAGTTATCTTTGATTCTAGCATGTCATTTAAAGCACATATTACAAAGTTGTCCAAAACATGTTTCTTCCATCTTAAAAATGTTAGGAAATTAAGGCGCTTTCTAAATAAACAGGATTGTGAGAAATTAATTCATGCATTTATCTCTAGTAGGATTGACTACTGTAATGCGGTGTTCACTGGCTGTTCAAACTGTTCTTTATACAGCCTCCAGTTAATCCAAAATGTGGCCGCAAGAATTATTACAAGAACAAGAAAATATGAACACATAACTCCAGTTCTTAAATCCTTACACTGGCTCCCGGTTAAGTTTAGGACAGATTTCAAAATCCTCCTTTTAACATATAAAGCATTAAATGGCCAAGGTCCGGCTTACTTGTCTGAACTTATCATGACTTACAAACCTGAGCGCACATTAAGATCTCAAGATGCCGGTCTGCTTATGATTCCAAGGATTAATAAAATAACAGTGGGAGGTCGAGCTTTTAGTTACAGGGCCCCTAAACTGTGGAATGGTCTTCCTGCTTCTATAAGAGATGCCCCTTCGGTCCCAGCCTTTAAATCCCGGCTGAAGACTTACTACTTCAGTTTAGCATATCCTGACTAGAGCTGCTGATTAACTGTACATACTGCATCTCTGTTGTTAGTCATTAGCACTAAAACATAAGTAACATGATAAGTATAATTGAATACTAACCCTCACCTATTCTGTTTCTGTTCTCGGTACTCAAATGTGGCAATTGGTGCCACGGCCCACCTGCCAAGTTGTTTGCCTGCCTATGGTAAAGTCATCCCTGGTGGAGGATCACAGGAATCATGGGAAAGAGGGGCCCTTTCATCGGATTGGCTGGCCGAGCAACGTTTCAGCCGTGGAATGGCCAAATGGGGAGGCAGCTTGACAGATGAGGTCTCCAGCACTCTATAAATATCAAAATCTTATTATATGATATCATCTACTGTTAAATTCTGCTCTGTACTTCAAAAATTTTTATTATTATGCTTTATTAAGGATTTGTTCTGTTCTGTGTATTGTATTGTATTGAACCCCTTCTTTTGACACCCACTGCACGCCCAACCTACCTGGAAAGGGGTCTCTCTTTGAACTGCCTTTCCCGAGGTTTCTTCCATTTTTCCCTACAAGGTTTTTTTGGGAGTTTTTCCTTGTCTTCTTAGAGAGTCAAGGCTGGGGGGTTGTCAAGAGGCAGGGCCTGTTAAAGCCCATTGTGGCACTTCCTGTGTGATTTTGGGCTATACAAAAATAAACTGTATTGTATTATTAGGTTCAGGGGGCAATTACTTTTTCACACAGGGCCATGTAGGTTTGGATTTTTTTTTCTCCCTAAATAATAAAAACCATCATTTAAAAACTGCATTTTGTGTTTACTTGTGTTATATTTGACTAATGGTTAAATGTGTTTGATGATCAGAAACATTTTGTGTGACAAACATGCAAAAGAATAAGAAATCAGGAAGGGGGCAAATAGTTTTTCACACCACTGTATATAGTGCAGCTATAATCAATTTCACTTTATGAGTTACCCACAAATGCCATATCAGACTGCTCAATCTGTATTTTACTACAGGTATATTTTTCAATTATTGTAAAATATTTCCCTATTAAAGTATTTATATGTTTGTGTTTAAAGAAACTAAAGTTCTAAGAATAGTAAAGTTTGTTTATAGATTCAGTGTTTGCCATAACTTATCCTAGAATCAGAGAAATTGCATTCAAGGCTTAAGAAATAGTTGCTACATGTTATGTACTCTTTAAAGACATCTACACCCTCCATCTCCATAGACTTGGTGATACTCGCTTGATGACACCTTTGAGTACAATCTGTATACTAATTGACATTCTAATGGATACAGTTACGGCCTTAAACTGCTGAACAAGGACTCGTAATAAAAAGGAGGTATTTAGACTTTCCAAATGTGTCCATATTAAAGTTATTTTCTGTTAAAAAGCATTTGGCCTGAATATCAACTTTTCTTTGGAGGGGCTTTCCCACATTTTGAGTACAGCCACACCATTTAATATTTAACTAAACTGATAGGGTCTCAGCTTTCAGGGGTTTTGTTTTCATTTTTGCAGTGCAGACATTTCTTCTTAGATCGTTTCTTTAGCGGTATAAAATAGGGTCAATTTACAATGCTGATGCTAGAAAAAATAAATGTGACTGACTCAGCAAAGACCTTTCTGCAAAGTGGCCTATAGTTGCCTATTCTAAAAAATCTTATACATGAATAGGGTGTTTTACACTGAGATGAGACACATGATGCACTAAAGTGAGGCTCTTCATATGTCAAGGGCGTGTCTGATGGTGCTTTTTATTATTTCTCCTTTGTTTCCATTATATTACATCGCATTCCCAGAAATCCAGAGAGCTTTGTCAGAATTAGACACAATCAGATCAGTGGGCGAAGCTGCACCTGCCTCTTAGAATGATTTATGAACTTTGTGATTCAAATCGAATTTTTGGGGGGAATCTGCCACAAACAGCTTGGCATGTAATGTGTCGCTGTCACAGCCCTTTTTCAAATTGAAGTAGAGCTAATTTTGTTATCTCATTGCTATTCTAACTGTTTACTTATCTTCCTTTCTGGAAGGCTCCCACTTATACTATAAATGCAATTGTATAGATACAAAAAATTTGAAATCTATACTACATATGCAATTCTTAAGTGTTCTATTGAAAACAAAGTTGTCTGGCCTGTCATAAAGAAGGGATAATTTCTTGACCGCTTATCATCTTTTTTTGTATAGTGCCTTACACAGTGAAGCACAACTATCACCAATTACAGTCATCTTCACATTTATTAGAAGCCTTGAAAAATCAATGAAAAGTAACAGAAAAATTTATTATTTAATGTGGTTCTGGTTCTTGCATTTTTGTATTGTGTTCACTTTGTGTTTACTGTTTTTAACTGATGTTTATGTTGCTTTGTGTTCTATGTTACTAAAGTGGCATTGAATATTAATTATGTAGTACCATTAATTACAGATATTTTTGCTCCTTCATGATTTCCTCTGCTTTTCCAAATTTTGGACATTGCATGTGTTCAGCACTTCAAACAAAATCTAATATTAGATAATGGCATGTTAGTGAACCAGTAACACTTTTTCTTTGATTTATCTAATGAGAACAATTATCCAACACCTGAAACCTTCGGTTACCTTGACCTTTACCATCAAAGTCAACTTGTTTGGAAGAACATTGATAACTTTCAGTCTAGAAAGGGCAATAGAGCCACATCTATCTATCTTCTGTCTCTACATGGAAAAACTTTGGACAGCAGTGAATCTTCCCAAGAGTAGCAGACATTAAATTAGGAAATGCAGGTCTTTCTTGTCTTAGCAAAGGTCAGTGTTCAAGATGCCACAATCAGAATGACACTTGGCAAATCCTATCTTTATTGTAGAGCAGTATGGTGGAAACCATTGCTAATAAAAACTAGCAGAAATGTCTGTCTCATTTGCCAGGATGAACCTGAAAGTTCTCCAAGCCATTTAGGAGAATGTGTGATGAGGATGAGAAAAAAAGTGAAACGTTTTGGACAACATGACATAAAGCAAACACATCAATTCCACAGTAAAAACACCATACCAATGGTAAGCCCTTGTGTTGTGGAGTTCTTTTGCTTTATCAGAATCTGGACTACTTGCTATAATCGAAAGAGCCACAATTTCTGATCTGAATTAAAAAGTTCCTAAAGAGAATTTTCAATCCATACATTACCCATACATCAATTGAAACAAAAGCATAGTTTGGTCATGCAGCAATATATTGTTTCAGAAAACAAAGCCAAGCTCTTCGGAGAAAGGCTATAAAGAGAGAAATTAAAGTTCTGAACTGGCTTAGTTAAAAGTCCAAACATAAAATCCCAAATAAAGATAATGTGGCAGGACTAGGAATGAACAGTTTAGGCTTAAGAACCTACCAGTATCTCTAACGTAAGCCAGTTTGGCAAAGAGGAGTGGGATGAACTTCCTCCACAGCAATGTGATAGACATTTATTAAATTTATATAAGAAGTGCTTGGCTAAGTTGTTGCTAAAGGTGGCACAACCAGTTAATAAGTTTAACTAGGCAATCACTTTTCCTCATCATACCAGCTGATGTTAGATAATGTTTATTCAATAAATTACATATGTTTGTTAATAAGCAAGATTTTTTGTTTACTGATGTGCCTTTTTTCTAGTTTTATTTTTTGGCAGAACACTTCAAAACACTGTGTCACAAATTTGCAAAGAGAGAGGAAATTAGGAAAGAGAGATACCTTTTTCTATCTATCCCTTTCATATCTGTTTTAAAATGTTGTATACATTAATATTTTACAGTTGCTTTTTATCTTTGGGCCCATTTATTGGTCAGTCACATTATTCTCTATAGTTTTTATATTACACCTTTCCCTTTGAAGAGCTGTTCTGCTTCTGTTTATGTATACTAATACAGTATGTAAATTTAAATAAAACAATATACAAATAGCAAACAACATTATGCAATGTGCAGATAAAGATTTACAGACATCTCATGAGAGTGTTGGGCTAGTAATAGTAATATGCAAGTAATTTGTAATCTAAAGTTAGAAAAGATTCTTTTTTTTGTCATCTAAGATCCATGTTATCACAATTCCTGGGCAGGGTGACATACTTACATGTTTTGCCACCTAATAAAGAATGAACCAGCTTTCAGTGGGAAGCCATTTGATCCTAAAATCACATTATAAATGTATCTGACTAAGGTTTTGCATTTTTTGACCTGCAAATAACAAACACATAGCAATTCACCTATAGTGCTTTTCACAAACAGCTGTTTGTAACGTTAACACCATGTGTAATGAGCTACAGTATATTTATACTCAAAGTTATGGCATGACTACGGTAAATTAATTTTAGTGGAAAAATCAACCAAAATTTGAGTTTGTATTAACATTTTCCACCTTGTTTTTAAACTTCACCTTTGTGTTAAGCAACTAGGCTGTTCCACCGGGATGCAAAAAGGAGGTCCTTGCTGAAGAAACTCATCTCTCATGTATCGCCATCAGACAAAGCAAAGAGGTATAAACGAAAAGAAATGAATGCCTATTAAATGATAGGGTGGTAGTTGAAAAACAAAGGTGAAAGGCCTTGAGCGAACAAGTACTGTGACCCATTCAGTAAAGTGGTGGATGGTAGAGCCCACAGGTGTAAATTCAGTCCTCACCATTGAAATCGGCAAGTCATCAAACCTGACAGTACTCACTATAAAACAAAGTAGGCTGACGAGATCTGTACTTTTAAATCACCTTGGCATACCATTGAACTTAAAAAGATGATTGTTAAAATTATTTTGTATAAATAAGTTCCTTGCCACAATATTGGAATATAAAGTATTACCAAAACTTGCTCTTGGCAAAACTGACAGCTTAGTGGGGGTGGGGACATGTACTAAGTCGCCATATCCATGGCAAAAAGGCTATTTGGGAGGGTAACCATACCCTAAATTGAAGTGTCTGGAGCTTACTGTATGGCTTTCACTTTGAAAGTAAGATGTGTATTTTAAAAAGTATACTTCAGACAGACCTGTAGTTTTGTTACCCCCCTCTTTTTGAGGCCGTTGTTAAGTCAAGAGTGTTTTGAGTTCTGCCATGACATTTAGGTAACATTGTTATGACTTGTTTGAATTAACGATTAATAATTACTTCCATTTATGTTAAATAGTGTTTCCTGACTCTTTAAATAAATCTGTACCTTACATAATATACATAATGAATATGTATATTCATTATTTGTATCTACCTGTGAACTTATCACAGCACTCTGCGTCTGCACTCAATGAAAAGTTCTCTTACAGAAATAAAGAGTTCAGTTGAATTATTTGGAAGATAAAGGGATGATAAAACTTGGATATTTCAGAAAGACAGTCACCATAAGCATTCACAGAGTCAAGATTGTTCAATGGCCACCTTATCCATCCTGGGGACCCCATATAAAATCTGCACTCAGAATATAAAAGCACAGATCAAAAGTAAAGGACCAACGATCAAAATTCTGGAAAAGGTTTGTTTTAGATTCTATCAAAGGTACAGTGTTGTACAGAGTATTCAAAACACAGATTCATAAAATTAGCCATCCTTTATTTTTGTATCTGCTTTGTCTAACTTTAGTTGAAACAGTTAAAAATCAGGTATGATGCAGGCCATCAATAATGGCATTATGGGGTGCGTGTGTTTTCAGCTGATTGATTTTTATGAGAAAAATAAAACATAACTCAAATTTTGTATTTATTTCTCACTGAGTCATTAATCTTGATCAGGGTTAAAATTTTGGGAGGAAGCCAATTATAAGTCCCCTGCAATGTATTGGCATTCTGTCCAGCAGTGATCCCTGCTTTGCATCGAGTTCTGCCAAGATAGACTTTAGCAGGTTTGAAAATATTATTTTTTGATAATGAATACCATTACAAAACTAAAAAGGAAGCTGTATATAAACAAAGAACATGTATACAGTGAGCTATATAGTAAATCTTTACATATCAGTTTCACGAATTGCTTAGGCCATTCTGCACACATTTAAGAAAATAAACAGTAACTTTGAATTTTAAAAAACATTGACACCTACAGTAAGGAATAGCCACATAAAAAGGCTGCCAAGATATATTTATAGGTCAAATTAAGTGATCAAAAATCATTAAATGATTTGTGTTTTACTGAACCTCATAGTGTTATTACAGAGGATTTTGAACAATAGCTAAATAAAGATGAATATATTTCATTTTTATCCTTGCCTCCTATACCTTCTCCCTTTGGTCAGGGTCCCTAATCTAAGTGTTTCTCAGCCATCATCTATGTAAATGTTCTTTCTGAGTCTCATCTGTGGAAGGCCTCCCAGTTCCACGTATCCTGTTTCGTGTATACGCATAGTTTGTGCTTATTATCACTTGTTATTTTCTAATGTTACCATTATGATTGCTGATTATTGTACTTTTTAAGTGCCTTGACTTGGTCTGGCTGAATGTTCCCTCTTCTCATTTTTGAGTTCAGATCTTTACCAGTGTCATCATCTTGTGTCTTGATTCCTGTCTGTGAAAAACTTTGCATAATATTATTATAATTGTATTATACAATTTTGTCTTATCTGTAGAAGGCAGCCCTTCACTGCCGATGACAATCTCAGATGAGTTTGAGTTTAGAGTGGTATGGGTGTTGTCACTGCACTACATTGAACAATGATAGAAGCCCCCTAGACTTGAGAAGTGGCCCCATAGCTGATCAGAAATAGTTTTGCAGTCTCTGATTTACTGTGTTACCACATCGTTTATACAGGCAAATGTTAGCAGATCTTAAACTAAAGCTTTATGTTATATTAAAAAAAAGAGTCTTAAGTAAATAATTTTTTACAAAATGGCCATTTTCATTTATTTCATGATAAAACACACTGATTCCCATTGTCTCTACAAATTGAAAGTGGTACAGTCTATAATTTTGTGATTTATTTATTTATTGAGCATGCTTTCCTTCTCTCCAAAACTATGATCTGGATTAAATAAATTTGAACATGGATGGATCAATTAATTTCTTTCAATATGTATCCCAACAGTTCAGTGAGATTTAAGTATGGAAAGTCTGCATTTTTGTTAGCTGTTCTGTTGTTGATTTGTTATGGCTGTTTCAATTTTTTGTCTTGTTCCACACACAGGTACTGTAAGCCTCAGTTCATTTGCAAAGTACCATCTAACTGAAGATTCCTGTGACACACAGCAGAAGTCATGCTTTAGTATTCCCTTCTGCAGCATTGAACTCCCCTGGCATGACACTATTATCAGAATGCTTGTCTGTCAGTTTAATGTTCCTTCTGGGGAATTTGAAGCCTGTAGCAGGTCTGGAAATTGACAGTTTTGTACAGATGAGAGGATCCATTCTGCCAAAAAGGGTTTAACTCATCTATATCGTAGAGTATTGGGGCAGACATTTTGAGGATCATGCAACTTTATTTTTAGCATCACTCATCATCTTTGTTACCAGTAGTTTCCACCTTACCACAGTGTTATCAATCCCATTTTTTCCCAGTGTCTTTCTGAAGGTCGAATCATGAACTAAGGTCTTAGTGGAGTCCAGAAAAGTACACATCTCTACAGGTGAAATTTCGAAGAATAGGCACCCCTGTTATCCAAACTTTTACCCATTTGAAATTAACTGGTCATATGCATATAGTTTTTATGTGGAAAGCTACCAGGACTTTATGATAACTTCATACAGCATGAAGGTTTGTTTTTTTCAGGTAAGTGGAAGGGTCATTTACTGTTTTAGAGATGGCTGTGCTGAGCATTGTGATTTGGCTTGTTTTGTCACCTTTCCTTTTAATGGGTCTCGGATGAAAATGTAATTTTTCAAAAATTTCACAGAATATGTCCACAATGGCAGTTATGTCTGGAATGCCAGTTGTTTGAAACAGTACTATTAAGTTTAAAAACAAAATTAACACTCAAGGACACCTTCTGGTGGGGGAGTGATGGGAATAGAATAAGATGAGAATCTGCAACAGATTGACTAGTCGCTTTTGTTGCCTTTTTACAGGAAGAAAGAGCTCTGTGAGATCCAGAGGTCACTTCTTTAGCAATTGCATATGAAGGCTGAGCACAATATCCTAATGGTTCATAAACTTTCTCTGACAAAATCAGTATAAGTGATCACATAGACCTCAGAAGCTGCAAGAGTCATAGACATTTCCATCAACTTTCTCAAACATGTAGGCCGAGGGTAAATGGTGTGGTACTCAGCCGGGACGCCCAGGAGGACCAGAGGAGGGCTTGCGCCTCCTCCAGACCATGAGGGGGCAACCACCCTGGTTGCTTTGGGGACCACGGGTAGAGAGCATTGAAGCTCAGCCTTGTAGGGCCCATGACCACCGCCAGGGGGCGCCCTAATGCCTACAGAGCCCTGGACCTCAGCACTTCCACCACACCCGGAAGTGCTGGGGGAAAAGAATCTGGGACACCCGGAGTGCTTCTGGGTACGCAGCCGGCACTTCCGCCACACTGAGGAGTACCGGTGGAAGATTGCCGGGAAGCACCTGGAGCACATCCGGGTGATTATAAAAGGGGCCGCCTCCCTTCATTCAGGGCTGGAGTCAGATGAGGAGAAGGACAGAGCTTGAAGGAGAAGAGTGGAGGCGGCCTGAAGAGTGAGGCATTTGAGTGCGAGGCCTGGACTTTGGTGGAGTCTACCTGTCTGTGTCCGGGGCTCGTTCCATACTGGCGTAGTCGGCAGGATGCTCCGCCTGGTTTAAGACAGGGACCTGTGTTAAGAAATAATGTTGTGGACGGACCGGCGCAGCAGGGGAGCCCACCCACGTGCTGCGGGAGAGGCATGCACATAGCCCCGCGAGAGGGACTCGCCCCACGGACCGCCATCGGTCTGCAGAAGAGCCGTTTTCCCCTGTTGCGGGAAAACAACAGATGGTGCAAGAGTGCAGCAGGCTCCTACGAGCGTGCCATTGCTGGAGGCACCCAGGACGGCATTTCGCCTAGCGAGGCCACGCCGAGGACGTCTCCTCGGAGAGACGGGACCCAGGAGGTAAGTTCCCTGCTTGCCGGCAACCGGCCCTGAGGGCCGCCTGTGTTTTGTGTGTTGCAGGCAGGGGCTGCCCGGATTTGCGTTAGTGGCAGGTGCAGGTCAATCCGCGGTGCTTCGTTGATGCGGCAGCAGCAGGGAAAGCTGCCGAGGAGGAGACACTGCAGCTCAAAAAGCTGCAGCAGCGGCGGAGCTGCCCGGAGGCTCGTCACTGCACCAGGAGGGAAGACAAGATGGCCACAGACCGGAAGTCCCTCCCCATGACAGGCACAGGATTGAACGGTGTGTCTTGTTTGCCCGCCAATGATTCGATGGAGGCGAGACCAAGAAATGTCCGTCTCATGCTGGGGAGAGATCCAATTGGGCCGGAGGAACGGCCCCACAGGAAACAGCCGAAAGATGTGACTGACAGACAGGTAGGTCAATCGGCGACGGGCTTTCTACGCTTGCCTGTGGCCCTGCGTGAGCTGGAGGAGTTCCTTCAGCCCGCAGGGCCATTATCGCAGGTGCTGAGTGCCCTCCATACAGAGTTGCAGAAGCTGGAGGGGAAGGCGGTTGCGTCACTACAGACACTGCGTACATTGGCAGAACGGCGCGACGCTGGATCCTTTGGCTGGAGTGGTACGGCGGGAAAGGTAAGTAGAGCATAAGAGAGAACCCACTGAAAAGGCCCGTGATCTGATTGATCGGAACTGAGCAGGGGGTTCTCCAACAGTGGACGCAGCGGCGGGTGCTGCGCGCACGGTGAGGGGAGAGACAGCGAGAGAGCTGGCAGGATGTGGGCTGATGTGTGCCCCACGTCCTAGCGCCCTATGCCCCGAGCCAGCGGCGGCCTCGTGTCGTTCTACAGGGACGCAGACAGGACAAGGGCTGTGCTCTTGCCATAGGCAGACACAAACCGTCACGGCATCCCAGAGGAAAAGGAGGAATCGAGGGAAGAATGCCGGTTCCTCAGATAAGGGAGGATGTGATGCTGGGTGCTCACGTCCAGAGAAGGGCCTCTGCAGAGGCAGAGGGAAACCCCACACCCGGCTGAGGTGACGGGGGCGCGTGCGGTCCTGTCCGATGTCCCAAGACGGGGGGGCACGGAGGTCACGAAAGGGGGGCCAAGGTGGCAAACGCCGGGGTGCCGGTCAAAGGGGGGAGCGTTGCCCACATATAAAACGTCTCCGCCCCTTGTTCTGAGTTATATTTTGCAGGACCAGGCCTTGGAGTGGAGTATGTCGGCTTCCCTCGCGGGACGGGCCCCCAACCCCTAGGGGTCTCTGCTTGTGGTGGGTTACTGTGGTACCCAGCCGGGACACCCAGGAGGACC
Organism: Polypterus bichir lapradei; assembly: GCA_026402145.1. Taxonomy (NCBI): domain Eukaryota; kingdom Metazoa; phylum Chordata; class Cladistia; order Polypteriformes; family Polypteridae; genus Polypterus; species Polypterus bichir. The sequence goes on from JANRMT010062807.1 coordinate 46,525,279, forward strand.
GAAAGAGGGCTTGCGCCTCCTCCAGACCACGAGGGGGCGACCGCCCTGGTTGCTTTGGGGACAAAGGGTAGAGAGCTTTGAAGCTCAGCCCTGTAAGGGCCTGTGGTCACCGCCAGGGGGCGCCCCAATGCCTACAGAGCCCTGGACCTCAGCACTTCCGCCACACCCGGAAGTGCTGGGGGAAGAGGATCGGGGACACCCGGAGTGCTTCCGGGTATGCAGCCGGCACTTCCGCCACACTGAGGAGTGCCAGTGGAAGATTGCCGGGAAGCACTTGGAGCACATCCAGGTGATTATAAAAGGGGCCATCTCCCTTCATTCATGGCTGGACTCGGGTGAGGAGAAGTACAGAGCTTGAAGGAGAGGAGTGGAGGCGGCCTGAAGAATGAGGCATTTGAGTGTGAGGCCTGGGGCCTCATATATTAACGGTGCATACACACAGAAATGTTGCGTAAGAACGTTTCCACATTCAAATCGCAATGTATAAAACCTACACTTGGGATAAAGCCACACACATTTCCATGGTACCTCATACCCTGTCGTACGCAAGTTCTCTTCTCAGTTTTGCAGACTAGCAGCACCCAGCGTCAAAGCAGTGCTACTGTTCCTGTGCGGTTACTCTTTATTTTCCTGACGCAGCTTTATAAATACATTAAAATTAACCGCATATTGTTTATTAGTGTAATGCATCTGATTGTAATTAACCTGTAACAATATAATGGTCCAGGGAATAGCCGTAGTATTCCAAATACCATAACTGCTTTAGCGTTGTTACTCTCACTGCACCTCCTTCTTCTTCTTTCAGCTGCTCCCGTTAGGAGTTGCCACAGCGGATCATCTTTTTCCATATTACTCTCACTGCACCACTTGGAGTATTTATATCACTGTATCTGAGTTGGGAATCACAGCAGCAGCTGATCGGAAAGAAAATTATCGGTATACAGCATCAAGCACACGCTGCCTCAGCCACGGCAAAACGTTTCAAAGCCTTTCCTGTACGGACCTCGTGGTTCAGAAACAGTTTCATCCCAAGAACTATAAACGCACTCAATCAATTGCTCCTTGTAGAACTGTTTGTACTTATACAGTAAGTACCATTACCCCACTGTAAACTTGCACTACAGTTATAATATTGCATAACCTGCACCACTTTATAAAGCGCGTATTTGCATATGATGATGATATCATTTTTAAGATGAAATGCAGCAAAATATGTTGATTATATTATACAGATAAAACTTTAGCTTCATGTAAATAATCTGTATTGTTAATAATTAAACATGTGAGGACACGGTGCCGCAGCGCTAGCAAGCTCACATATTGTTCCTGCCTTGCGCAGTATATTTACTGAGGCTGGCGCAGCACTGGAAGGATAGAGTAATTAAACATGTACTATGAAGATATTTCAGTGTTCCTTAAAAGTTTTGAAGAATCGTCATTGTAAACCTACAGATGGCTTAACGTCTATTACAGAGCTGATTGTGTGGCGATTGGGTATTTGGGGAAAGAAAAGTAACGACAGGAATTGGAGGTTAGTACGTTTGAAAGAGACTGTACTGCTACAATAAATTATTTCATCGAAGGTCGCGCATGGCACAGCAGCATCTTGTGTGAGACATGAACAATCACTGCGCCATTGTGTTCCCTTATTTAATAACATGCTTTCATTCCAATCATCATGGAAATAGTGATTCACACACACAGAGCACATAGAAGATCAAATACAAAACAAAGCATTTAACACGCTACTTTAGTTACGATGGGATTTGAGAAAATAGTAAATTAAATGATTTTAATCTCGAAATTTCCACTTTAATCACGTAGTTTATTTTGTCATTAAAGTTGACATTTAGCGCTTTTTTCCCCACTGTGTGCCTATTTTTTTTTTGTCTGTACCCTAATAAGCTTTCATATGACACTCAGACGGTGGGCTACGACTCACCTTCTTACGGCGACTTTGATATGTGACAACTTCTTTTTTATTTCAGGCACTGTGCGACTTTGTGAACTTGAGCTTTCGAGTTTCTCCGACATGATATGTCACTCGATCAACTTCCTTTTGTTGATTATACTGTACCACTGTTTAAATCAACAAATAGTATGTTTTTCCTTTGCCTCCACTTGGTATTCGCTGAAATTCTTATATTTTCCCCCATGCTTTTCCCATTGTCTTTTCACAGAACACTGAACTTAAGGACTATTTATATTGATTTGCATATTCAAAGAGGTGTAATTCTGGGAGGAGTTGGGGCGGGACACCACGAGCGTGCACGAGCGTTACTTTTCACGCTGACCGGGATTTATGTGGCGGAAGAACGTGGAAGTTGACGAACGCACAGATTCTTGCATCTGGATTTTTCTGTGCATAAGCACATTTAGTTTTTTGTGCTTATGTCATGTTATAGTGCAAATTCTACACATGGTGTTATGCATGAGGCCCCTGGACTTTGGGGGAGTCTTGGGGGTTTGTGTGTGCACTTATTACTGTAAATATTAGGACTGTAAATAAACATGTGGTGGTGCTTAAACATGTCTACCTGTCTGTGTCCGGGGCTCGTTCCACAATGGATATCATCAATGACTGTGGCAGTTGACATGTCACGAGCTTGATAATGCTCAGGAAACTAAGCAGATTCACTTAAAATATCAAATCAGGTGAAAGTTTGTTTTTGATTATGTTGGCTGGTGAAGAGTATAGACATGTTAAGTGAGATTTGATCTGACGTTTCTTTGCCATTTCAGTAGCTTCACTTGATCGTGTGTAATTAACACTGGACAAAACAAGAACTGAATTACAATGTTCTTGGTTTAAGTGGGTTTACCTAACAAAAACCAATATAGTCCACTCACCTCTACATGACCAGTCACCTCCGTTTGCATAATTTATTCAAAAGTTTCAGTAAAATGAGATGTGAAAGTCTTTCAGGTGCTACTTTTAGTTAAAACATTAGACAACATGTTCCATCAAGTTATAGTGGGAGAAAATATTTGCAGCCATATATATAAAATTAATTTCCTGCTACTTCATTGCTTTAATGGTAATACATCCTAGCAATCACTTCCAAGTATACAGGACCTCATAACCATCTGATACACACATGATGAAATTTTGGATTATTCAGAATTTGTATAAAAATGAAATGCGCAACTCTCATCTTCCAAACATCTGTATGTGTTTCTGAAGAATAATGGGATATGATGTGACTGATAGGGAAGATCATTTTAGACAAATGCCATGCATAAGTAGAGCTTATGAAAATAAAAACACATGGATAGAAGGTTCAACTTCCTCTAGTTCCTCAAACGCACACACAATATTCCAAATGAAACCTAGAAGAGTGCAGTTATAAGCTCAAACATTATCTCATATGACATGTACAGTACTTCACATATTAAATTATTTTTGACATGTTAATTGGTTATGTGACCATTCTTATTGAGAACCATGATGAATCTACTAGGAGAGGGGTGGGCAAAGTTATTCTTGGAGGTCCTCAGTGGCTGCAGGTTTTTGTTCCAACCCAGTTGCTTAATTAGAAAACAATCCTTTTCAATAATTTATTTTCATGGCTTGTTAGTGCTTTAACCATGTCAGGTCATTCTCATATCCAAGACTTTTTCTTCCTTTCTAAGGATATCATCTAAATGATTTGATTTCTAAAATAGATGAGTAATTCTCAGTCTCTCACTATTTTCTCTTCACTTTCTTTCCAAGTACAGGTAGTCTCCAGGTTACGAACATCCGACCTACGACTTACGAATGGGGCCGCAGCTGCGACGCATGCGCCTCAGTAACTGCCGCTCTGTCATCTTCGGCCTGGGGATGCTGAAAGTGGTGGCTGGATGGAGGCTGGAGGGGGGTGATTTCGCTGCTTGCACAGTGTAGTGTCCCTCGGGCAGCTCCCGGCAGCAATCGGTGACCCATGGTCCATAGTCACCGGGGCCACAGCTATCACTCGTGTGCAAGACGGAGGCTTGATGGGGCGGTTCGCTGCTCATCCACTACACCACCGCAGCTACTGCTCCTGACTGGACGCAGGCTGGATGGAGCGAAGGGGGGCGTTTCTTTGCCCGCCCACCACACACGGCTGCCCCGTTCGTTCTCGGTGGGCGGCTGGTAATGCTGCAACCGGTAACCTGGTTGTGGCTGAACGGAGGCCATTGATGGTGAATGGGGCGGTGGGGGGGTAGCATTGTAGTGTGCCTCGATTGGCTGCCTGTTAAATGGGGGCGGTGGTGGGCATTTCATTACCCTCCTTTGGCTGCACCGTGTTCTTTCTCGGTGGGCGGACGCTGCAGGCAGCATACTGTAGTGGAGGTTAATGTGTGGTGGGCGAATGGTGAATCTCCCTTCGCTGCCCCCATTCATTCTCAATAGCAAGCCTGCTTGTACTGTTAAGCAGGAAGTTGTCTCTTGACAGTATATCAGACATGTTGACAACGGGTGTCTTCCAGCTGTGGTAGCGTGTACAGTGCTGTGCAGAAGAGCTCATCTTAACCTTTTGTCTTCACCCTTCAAGAATATCTCTGAAACACAAATCTGATGCAAGTGCTGGTTATACAGTAAAGAAGAGAAAAACCATCACCATTGAAATTAAAGTAGAAATAATAAAAAGCTCAGGGAGCGGTGAAATGTCATCATTCATTGGCAGAGCACTTGGTTACAGTCGGTCAACAATAGCATTTATTAAAATAATGTACCTGTTCTGACTTACATACAAATTCAACTTAAGTACAAACCTACAGTACCTATCTGGTACGTAACCCGGGGACTGCCTGTATTTAAATAAACCAAATGGTGCACAATAAATACACATGTCTAAATGGAGAAATACTGGTTTCTTTTCTCATTTGCACTTAAAACTAATAAGGAGCATTTAAAAACGGGAATACAGCTGTTTAAGATTAAAATAAGCAATAAAGGGTTCAAAATCTTAATGAGCGAGACAACTAAAATGAAGGAGAAGTGTTACTAGAGCAATAAGTGCTTCTTATTAAGCATTTAGGTTAGAATAAAAACCTGCGGCCCTCCAGGAACAACTTTGCCCATGCCTGTACTAGGACTGCCACCTATTTCTAATAACGTGTCCTTTCTGGCTTTGGATCTCCCTCTGTGTACGCATATTGAACCTTTTTCTTTCTGTGATATACAGCTGCTCTTTCAAGGGTTAGAACAAAAGAACTTAAGAAATTAGACAAATGAAAGGAGACCATTAAGTCCATAAGCTCATTTGTTTAACTAATATGTCCCCATATTTAATCTAGATACTTCATAACGGTTGTGGTTTGTTTCAGACTCCTGCGATTTGTAGCCTAAAGCAGTATTTCCTGGTTTCAGTCTTTAGTGCCCTTCTGCCTAATTTGCTCAAGTTTATGACTCATCATTAGTGATGAGCAAATCCCATTGAATATGCTTCACTGCGAACTTGGTAAAATCACAGAAAAGATTGCAAACTTTACTAAACTTTGCAAAATGTATTGAAGTCAATGGGAAAGGATGAACTGAATTAGTTTTGAGTGGGTTATCATGATGAAATGGTCTTTTAAGTATCCCTGAGGGCTAGTGCTAATCACTGCAGCACTTTCCCTTAAACAATAAAAGAGGCAGACAGAATAAATACCACAAACAAACAGCCACAAAATAGCAATAAGTAGATAAAATAGAGATCATTGCGCTAACAGAGTTCCAATCACTGGGCACATGTTAGTTGTTCAATGAAGTGGCAGCATGGGACTGGCTTGTTCCATTGTTGGACGTCACAACATTGGACACAGCAGGAACATGCTTTTTGTGTTGTGTCTGTGCAGATGCTATGCATTTTCTTCCTCCATCAAGAAGTGGTGGGCGTTTCATTACCCGCCTTTGGCTGCACCGTGTTCTTTCTGACGACCCATATACAGAGTTCTGGAAGTTGAAACCATCAAGTTCGAGAAACGAGTGCATTTAGAGACTGAGATGGATTCAATGCATCTTATTAGCTTAAACTTTGTGTGTGTGTGTGCTTGCGACCCGGTGGTTGTCATGTCGGTAACATTCTTACAGTAGGCATGCATGAAAGGTCTGTGCATGGCTTACTATAGCTCTGGCCTCACAAAGCATCATGGGGTGTTTGAAAAAAATGTCAGATTTACTCTTGTATTTGTTGATCAAAACATCTGCCGAACACAGCATATTTGCTGTGAAAAATGCTTTGACAAATTTTGCCAATTGACACTATTCACCATTTAGCTGAAAGAATTATCATGTATCTATCGTACTTTTTTGATGGCTTTCAAAATTTTGAAGGCCTGGCTTAGGTCCCCACACAACCTGTTATTGATGAGCAAAATAATTTACGCAAAACTAAATTTGCAGTGGAACTCACTGTTTTGTTCTACAAAAAAAAAGTCAAATTGCATTTCATTTTTCAGCAAAAAACTCACATAAAAAAGTGTTTCATTCCTGTCTGGATGCATTTACATGCTTTCATGCTGCATGTGTTTTCCTGTCATTTAAAGTATCTCCAGTGGAAAACAAATTGACTTGGAGTGTTCTTATCCTAAAGTAGGGTAAGGTGGTTGCGAGGTAATAAATGGTGGGTTTTGTCAGGGACAACTTTCAGTGTAGTAAGATTTTCTTTAGAGAAAACACAATAATGCACACAATGTTGTGTTTTACGTAGAGTGTTATCGTGTGGAAAACATGTTGAGCATTCACCTTCATCTGTAGTTTTTAAAATGTATTTTTAAGCACCGATTCACACCCAATGCTGGTATCGAACCCTAGTTTCCAGTAGCCATGACTCCCGTTTTACTGCTATCCAATTACAACACTTTTAGGTTGGCTCTCACACCGTGCAGTCTTGGAAATGCACTGAATGAATCTGATAAACAAGTGAATGTAACATCAGAAGGTCCAAGCATGACGCTGGTGTGTTATAATTTCATTGATCAAATCAAGTCGGTCGACTCAAGTGCATCATTAATTAGGAGTTGTTGTGAAATTTCTGCATTAGAAAAGCTGAACATAGATAAAGGGAAAGTTGAACAATCTGAGGCTGATTGTTGCTCTTCCTTTACGGAAGCCTCATTGAAAACTGAGCATTGTTATCACCATCAATGACAGTAGATACTAGACACTGCATGACACTTCAGATGTGCAATTTCACTATCTCTCCATCAATAAAGGAGATAGATGGCCACTGTGAGGACAGTGTGTACTTGTGCTTTCTCTCTCGCTATCCGCTTTTTTTCCCCCCTTTCATTTAAAGTTCTAGTGGACAGGCTTAAACTCTTAGCTGTTTCTCAAGAGACTGAAAGGATAAATCTGCCTGGGGTCCCCTCCTCCCCCTCGCCTCCATTGCAGACAAAAGCAGGCCTGTTTGGTGGCAGAGTCGTGTTGCTGAGTTTTCGGGGACCTGCCGGCTCTCTCTCAGGGTCGGATTCCTTCAAAGACCGGGCAGCAGCCACAACCCTGAGTTCAAGCAGCAAAACAAACATGCCAATTGCTGTGGAAAAAAAGTGTAAATGAGCCCCTTTCCTTTCAAGACCTGAAAAGGGATACCATGGCTTCTTTGTACACACACCGGCCTAAGTGTCCTCGAAAGCACAAAGACGAGGAGCTTTAAGAATAGCCTATTAAGCAACGAGCAGGGCTGCAGAAACCAAAGCACTCTGATCGTCGAGATAGGAGACAATGACACATTTAAAGCACAAATGCGCAGGTTACCATCCTTGAAGCCATGTGCCCTCAGAAAAAGCTTGAAAGTGGATTGTTTTCTGTCAGGAGTAATGGATTGTGTTGAAACAGATATTGAGAGGTCTCGGGGAGTGTCCAAAATGAGACTTTGTCTTGAAGCTAGAAAGTTCTATTCCAGGCAGTCAGTTGGCCGGTAGCTGCCTCTCAGGATCAGCTCAGGCAGTGAAGTGCAATTGACCGAAAAGCTTGGACCTTGCTTCCCACGCCAAAAGTAACAATTTTATATGCCTTGGAAGTCATTCTTGAACAGGAACTGAGGTTCAGTGAACAAAAATAGAGAAATCATGAGGCCTTCAGTCCAAAACGCAATGCATGCCATATCTGCGACTGAAGAAGGGGCCTGAGTTGCCTTGAAAGCATGCATATTGTAATCTTTTTAGTTGCCAATAAAAGTTGTCATTTTGCTTGACATTTCACTACATTCATAATGGCTAAAATGGTACAACACCCTAGCATTACTGTGACTACCAAAGAAAGCAAGTTGCCCTTGGCTATAATGGCATTTCAGTTCTTGAGTCCACTTTCCTCTCAACTCAAAGGCCCAACTCCAGATGTGTTCCTGAGACAAGCTACATGGGGTAAAGGGTTGTCCCCAGTTTAGCTCTCAAGTCACGTGATCCACAGTATGTAGCCAATGATTCCTAGGGGTAGTTCAGTAGATCCAAACCAGATCCAAATTACACCATTAAGGCGGTTTCCACTTCTTCCATGGTCCATTCAGTTACTGTCTCCCAGTGTGCCCCCAGTTAAGAAACTAACTCTCTATGTGCCCTTTCTTCACATTTTACTAGTGCTAAGCAAAAGGTATGAATACAGTCCCCTCTCTCTGCCCTGCCTGTTAGAGGAGAGACATTATGCAGGTAGAAGGCACCAGGTTCAAATGTCAGTCGTTTCAGCCTCTCAGGTGCTTCACCTCTGTAATCTTCCTGCTTCTCTATTGTTCTTAAGGGGGAGGGGGGTGTAAAGGATGTCAGCTGTGAAGACTGACAAGGGAAAAAGTTTTCATCAGGAAATTCACCATATTTTGATGCATACATTGTGCCCTCTCCCCTCCTGTGCCATCCAGGGCCTGCTACAGAGAAGCAGCCCACACACTGTGAGGCTCCACCACCATGGGGTGACGTGGTTTGTATGGGGGTACTGTGTTTATGATAATGTGCAGTGTTCAGATATGGAGTTAAATAATTTGCTCCAATAGACTAATTTTGGTCTCACAAGACTATGGAACATTTTTCCACCTGACTTCAGAGTCTCCCATGTAGAAGTAATAATAATACAGTAATAATACAGTAATAATAATAATAATAGTAGAGTTGACTTTGCCTCTAACTTATAAAACTGCAACTGGTGAGGCACCCTGGTAACAGTTTTAGCCCTTGTAGCTTGTAACTCCTTTAGAGTTCTCAGAGGTCTCCTGGTGGCCTCCGTCACCTGTCGTCTTTTGTGGATGGCCTGCTTTAGGCAGATCTGCAGTTCTTCATAATTCACTCAAATGCATATTCAGTGGCTTGGATATTTTCTTGTCTCCATCCCCTGACTTGTAATTTTCATTCACTGTTTCACAGAGTTGCTCGGAGTGTTCTTTTGCCTTCATCGTGTAGGTCAGGCCACATACTACCGCAACACATATTGGACCTGCCAGATCAGGAGCATTTAGACCACAATCAATTGAAACCCCAGACAGATGATGTCCGTTAAGCTAATTCTGTGACTTCAAAAAACAATTGGCTGCCCCAATGATGATTTAGGTATGTCATATTAAAGTGGGTGAATACTTAATACTACTAAATTTGTAATTTATTAAGATCACTTTGCAGTGGCCCGTTTTCACTTTGACATTAACAAACCTTTTCTGTTGATCAAAGTCAAAAAAGCCAAATTAAATCCACTGTGATTCAATGTGGTATAACAATAAAACAAATACTTTTATAGGCACTCTACCTCAAAGTACAAAAATCCCAAGTTGCCTGTCTTTTCCTATGCTTCAGAAGGCCTGCAGTTCTTTCATCCCTTTTTGAGCTAATGGCCCCTTCTCATAGGCCACCTCCTTCTGTGGTGTCCTTTAGACAAATACAGAGACCTGACAGGTGAGCCCTTGCACTTTAGATAGGGTGGTATAAGTCACTGGTTAGAGGATAAGAAGCCAGTAGTCTCTGAGATTGCCCCCGATGGTTAGTCCCCTTTGTGCTCTGAGCTCCATTTCCGGCAAGGATTCCTCTTGTGGTAAGAGGAGTACGTCTGCCAAGCTGGACATGAGCGGTGCTTAATGAAGACGGATGGGAGCAGCCCTCACGAGCCCACCTCCAGGCGCAGCGCAGCACTTGTTATTGATGGCCTTGAGGTGAAAGGCTACAGTAACAAAACGCTTGCAAGGTGGAAGAGAAAGGGGGAGAAGAAAAACAACAAGTTGCCGCACTCCTGGTTTTAGTGCAGACAAACACTTTCCAGAGCAATGGCTCCTCTGTCTGCCAGCCATCCATCATCCTGGAGGCTAATGCTTGTAAATGCAAATCTCACTTTCATTGCGAGTGCCCCTGTGCACTCTCACAAGGATGTGAAGGGGTTATCATGGTGCCATCTGTCTTGCTTTTCGTTAAAAGAATAAGGTGTTCAATTATCCAGAATATTTACTCATTTCCATCAAGCACCCGGGATCTGATGCAATTGCACTCCTACACTGCTTATCGATCACGCAGACGGCTTTCCGACAAAGGCTCAGCATGGCAAGGAGACGTGACCACATCGCTAGTTCCATGCACATTCTAGCCTGCAAGTCTGTGTGCCCACCACACCCCTCAGAGACAGACCCCTGTGCCTTTGGCTCAGCAGGCGCCATACCAGACTGATCATGCTTTACTTTGTCTGTCTTTGTATGGGAGCAGTCTTGAAAACTGACTCCGTGAACGTGGATACTTTTACACAAATTCACTTACATGGCCCTACCAGGCCATCGTCATAGGTGGGCCACTCAGATTTACAGTCCTATGGTCCATGTGGCCTTCTGAGGCTGAAATTACAGTATGTTGTAATAAGCGGATGTTATGTAGTTCCCTTCCACATTGGACACTTCCCATGGCACCTTACAGGATCTGGTAAATTGTTTGCCCTTTCAGAATTAGCTGACATTAAGATTGGTGTTCCACAGGGGTCAGTGCTGGGGCTGCAGCTATTTTTAATAAATATAAGTGATTTGGATAGAAATATAAATAAAAAGCTGATCAGGTTTACAGATGATACCAAGTGAGGTGGATTGGCAGATAATCTCGAATCTGTTGAATTATTACAGAGGGACGTGGACAGCATGCAGGCTTGGGCAGATTTGTGTCAGATGAAGTTTAATGTCAGTAACTGTAAAGTATTACATGTAGGAAGTTAAAATGGTTTGAATACAAAATGGGAGGTCTGAAAATTGAAAGTACACCTTATGAGAAGGATTTAGGAGTCAGTGGGCTCTAAACTATCGACTTCCAGACAGTGTTCAGAAGCCATTACGAAGACTAACAGAATGTTAGGTTATAATACAGTGCATCCGGAAAGTATTCACAGCACATCACTTTTTCCACATTTTGTTATGTTACAGCCTTATTCCAAAATGGATTAAATTAATTTTTTTCCTCAGAATTCTACATACAACACCCCATAATGACAACGTGAAAAAAAAGTTTACTTGAGGTTTTTGCAAATTTATTAAAAATGAAAAAACTGAGAAATCACATGTACATAAGTATTCACAGCCTTTGCTCAATACTTTGTCGATGCACCTTTGGCAGCAATTACAGCCTGAAGTCTTTTTGAATATGATGCCACAAGCTTGGCACACCTATCCTTGGCCAGTTTCGCCCATTCCTCTTTGCAGCACCTCTCAAGCGCCATCAAGTTGGATGGGAAGCGTCAGTGCACAGCCATTTTAAGATCTCTCCAGAGATGTTCAATCGGATTCAAGTCTGAGCTCTGGCTGGGCCACTCAAGGACATTCACAGAGTTGTCCTGAAGCCACTCCTTTGATATCTTGGCTGTGTGCTTAGGGTCGTTGTCCTGCTGAAAGATGAATCGTCGCCCCAGTCTGAGGTCAAGAGCGTTCTGGAGCAGGGTTTCATCCAGGATGTCTCTGTACATTGCTGCAGTCATCTTTCCCTTTATCCTGACTAGTCTCTGAAAAACATCCCCACAGCATGATGCTGCCACCACCATGCTTCACCGTAGGGATGGTATTGGCCTAATGATGAGCGGCGCCTGGTTTCCTCCAAACGTGATGCCTGGCATTCACACCAAAGAGTTCAATCTTTGTCTCATCAGACCAGAGAATTTTGTTTCTCATTGTCTGAGAGTCCTTCAGGTGCCTTTTGGCAAACTCCAGGCAGGGCTGCCATGTGCCTTTTACTAAGGAGTGGCTTCTGTCTGGCCTCTTTACCATACAGGCCTGATTGGTGGATTGCTGCAGAGATGGTTGTCCTTCTGGAAGATTCTCCTCTCTCTACAGAGGACCTCTGGAGCTCTGACAGAGTGACCATCGGATTCTTGGTCACCTCCCTGACTAAGGCCCTTCTCCCCCGATCGCTCAGTTTAGATGGCCGCCCAGCTCTAGGAAGAGTCCTGGTGGTTTCGAACGTCTTCCAGTTATGGATGATGGAGGCCACTGTGCTCATTGGGACCTTCAAAGCAGCAGCAATTTTTCTGTAACCTTCCCCAGATTTGTGCCTCGAGACAATCCTGTCTCGGAGATCTACAGACAATTCCTTTGACTTCATGCTTGGTTTGTGCTCTGACATGAACTGTCAACTGTGTGACCTTATATAGACAGGTGTGTGCCTTTCCAAATCATGTCCAATCAACTGAATTTGCCACAGGTGGACTCCAATTAAGCTGCAGAAATATCTCAAGGATGATCAGGTGAAACAGGATGCACATGAGCTCAATTTTGAGCTTCATGGCAAAGACTGTGAATACTTATGTACATGTGCTTTCTCAATTTTTTTATTTTTAATAGATTTGCAAAAATCTCAAGTAAACCTTTTTCACGTTGTCATTATGAGATGTTGTGTGTAGAATTCTGAGGAAAAAAATGAATTTAATCCATTTTGGAATAAGGCTGTAACATAGCAAAATGTGGAAAAAGTGATGCGCTGTGAATACTTTCCGGATGCACTGTAGCACGATGTGTGGAGTACAAGTCCAAGGAGGTGATGCTCAAGCTTTATAACTCACTGGTGAGACCTCATCTTGAGTCCTGTGTGCAGTTTTGGTCTCCAGGCTACAAAAAGGACACAGCAGCGCTAGAAAAGGTCCAGAGAAGAGCGACTAGGCTGATTCCAGGGCTACAGGGGTTGAATTATGAGGAAAGATTAAAAAAGCTGAGCCTATACAGTTTAAGCAAAAAAGATTAAGAGAAGAAATGACTGAAGTGTTTAAATTATGAAGGGAATTAGTAGAGTGGATGAAGACTTTTATTTTAAAATGAGTTCAACGAGAACACAGGGACACAGTTTGGAAACATTTTAAGGGCAAGATTCACACAAAAGTTATTTTTTCTTCAAACACAAAAACACACATGCCATTGGATACATGGAATAAATGATCAAGTACTGAGGTAAAGAGTAGGACCTTCAAATCTCATCTTCATGTTACTTTAGATGGTCTAAGTAACTACGAAAGACAAGCTTGTTTGGCTGTGGTGTTGTATTTTTTAATGTCCAAATGAGTTAAATTGAACCAGCAGCCTTGTGGGTTCAAGTCCAGCATCATACCTGCCAAGCCACACTGCCTGTCTAAACTTAAGATGAAGTCTTGTTCTTCCCAGTCCAGCACCTTCATCATGTAGTCATAGTTCCAGCTGATGTAAAGTTTAAAATGATGTATACTGCACCTTTGCATAGCATTGAAAGGAATAATAGAAATTTCTCCAGATCCCTTTGATGTGAGTTGTGTCACATAAGGCACTTTGGTCTTTACAGTTCATCACTTAGTCTCACTTCCCGCTTCGCTGGTTAAAATGATGCCATACCTGAGCTGTGTAAAGTGACTACACAGTACATAACTAACAGAACAGCCTTCATTGTGAGTACAGTCATGTAAAGGTCACACATGAGTCAGTGGCCTGCAATAGACATAATGGCTGCACCACCCTGCTTGTACCAGTTTATAGCAGAACTAGCTTTGTAAGCCTGTGCTGTAAAAAGCATGGGATCCCAGAAACTATTGAAATAGTCAGAAAAAAATTGAAATGTAGAGATGTCAGGTAATTGAAAGGAACTACTCTGGGCATCTCTCTCGTAGGAGGCTTTGTTTTGCCGATGTGTTCGCATCGTTTGTGCATTACTGGCTAAGAAAATGTCTGTCTTCAGAGGTTTCCTTTTGCAGACATGCTCGCCTCGCTTGTGTATTAGCGGTGGGGAGAAAAGTAAAAGGAATATTGGTTTGCCGATGTTAACGACTAAGCAATTTTGTCTTTCAAGGTTTCTTTTTGTTGATGTGCTGGGCCCACTTGTGTTATTAGTGGCTAAGTGAGTTTTCTGTTTCTTCGGAGGTGGAATGCTTACCCCCAACTCCACCTCTCACTTCTGGGCCAGACAGACACACACACACACACACACACACACACACACATAGATGTTTATATATAAGATATGGGAGAGAATGTGTCTGGGGGGAAAAAATAAATTCTAAGTTAATGAGACTCCAATTCTCACTGTACCGGGGTTGGTAAGTCTTTGAGGAAAATTGCTGGTTATATAAATAATTGTAAATTCTCACCCAGTTCATTCCTGGATTGCTGCCTTTACAGCTGACCACAATAAAGCACAAAGCAGGACTGAATTTAAGTCAAGCCAAGGTGTTTGTTTTTATCTGACACATGAAGTCTTAGAAACCAATTCAGCCTGACCCAAAACGTGAGAAAAGGCTCAGCAAAAAAGGGTTAGGAGAACTGTGAAGTGATAAAAACAATGCTTCTTCACAATTGAAGAGTTTATCAACAGTGATAAAGATATGCCTAAAACAGATGCCAAAAAGCAAACAAAGCAAGTCCAAAATCCAGAAAACGAATCCTTTGACAAAGTCAAATAAACAATTGCAATGACAAAAACTGAAATCCAAAGTTAGCAATCACTAATGCCACAGCAGCTTTTGTAAGCTTAGTGATGAGAGCCTTGGGTGGCCCTCTCCCCTGTGGCTCAATACAAAGAGGACAATGTGCTTAAAAGGCTAGGTTAATAAATATAGAATTAACATATTGCAACAAAGTAATACTCCTAGAATTAATAAACAAATACAAATGAAAAGAAAGCAAAACATACAAAATAAAGATTCAAGGGTGATGCAAAAATTAAATAAAAAGTCATAATGTGAGAGCTTGAATTATGAATAACAACGTCATTTATTTTATTTCTATGGCACTTGATCATACGTCATATCATATGTCTGATCATATGTCCTTCATAGTGCTTCACGAGAAGATAAAGAAAAAATATAAAGGATAAATAAAATTAAATACAAAAAATAATTCATAAAATAAGAATACAGACTTACCTAATTGAGACGGTACATTCGTTCAGTATAGATTAAATTGATAAACTTGTTTTTTAAGTCTGTAATGATCATAATGTTATGTCCAATACTGTGGCCAGAGAGAACAAATAAATAAAAACTCCACCAGGCAAGATGCTGGAGAAAATAAACCTGCAGGCCAAAAGACCATCCTGTACCCGCTGAGCATTATTTAAAACATAAATGTGCTAAAGAAGCTTATTATTATTGTGATGTCCTGTTCTAGATTATTCAATGCTGTGGGTGCCAGGTGGTCAATAGACGGCGTGTCCACATGCAGCTAACATCACAGTACTGAGGGTGGTGGTGCCAAACGCTACAGCAGAAACTAGAGATTAATAAGGACTACCAATATGTAAATTACTTGATACTACAATACTTGCATAATCTATTAGAACTGGAAATGGAGAAGAAGAAAAAAAATACAATGAAGCAAACGCCTACTTAAAACAGTGAGCTGTTAGGGTTTTTTAAGTGTTCCACAGTATCAGCCTGGCATATCTTTGTTGGTAAAGTATTACATAGGTGTTGCTGCCTAAGTGCAAAAGGTCCCCCTTTTATACTTAACTCTTGGAATAATTAGCAGAACACCATTAGAAGATCTAAGGTTATGACTTGGTAATATTGGAAGGGGCAAGATTATTGAAGTTGTTATACACCATTTGTAGTCTTTTCAGTTGGATTGAAAAGGTGGGTGATCAAGACCCTTACTTATTTTATTTCTTCCAGCAACTAAAATTTCAGGTTTTGTCCTTGTTTAGGAAATTACAACTCCTCCACTTCTAAATATATATAAATACTAGGGGGCTTCACCCCCTGATACCGCCTGCGCTATGCACCATTGTGAAGAGGGGGGCTGAATGCACCCCAAGAGACGCAGTCGCTCCTCCGAAACCCCCTCTTAAACGGTGATACAATGGGAAACAAATACATGGTTTTATTTTTTTTTTTTTTTAAAACCTCCTGTTTGCTCGATCAGCTGCTGACTTCCATGCCGCATGATCCGCAACTCGTGCAGCTCATTGAACGTTTAAAAGCCTGTACAGCAGCTGTCCTTTTGGTTCACTGCCTTGTCTCTTTTTCCCCCCAGACATTCTCAAACACTTTTCAATCTCTTTTCGCTGTTCCGTTATTTTCCCAAGTCATATTTTCAGTTTGTTTGTGCTAATGCGATCTTTACTATCATTTTTTTTTTTTTTTTGAGACTTTCGAAGTTACCTACTTTCATTATCTCTAACCTGTTCTGCATGTGTATCACGCTAACGTTTTTTAATTCTTTACGAAGTTCTACTTTGTCATCTACTCTTTGTCTTTTTCCGGCCCTGGACGTGGGTAGAGGGGGGCTGAACGCACCCCAAGAGATGCGGCCGCTCCTCCAAAACCCCTCTTAAATGGTGATACAATGGTAAACAAATACATTTTTTTTTTTTTAAACTTCCTTTTTGTTCGATCAGCTGCTGCTGCTGTGCCGCGTGATCTGCATCTCATGTGGCTCTTAGAACATTTATAAGCCTGTACAGCAGCAGTCCTTTTGTCTCACTGCCTTGTCTCTCTTCTCTCCCAGACATCCTCAAACACTATTCAATCTCTATTCGCTGTTCCATTATTTCACAAACTAATATTTTCCATTTGTTTGCACTAATGCAATCTTTACTATCATTTTTTTTAAGACTTTCAAATTTTCTTACTTCCATTATCTCTAACCCGCTCTGCATGTGTATCTTGCCAAAATTTTTTAATTCTTTACGACATTCTACTTTGCCTTTTTCCGGCCCCGGGCGTGGTTAAATCTCTTTGCACAAAGTCTTCATGTAATGGTTTGATTATTATTTTGCTTATTTTAAGAATTTGCACATAGGTTATTTTTGTTCTTTTTTGCATTCTTTTCTCTCCAGTTTTTTTGGGTCTCTTCTTGATGCTGTGCTGTTTCTTTTTCACGTAGACGTGTCTTCTAGAATGTATAAAATTTTTAAGAGCTGTGAGCACAGGAAGTGTGTCTGCCGAAAGCATTCCAACAACTAAGGTTAGATGACCATGGTCCTTTTAGAAAATGGTTGTAAGTAGGGCATGACTGGCAAAAGTCACCGTCTCAAGGGATTTACTTTCAAAGGTTGTAAGTATGATGTGATTTGACCGTCTCGTGGGACATGAAAGTGTCTCTCTGTCTCTTTTCAAAAGATCACATCTCGTCACCAGAAAAAAGTCTCGTGTCTCTATTATAAAAAAAAATCTTGAGACGAGAATCAGATATGTGTATCTTCACACTGCCCACCCAATGTTCCTGGGGCCTTCTTCCATGATCTTCTGCTGAAGGAGGATTGCCAGAAAAAAAATATTAACCACAGAACTCTGGTCCATTGCAAGTTCTGATTACATCTGACAAACTATTGGTGCTTCAGTTTGTTTGATGACAGCAGATGCACTTTTCTGGCAGTCACACTGCCAAACCTATATCTTGGTGAAAGTAATGAATACTGAGGAGCAGACGTTGTAGTGAGTTCAGCGAAGTCACAAAAATGTTTGTGAACTTTGCTGAAACCAGCAAAATGCGTTCGAGTCAACAGAGAAGAAGGAACTGCACTAGTTTTCAATGGATTATAATGGTGTTTTAATCATCCCTGAGGGCTAAGGCTATATCTGTCAATTGTGTTGGACCAATTATTGTGGCCAAAAGGGTATTAAGCACTGCAGTACTGTGCCTCAATATATATATTGTCACAAAAACAGAAGCAAGAGTCATAAAAAGGTTTGGGGCAGCCACCTGTATAATATTCCCCAGCTGTGAAAGGGTATTTTTTTAGCACTGATGTGCTCAGAAGGAGTCCAAAAAGAACTGATGAGATTTTTTGAATATGGCAACTTTAAAGGCCAGAAAGGGAAGTGAAGTCATCAAGGGCAGTAGCGGAAGGGTACTCTTCTATAGGTTCGGACCCGAACGTGACGTCATCAAACGGGCCGGAACCAGAAGGCTCTTCGTCCATGGGTTCTATAGCGGAAGTGAAGTCATCAGAAGCCCCAGAAGTGGCATCATCAGGGCCAGACAGAATTTCCCATGAACGGTCTGCAGGAAACAGAGAAAAAAGTTCAGCGCACCCCGCCAAACCCTGGTCTCATGTGGAATTATTCTTATTTCAACCCTTTAGCTACCTCCCATGTGTGACTATATATATATATGTATGTATGTATGTGTGTGTATATATGTATATCTCATTGTATTCCCAGAGTTGCAGTCTTCCCAAATAGGGTAACGCGAACTGATCTTCCAGTCCTGACAGCCATAGCTGCCCACTACCGAGTGCATATAAAGGAATGGACCAAAGGCCAAATGCAAGCGCAACAAATCTTAAACCCTGTGAACAAATAATAGCATCATGGTTTTTTTTTTTATTATTAACAATGTGTATTTCGTGTTTTTGTCCTTTCTGTTTCCTGTCTATCTGTGCAGATGCTTCACTCTTTTTTCTTCCATTAAAACATACAACATATGTTGTCTATATTAATAAACCTTTCATTATTATTATTATTACTCATATTATTTCACAGAGTCTTATGTTTTCTGATACTGGAAGGAGAGAGAGTGCTTTAAGGTGGCTGCGGCTTCAGCTGCTGTATCTCAGAGATCAGTTTGTGTTGCTCCTTACAGGCACTCTTCAGACTACCCCCAGATAATGTGTGTGTTTTACTGTAAACCGGCCCACCTAGAAAGCCTGTGATGTGTTAAATTAGAGTTATGCCTGTCAGCACCTGATCTGCGCTACATAGCAAGGAGCATAACATGCTTGATCCAGCAGTGAAGAGATAACATTTATTTATATAGCACATTTTCATACAAATTATGTATCATATAACATACAATGTATTTTCATAATATTCTCATTATAGTCTGCTAATGTATGCCTCAAATTAACATACTTCAAGTTCTTTTTTTTTTAATGCCTTTAGAGTACAGATTGGGTAGTGACATCCCACATGCACAAAGCCAACTAAACAGTGACTTGATTATAAGGTGCTTTACACGTACAGTATGCATGTGTGAATGTTGGCTGCTATACCTTGCAAAGAATCATTTGAACAAAATATTTTTTTAGGCAGGTGCACAGCAAATTTCCAGGAAAATATTCAGTAAATGAGGTAGTGGGCGAACACAGCACATTCGCTGTGACAAACACTTCAACAAAGTCTCATTGATGAACACTAATAATGAATAAAACTGGATCAATCTTTGTGTATTCTCGTCTTGATTAATGAGTAAAACTAAATATGCAGGGGCTGCATGGTTAATGACTATAACTGAGTCCAATTGTAGTATTAAGTAAGATGTATCGTTGCACAGGTAAAGACTACAACTGCAAACATTCATGTGTAACAGTAAAAATGAAAGCCTGCTGCAGATAATGGCAAAATCTGATTAAATCATAAGTAACAACAAAAGTCCAGTAGCTCATCCTTATTGACTAAAATTACACAGAGGCCACAATATCACCAGCCAGTTCAGATAAGTGGCTAAAGCCGTTTATAGACGTGACCAGGACAGTGACTAAATCTGCATGTAATGGCTAAACCTGTACACTGGCATGTGGACTAAAGCTGTCAGGCTGCCCCAGTCCTGAGCCGTCATTAAAGTTACCTCCACTCTTGACTGAGGTTTCAAAATCTGTCCAGGTGGGAATGAAGACAAATGTGTGTTGAAAATGCTACCCTGGGTCACTGAATTAAAGATCCAAAGCTGCTGCTTAGACCACAACCTGCAGATGCATCAAGTGCTGGAAAAACTGCAACCAGATTGACCCAGGAGGACGTTGGCAATGAGCAGTGGAGTGAAAGATGCCCATCCTGTACCTCAATAAGTATTATTTACACAATTATACAAAGATAGCAAGAATGAATCGGCAATTGAATAAAGCAGAGAGACAAAATAAAAAAACCCTTCAACTTAAAGTTGTTTTGCAAAGATTCATGCTACAAGCAACTTTTCAACCAGTCTCTCCTAAGTGGTGCCATATGCTTGATATTATAAGCAGATCCTGAAACAAGACCAATAAAATAAACAGCTTCTTCATATCTGTTTTGCTGGCAGTAGGAATGTGGTATGAGGGTCCTATTGGGGGCGGGGGCATCATTTCCAGCAGTTCATTTCAATTAAAATGTCTGATAACATTACAAACATTTTGTGATTTATTAATGGAGCATGTGAAAGAAACGGGGGGTGGGGGGAACAAATATTCTAAAATCTGTGGCAGAAAGGACACCCCACATGCACATCTTTGCCAGGCAGAGCTGGGAGGTCTTTGACAAAAATGTGAACAAGCGGCAGAAATGTGCAGGGGGGGGACAGACATGTTTGGGGACATCTGTACCTAAACAGTTGTATTTTAGGACTTTGTGTTGCTCTTTTACATCCAGCTCCAAAGTGAAAGTTTACCTTATGTCCATGCAAGCACATAGTCCAGTTATCCATAATGTTTGGGTTACCTAAAGTCACCATTGTCCTCTTTGCATGTACAGTTTATCCAATGTCTGGATCTGGGAACTTCAGGCCTCTTGTTGGCAGGAGTGTCTCAAATTGTCCAGCTGAAAATGACTTAGGAGCTTATGTTGACACAACGTTTGTATCATCTAAGCAATGAACAGAAATACTCTAAAAGGCAAATAAAATGTTAGGTTATATCGTTAAAACTGTTGAGTATAAAGCGAGGGATTAGAACAATCTAGACAAGAACAGGCCATTCAGCTCAACAAACCTGCCAATCTTATTCACTTAATTCTTCTAAAATAACATCAAGTCAAGTTTTGAATGTCTCTAATGTCTTGCCTTCTAACATGCTACTTGGTAGCTTATTCCAAGTGTCTCTCTGTGTAAAGAAAAACTTCCTAATGTTTGTGTGAAATTTACACTTAAGTTTATAACTGTGTCCTCATGTTCTTGATGAACTCATTTTAAAATAACAGTCTTGATCCCATATGGCTCCACTAATTCGCTGATAACTTGAATTGTGTCTCCTTTTAATCTCCTTCTCCTTAAACTGTAAAGGCTCAGCTCTTTTAATCTTTCCTCATAATTCAACCCCTGTAGCCCTGGAATCAGCCTAGTCGCTCTTCTCTGGACCTTTTCTAGTGCTGCTATGTCCTTTTTGTAGCCTGGAGACCAAAACTGCACACAGTACTCAAGAAGAGGCCTCACCAGTGTGTTATAAAACTTGATTATCACCTCCTTGGACTTGTACTCCACACATCAAGGCGCTATATAATCTGACATTCTGTTAGCCTTCTTAATGGCTTCTGAACACTGTCGGAAAGTTGATAGCTTAGAGTCCACTATGACTCCTAAATCCTTCTCATAAGGTGTACTCTCGATTTTCTGACCGACCATTGTGTATTCAGTCCTAACATTTTTACTTCCTATATGTAATATTTAACATTTACTAACATTAAACGTCATCTGCCACAAATCTGTCCAAGCCTGCATGCTGTCCAAGTCCTTCTGTAATGATATAACAGATTCCACATCAACTGCCAGTCTACCTATCTTTGTATCAACTGTAAACTTAACCAGCTTGTTACTTATATTCCTACTAAAATCATTTATTTATATATATTAAAAATAGCAGCAGCCGTAGCACTGACCCCTGTGGAACACCACTCTTAACATCGGCCAGTTCTGATGAGGTTCCTCACACCATCAGCCTCTGCTTCCTGTGTCTGAGCCAATTTTGCACCCATTCACGCACCACACCCTGAACTCCCACTTCTTTTAGTTTGATGCCCAACCTCTCATGTGGTTCCTTATCAAATGCTTTTTAAAAGTCAAGATAAATGATGATAATAATAAGCTCCACTTTGATCGTATCCTTTTGTTGCCTCCTCATCGAATTCCAGCATGTTAGTAAAACATGACCTCCCTCTTCTGAACCCATGCTGACTGTTCAGAAGAACTCCTATTCTTGCTATGTGTTACCCAATCTTATCCTTAATAATTCCTTCCATTAATTTACCTGTGATACACATTAAGCTTACTGGCCTATAGTTGCCTGGATCTGCCCAGTCACAGTTTTAAATAATGAGATAATATTTGTCATTTTCCAGTTCTTCGGAATCTCTCCAGTGCACAGTGACTTCCTAAAAATATGTGTCAAGGGTTTATATATGAACCTGCTACTTACTATGACACTGGTTATTTACTTACAGAGATGCCAGTGTCAGCTTACTGCCCTGCCTCGCCAACACTAGTTTGAATACAAATAACAAGTACGAGTAGCAAAGTAACTTTTCCAGATACTCTCTGAAACACTCAGCTGCTTTTGCTCTTATGCAGGTGAAAAAAGCTTTTAAAAATTCCTGCACGGCTCCTTAGCAGCAAACAAGACACAGTTTTTAAGAGCAAAATATATTTTTGAATTAAATCTCACACCAAA
The DNA here is from genome assembly GCA_026402145.1 of Polypterus bichir lapradei. NCBI lineage: Eukaryota > Metazoa > Chordata > Cladistia > Polypteriformes > Polypteridae > Polypterus > Polypterus bichir. Next base: position 46,547,971 of record JANRMT010062807.1, read on the forward strand.
GAAAACACAAAACCTTTCAGCCACTTCTCTTTCCTTTTCTAATCTCTCACTGATGTTTTGCTCAGACTATATGATGCACTTGTGAGATCACATCTACAGTATTGTATGCAGCTCTGGTCACCACAGTACAAGAAAGGCATAGCAGCTCTTCAAGCTGTGCAGAGGAGAGTAACCAAGTGCATCTCAGGAATTAAGGACACATTGTACTCCAACAGACTCCAAGAATTAACCCTGTTTAGTCCCGAGCAGAGGAGACTGTGTGGGGACCTAATCCAGGCCTTCAAATCCTCAAAGGTATTGATGAAGTAGATCCACCAGAACTCCTTCAACTAAACCATGAATCACATACTCAAGGACACCAGCAAAGATTAAGGGGAAATGCAATCAACACTGAAGCCAGAAAGCACTTCTTTGCCAAGGAGTTGTGGGAATCTGGAACAACCTACTGAGGCATGTGGTTGAAGCAGAAAATTTGACAACCTTTAAGAAGGATCTAGAGGAGATATTGGGACAGCTTATCAATTAGATAAACTAGAGAGTTGAGGGAATATATCGTCGCCTCTAGTTTCTCAGATTTCTTTTTAGAATCTGAATGGCAGGAGAGAGATTCTATACATTGATATGTTAAATGTTGCCTTTTCTTTGTGGTAAAGCTTGTTATATTGTTATCTAGCCATAAAGCTTTAGGCGTATGTGAAGAGTGAGACCAAATCAAATTCTACATTTCTAGTGTATCACTGCAACAGCATACGGTAGTTTGAAAAGGTGAGATCTTCTTTTTAAATCTCTCTACCTCCAGATTACATGAACTAGGTTCTTGGTTTTCAGAGGGTCATATGTACAGTGGCTGTACACCCCTAACTATGGGTGCTATTGGTTTGCTCCATGCTCATAGAGAATCATTCTAGGCCACCAGCTCTGGAAAGTGTTCTTCTAACTGGTACTGAGCTTTGACACCTGACTTTTAAGTCATTCAAGACTGAGTATTTGGCTTGAGTCCTTCTAGGGTGTCTTCAATCTCTGGGCCATTAAGTATATAGTCCATTTTTGTGTTAAGTAGTTACTCTTGATTTCCTCTCATATCAAATAGATGTGTTAAATTAATTTCCAAGTAGGGAGAGCAAGTGAGGGTCCATTGAATTTGGTTAACTTCTGTCAAGTGTTGCTACTGTACAATTGACTTTACTTTAAAGGAACAAAATGCTACAGGGTATGGAAATGCACAAAGGTAAAAAAAACAAAAAAAAAAACAAAACAGGTAGTTAAGAATCAAGGGAAAAAACAAATTAAAATGAAATCCAAACATCAGATTTAAAGAAGCACATCAAAGCAAAGGTCAACAAGCTTAAATCTTCTGGTAAGGCCTTCCATCATTTTTTATTTGTTATTGATAATTCCTCTGTCTTCCCTTCCCCACAGTTTAAAAGTCTGGGTGCCATCCTTGATAGTACTTTATCCCTTCAGTCCCACATCAATAACATCTCCCGGTCTGCATATTTCTACCTGCGTAACATTAATCGTATTCGCCCCTCACTCCTCACACCACTGCTATCCTTGTTCATAGCCTTGCCACTTCTCGTCTCGATTATTGCAATTCCCTTTTCTTTGGTCTTGCTCACAAATCCCTTTATAAGCTTCAACTGGTCCAGAATTCAGCTGCCAGCATCATTACTAGAACCCCCTCTATTCACCATATCACTCCCGTCTTGCAGCAGCTTCACTGGCTTCCACTTAAGTTCCGCATTCAGTTCAAAATTCTTCTGTTAACTTTCAAGGCTATCCACAACCTTGCCCCTCCATATCTGTCCGACCTCCTCCATGTTGCCATTCCCTCCCGTACCCTTGGATCCTCTTCCTCCATCCATCTGAATGTCCCCTTCATCCGTCTTACCACTATGGGGAGCAGAGCATTCAGTTGCTCTGCTCCCCAGCTTTGGAACTCACTACCATCTGAGCTTAGAAATACTGTACTGAATCCTTTTCACTTTTCAAATCTAAACTTCAAACTCATTTATTTAAGACTGCTTTTTCTCTTTGATTACAATTGCTCTGTCTGATTTTAATTTTTGTGTTTTAGTTTTGTTTATAATGTGTGTTTTGTCTATTGTTCGGTGTCCTTGAGTGTTTAGAAAGGCGCCTACAAATAAATAAAATGTATTATTATTATTATTATTATCTACCTTTAACATTGCAAAGGAATGCAGCAAAGATTTGAGAAGTGAGAGAGCCGTGATGCAGTATGTGGATTGTAAGAACTACAACAGTACTAACAGCAGAAACATCTGTGTCAAAGGTTCGCAATATGAGCGAGTTGATGAAACAGAATACAGCATGGCAGCACCTATGCAGCAAAACTCCATTAAAGATGACGACGAAAAGACGTCACATGTGAAGTATAAGAGTGTGACAACAAAACCTAATGCTTTACTGTAACACCTTTTAGCCTTCTTTCCGTTTACCCAAACTTTGGCCACAATTTCCTATTCCACTTTTGATGAGTAATTCCTTTGAATTTCTGTAGTGTCTGGAGGGACTTTGTTCTGCCCAATTGCATTAAATAGAAAAAGTCAAGTTAGTTCAGATTATAAAAAATACATTAAAAATGTTATTGATGGGACTTGAATGTTTCCATTACAATAAAAATTATTTATAATCTTCAAAATCTGCGGTCACATAGTTTGTTATAGTCAAAAAAAATGAAATACCCCAAACTGTGTCACTGGTGAAGATTCATACTGACACACTACAGCAGGATAACTAACCTGAGACTTTTATGCTAGTAAATTAACGTGTACCATATTTAAAGAGCGGGTGTTCCCACCCCCCAAATCAAACAAACTTATATATTTAATACTAGCAGAATACCCGCGCTTCGCAGCGGAGAAGTAGTGTGTTAAAGAAGGTATGAAAAAGAAAAGGAAAAATTTTAAAAATAACGTAACATGATTGTTAATGTAATTGTTGTGTATATATATATATATATATATATATATAGCAAAATACATATCTATATACGTATCTACATATACATATATATAAATGCATACCTATCTACATCATATATACACACATTTACATACATACATACACAGACACACACATATATATAATTTGTGTGTGTGTATGTATGTATGTATGTGTGTGTGTATACACATACATACAAACATACACACAGGTATATATAAATATATGTGTATATATATATGTATGTGTCTATATGTGTGTGTATAGCTTTGATCACTGAGTGCAAGGGAAAAATAATAAAATGTAGTCTATAAGTTATTAAACAGTAAAACATTAACGTTTTAAGAAGTAAAGGTACATTGAGCACTACTGGAGTGGTTGCGGGTAAACTACATTTTAAAGACGGTATAACAGAAGAGGTAAGTAGTACTAACAGCAGCTAAAATGTATATGGATCATCTCTCGGTAGTAGATCCCTTTTGAAAGGCGCTACACGACGGCTGTGGTATAGAAATTACATTTTCTATGTGAAAGTCCAAATTTCTGCCTCTGGTAATGTGCCTTACCAGCAATTAAAGAAAATTAGTTTTTTGTCCTCTCCAGTGTTAAGAGAGAAAGGCTTTGGTTTGGGATAAAAGGAAAAAAGGTGTAAAGAAAGGAAAGTTGCCTTTTTCTTTTATATAGTATAGAGCAGTGATGGCGAACCTTTTAGAAACCGAGTGCCCAAACTGCAACCTAAAACTCACTTATTTATCACAAAGTGCCAACACGGCAATTTAACCTGAATACTGACAGGTTTAACCTGAAAACAACTCATACATTAACATCTTTTGTCTTAAAAGAAAAACATAATAACAGAGCTTTCAATGATACAAAGAACTTTTTATTGAAAGGTAAAAGTCTGCATTCGGTATGGTTTTGAACAATTAATGTGATTTTTGCTGTTGTATGCATGCTGATAATTTGTCTAACCTTGGCTCACACTTTGTAAGTTTGAGAGCAACACATGCAGCACTCAGGTCATCTGTTAGTCTGTTTCTGGTGTCAGATTTGATAGAATTCAGCGGTTCTCAAACTGTGGGCCGCGCAAAGTAACAAAAAAGGGGGCACGAATGTTGCCATATGTGGCGTAAGTTCGGTATTCGTAGGGAAATTTTAAACTTGTAGCGGTGTATTGGCAGCAAAAAATATAGGAATACATTTTATTAGGGTTTCAAAAAAACGTTTGGGGGTCGCATTTAAAACTGTTATGAAAACTTGGGTCGCAAGTACTTAAAGGTTGAGAAACGCTGATATAATTCAAAGCATGAAAACAGCCGCTCACAACCATAAGATGTTCCAAACAAAGTAAGGAAAGCAATCCCAAGTGCCTTCATTGACTTAAAATTATTTGGCAGAGAATTCCACACTTTAAGGATTCCATTTTCAGAAGTAACTGTGCTGTCCTTTGTCATCCCTTCTATCTTCTCAAGTGTTTCACGCAGGTCTTTCCCATTAACCCCCGTTTCCATTTACATTCCCTTTCCCGTGTGCGCTCGCTCGCTCTCTATCTCTCTCTTTCTTTATCTCCTTTCCATCCACCTCACGGTTCTCTTCTATATTATGGGGTCGTGGATCAGGTGTGGCGATTAGCATCTCCCGGCAACAATTACAGATTCGGACGACTCCTCACCTGTGCGCTTAAGCGAGGACCGCCCGCATCACAAAGCTCCCGGAAACCGCTCCGGCCACTCTACCATAACCCCCTTTAAGCCGCGAGTGGGCCGATTATCTATTAAAACTGGCCTTTTCAATTTTGAGCTGTAGACCCGCTATACCACATCCCCTCCAACCCCACCACGGGAATCACAGACTCAACAGGCTGCAGTCCGTGCCGCACCCTTAAGCAGCATGTGAGCCGCCCGCCTTACCCCAGACAGGAGAGGGTGGAAGCGCTCCCATTGGGCTGCTGGGCAGAGGGGCGGGTGATGTGAGAAAAGTCCTCCGGCACACGTGAAGAAGGGGAGCAGCCCGGTCCCGCATCCCTCTGGCTTTATAGTAACGAACTCTGTGCTGGGTTGAAGGCGCGCATGCCCACAAAGAGGGCTCTGAGTGCCCCCTTTGGCACGCGTGCCATAGGTTCGCCACCACTGGTATAGAGAGATGTGTTCGCTGACGATATGAGCGCCTTTTGGGGACAGTCGTGGTGGGTCTTGTGCAGACTGGTGAGACGTCCCAGCTATTAATCGGCTGTGCGTGTCTTCATAATCCGAGCTGACGACCTCATAATCGTATACGTGCAAAATAAAGTGCGAAGCGCCTTAATATTATTTTGCCACAGAAGCACAGTCAGCGTTTGAAAGGCCGGCACAGCTATGCGCGCGCGCCGGCTGCTCGACTTTTGTAGGGCAGGAGACGCCAGTTTTTGCAGACACGTTCACATGATCAAAAGTCTCTGCGCTCTTTGGAGGTCATTCATATACAAAATACCCGCGCCTCGCAGCGGAGAAGTAGTGGGTTAAATAAGTAATGAAAAAGAAAAGGAAACATTTTAATAATAACGTAACATGATTGTCATGAGTGTTGCTGTCATATATATGCCTGCCTAAATAAGTCACCCTCGCTTCGCTCTTACTTTTTTACCGTTCATTTAATCATGGCTAGTGGCGGAAAAATTATAAAATGGAAGGAGGATTACACTGAGTATGGCTTTACCAAAACAATTATTGATGGCGAATCGATTATTCATAAAGCTTGAATTGGTGATCTGTTTTTGTGTGTTAACCTCATATTTTTTCATACTTCTTCTCAAACCAAGGTGGTGCGAGGCTAAAATGAATTGGGATGCGCTGATCAATGTAATCGGTGTACCAGGAAATCATGCATTGACAAAACTTCCCCTTTGATTGTAATGCAAAGTGTGATTAAATGCATTATTTTTTAACGCGTTATGGAGCACATGCATCGAAGCTTCTCAGCTGTGCTTGTGCTAAGAAAATTAAACATTTTAAAAATAACGTAACACGATTGTCAATGTAAGCTTTTGTAAGTAGTACCTGGAGGATTCAGTGTTGAGAAAGTCTAGAGACAGCGTGTGTATTAACTTGGTGGCAGTGTGACGAAGTTGCTTCGGAAGACGGCGTTAGCCGCGGAGCTCAGCTCACAGCGAAATGAGGTAAATGGGAGGGGATATGATAACGTGACTCCTCCACCCGCCTTAACTGTCAATCCCCCACAAACACAGTCTCTCGGAATTTGCATAAGCACACCCCTTCACCTGCAATTTTAACTTAGTTACAAAGTGATCAAAACTCTCGTTTATATCCTGCGTTCTCTCATTAAACTTGTATCCCGCATTACCCGTGGGCATTAAAAACACCAGCGGCAGCCTGTCTATTAACTTAATTTAAAGTTTAGGTTTATACCTCGCTTTGTTTCCGAAGTAGCTACAATGATGAATATGGTAGTATATGTCACTCGCTCGCTTCTTATTGTTTCGCTGCCTTCTCAATTATATAATGCATGTTTTCTTCAGCGTATTTTGGAGCTCTTCCTGGTTTTCTACATAGTGCGTTGACAGTCAGTTAACGTGATTACGTGGGCGGCGTAATGATGTCACACGAAACTCCGCCCCCACGGCGGTCAAGCTCAACTCCATTACAGTAAATGGAGAAAAATACCTTCCAGTTATGACCATTACGCGTAGAATTTCGAAATGAAACCTGCCCAACTTTTGTAAGGAAGCTGTAAGGAATGAGCCTGCCAAATTTCAGCCTTCTACCTACACGGGAAGTTGGAGAATTAGTGATGAGTCAGTCAGTCAGTCAGTCAGTGAGTGAGTGAGTGAGTGAGTGCGTGAGGGCTTTGCCTTTTATTAGTATAGATTCCCTGTTTTACATAAAGGTTACTACTTTGTTCCCTTTAAACTGCTATAAATGACGTCATTCTCAAGAAAGTTTTTAGTACTACTTGTTCAATACCTTTAGCTTATCAACAGAATTATCTAACAATTTAGCATTACCCACATATCCATTGCAACAATGATAGCCCATTGTATTGCCCTTATAACAATGTGAATTATATACAAAATTATAAGAGCTTTCATGTTTCCTTTTATTTAACAATTTCTATGTTAAAAATAACACCCCAGAGTTAGACGTGTTCCGGGACTTTCGTTTCTTATTAGTAACTTTGTTATCAGAGGTACCATAGAAGCAATATGAATGCACTGTACATTATAATGACTGTCATGGTGGGGGGTTGTTTGCTGTCTGTTTTCTTGGTTTCTTATGTATGCTGCTGCCACTGCCCTGATATTTCACTGCTTCTTCCACGCAGCTCTCATCTGCCTCATCTACTGCCTGCACATTCAAGCCATCAGCTTGAGGTTAGAGGGAACAACATCTCCTTCACTTTCCCCAACTCCGAGAGCCGAAGAAAGTATGCAGGTAAAGTTATTTGGCAACTCAATTTGCTTGGAGTGAGTCAGCAACTTGTGCCTAACTGCAGGATACACTGCTGTGGAGCTTGTCAGCAGCTAGAAATGCACAAGCCCGGTGACAATATCCTTTAGGGCAAGGTAACAGAAATCAAGTAGAAGTTTAAATTCACCTCAGGGTTTACATTCATGTATAAAATACAAAACATCCATCCAACCATCCATTATCCAACCCGCTATATCCTAATTACAGGGTCACGGCGGTCTGCTGGAGCCGATCCCAACCAACACAGGGCGCAAGGCAGGAAACAAACCCCAGGCAGGGCACCAGCCCACCGTAGTAAAATACAAAACAAATGCACCAAAAAATGTTGATTCCTCTCACTCATAGATTAAAGAATCTGGAGGCATCCCTAATTCTTCATACTGATTTGGTTTTAAAAATTTATATTTTGATTGTTTTAAAAGATTGGACCTTACACCCGGAAGTACTTTACTTTACGATAAACATTGAAACTCAGGAATGTAAATTAGAACATTAGAACACTCTAGATGAGAACAGGCCATTCTGCCGAACAAAGCTCGCCAGTTCTATCCACTTATTTCTTCCAAAAAAACATCAAGTCGAGTTTTGAAAGTCCTTAACATCTTACTGTCTACCACACTACTTGGTAGCTTATTCCAAGTGTCTATCGTTCTTTGTGTAAAGAAAAACCTCCTAATGTTTGTGCGAAATTTACCAACTGTGTCCCCGTGTTCTTGATGAACTCATTTTAAAATAAGTCTCTATCCACTGTACTAATTCCCTTCATAATTTTAAACACTTCAATCATGTCCCCTCTTAATCTTCTTTTGTTTAAACTGTATAGGCTCTGCTCTTTTAATCTTTCCTCATAATTCAACCCCTGTAGCCCTGGAATCAGCCTAGTCGCTCTTCTCTGGACCTTTTCTAGTGCTGCTATGTCCTTTTTGTAGCCTGGAGACCAAAACTGCACACAGTACTCAAGATGAGGCCTCACCAGTGCATTATAAAGGTTGAGCAGAACCTCCTTGGACTTGGACTCCACACATCGTGCTATATAACCTAACATTCTGTTAGCCTTCTTGGCTAAATGCACAAAGCATGTGAGGCGATTGTATGGCTTGCGCAAAATGACAGCAATTTTGAGAGATACTGGAATTAGAAGGTAACGCAGAGAAGTCACAATTCAGGCAGAAGTCATAACATCTTCTACTATAAAATAAAACACTAAGATCCGTGTGTGTGTGTCCAGTCCCTCAAAGCAATCTGACAGGTAAGTGTGACATTGATGGTACAATCAAAAGAAGGAAGTGTGAGTGTGAGGCACACAAGGATGAGTAAAGGTGTAGGAAGCACGCTGAGAGTCTCCTTCAAAGACAAGAAGTATAAAAACAGACTGGAGGTGAGGAAGACACCTCAAGTGAGTCTGAGAAGCAGGCTTTACACAAACGTGGGAGGGAGCACTACAGTAGTCAGGAGAGGTTCGGACACACAAGGATACTGGGGACAGGTGCTGAAGGTTTACATTGGGCCAGAGATAGCAAACATTTTTACATTTGTTTCATTATCTGTCTTTGATGGGTCACATGGCTAATAATTCAATAACAAAGCTCAGAACGCATAGTCAGAATTACAGTCACAGAACAGAGTGATAAGTCAAACGGCAAAAAGGCTCCACATAACCAGAGCCAAGAAACACAAAACGTAAATCATAATCAGAGGGCAGAAATAATTGTTGTAACCAGCAAACTTACAATATTAAATAAGGCAAGGGTTTTTTTTTTCTTTCATGAATTCAGTCTTGGACAATTAGGTGTGTGTGTAGCAAGCTTTTAAATCATTGTGCAATCTCTGAAAAACCGCTTCCCATTTATGCAAAAACTGAATATGACCCCTGGATTCTTTGGCCTCCAAAATCCCAAACCATGCTCAAATAATTTTAGGAGACCAAGGAACAGTTGGAAAAAATTAAAAGTATAAGTCAGATCATGACGGTGATGTCATGGACTCCAGATGGAGAACTCACCATGGTTGTCAGATTTTTGTGAAAGGAATCAGAGACTGATGTTTGTGGCAAGCACAGGGCATAAACGGATGACAAGAAACAAATAAATCTTTGAAGTTTCTAAAGCAAAAGAACAAAGAAAAACATGGCATCTAAAAGGCTTAAATAAAAAAAATACATTGAGTTTAAAAAAAAAAAATCAAAAGTCTACCAAGAAAAATATCAAAGATGAGTTTTTACAAAGAATCAAAAGTCTACCAAGAAAAATATCAAAAATAAATATTGGCGAGTAACTTCTGGGCTCCTAGACGTCTGTTTCGGCCCTAGAGAGGTAAGTGTATTCAGGTTTGGGTTTCTTTTAGTGATTGTGCTTGCGTTTTACATGTTGTTCTCTGTGCTTAGAGATTATTATCATTATAAAGTTGACTTTACTGCTTATCATTGTGTTTTAAATCTCACAGTCCACCCGTGTCTTTCTTTGTTTGCCTGCTACTGGATAGTTTTGTTCTGTTTAACAAGTGACGCCCCTTGCTTTGTGTTGCCAATTGCTTCTTGGCACTCAAGTGGGCTCAATGCTGCTCCCTGCTTAAGGAGGCTTAGGGCACTATTGCACAAACATCAACCCAAGAAGTATCAGCCCTCATGTGCAGACCTTCTTGTGCAAAGACCACCAGAGCCCACCTAGCAAGGACTCCTGACATGGCAACAGACACTCCTACTTGACTAAGGTACTGTTCTTTTGTTTTCCTGTCAATTTCGTCTTTAGCATGTGTCAACAATACATTCCCATTATTAACACAAGACATTTCTCTCACCCATTTAGCAGGAGATGAAGAAACCCAGACAACCGTCATCCTCTACGTCATGCCGTCACCTCAGATACGCTCTTCTCCTTTGGCTTGTGGAACTGCCAGTCCACAATGCAGGCTTTATTCCACCTTTCACCACCCAAAGGGGTCTCCAAGTGGCGGCTCTGACAGAGACATGAATTCGACCAGAAAACACGGTAACACCGACAGCACTTTCCTCTTCTTTCAACTTTTCCTTCACT
>JANRMT010062807.1:46558529-46613318 GCA_026402145.1 Polypterus bichir lapradei
ATCGGGAGACCAGTAGAGTGAGTGAGAAGGTGAGCTAGATATTCTTATATCTAACACCTGAATATTCACCCCTCAGGGTTATATATGCAATTGTAATACTTATAACCACACTATTACTGACTTCTTTCCAATTAACATGACCATTGTTATTGCCTATCACTCTCCAGGTTTGCTGAGGATCTTCCTTGATGAGCTGGATGGACTGTTCTCTTCCCTCTCAGGTGATGGTGGCCCACTTTTAATCCTCTCGGATCTGAAGATCCACCTGGACAGCCCACTGCTGCTGACTTTCTCATTCTTCTTTCATCTTTCAACATCACATCACACCACACCTCACCTCACCAACACACAAGGCTGGCAATCTGTTTGACTTCATCCCCTCATGCAACCGCATTCCCACAAATGCAACGGTCACTCCTCTACACACATCTGACTACTTTTTCATTCACTTCTCTTTGCTGCATTCCTCTTCTAACTCTTATTCCTCCCCCCACTGTATCCTTCCGCCAACACCGCCGCTCCCTCTCTCCCACCTATTTCTTTTCCATAGTCTTCTCTCCACTCCCTCCTCATGACCACCTCTCCTCTCTTGACACCAACACTGCCAGACACCCTATGCTCGACTCTGTCCTCCTGTCTTGACAACGTTTGTCCTTCCTCTTCCAGGCCTGTGCGTGAAAGACCCTCCTATCCCTGGCTTTCTGAAGCACTCTGCAATCAACAGTCGGACCTCAGGACTGCCGAAAGGAAATGGAGGAAGTCAAAGGCTCAGACAGTCCCTTCTTGCATCCTTTTTTTTCTGCCACCATCAAAGCAAAAGTAAGTTTATATCAGTCTAGAATTTATAGCACCACCAACACACACTCTGTTTTCTGCATTCACTTTCCTTCTTAACCCTCCTCACCCAACCTCCTTATCTGCTGATGACTTCACCACCTTTTTTCAGAACAGCGTGGCTGCCATCAGCAGTCAGTTTTCACCCTCGCTGCCACTCATCATGCCTCCTTCCAAACATCACCCAACATTTTCCACATTCTTTCCTTTCTCTGCCACTGACATTTCCAACCTCCTCTCCAGTCAACCCACTATCTGTCCACTTGTCTCTATCCCCTCATATCTCCTTCAGGCCATTTCGCCTTCACTCATTCCTGAAATTACACACATCATTAACATCTTACTCACCTCAGGCACATTTCCTACCATCTTCAAACATCCTCCGATAACCCCACTTCTCAAAAAAACAATGCTTGATCCATCCTGTCGACAATTACAGGCCAATCTCTTTACTTACCCTTCTTTCCAAAACACTTGAATGCACTGTTTCTAACCAGGTCTCTTCTTTTCTGTTCCAGAATCGATTGCTTGATACCAACCAGTCCGCCTTCAAGAAGGATCACTTGACTGAGACAGCTCTAACATTGGTCAAACAGCCAACACTTGCTAGAGCTACCAACATGTCACTGGTCCTGATCCTGCTAGATCTCTCTTCTGCCTTTGACACAGTCAACCACAACGTCCTTCTTGCCACCCTCTGGCATCACTGGAAATGCTCTTAAATGGTTTGATTCCTATACCTTGGGCAGATCATACAGTGTGTCCTGGCAAGGAGAGTTATCAAAGGCACACCAGTCAAGCACAAGTGTACCCCATGGATCGTGCTGGGTCCTCTGATTTTCTCTCTGTACACCACCTTGCTGGGATCCATCATCCAATCCCATGGATTCTCTTATCAGTGCTATGCCGATGAAACACAGCTCTACCTGTTGTTCCCTCCAGGGGACAATATGGTATCAGCTTGAGTTTCTCTGTCTTACTGAGATCTCAATGTGGATGAAGGATTACCATCTACAACTCAACCTGGTTAAAATCTGAGCTTCTTGTGATCCTGGCCAGCTAGTTTGTTCAACTCCCCATCTCTGTACAGCTTGGCTCACTGTTACAACTGCCAAGTCTGTATGCAACCTTGGGGTGGTGAACGATGAGCAGCTACCTTTTCTGAGCATATTTGTACTGTTTCTCATTCATTCAGATTCATGCTGTACAAGATCCTAAAGATCTGACCTTATATGACAATATACAACACAACTTCTTGTCCAGGCTCTGGTCCTATCGCGTCTGGACTACAGCAACTAACTGCAACTTGTGCTGTCAAACCACAGCAGATGATCCAGAATGCAGTGATCCAGCCGAGATGGGCACATTCAACTCCTCTCTTCAGGTTGCTACCTTGGCTCCCTGTAACAGCACACATTACGTTTAAATCCCTGATGCTTGCCTACAGAGTAGTCAGTGGGTCGGCACCTGTGCATATGGAGACACTGGTGAGGTGCTATGTTCCTTCTTGCCCACCCTGGTCTGCCAGTGAACAGCATCTGGTGATGCCATCTCTGTGTGCTATCAAGTCAGATCCAGACTCTTTTCCTGTGTAGTTCCCAGTTGGTGTTACAAGCTACCTACTTCCATCAGTACTGCTGACTCCTTCCATGTACTTAAGAAGCAATTGAAGACCCTTCTGTTCTGTGAATGGCTGTCTAATTGATTGGAAAAAAACTTAATCATTACCTCTTTTCACTTAAGGTAATCAAGTTTTGTTACCTGCCCGATTACACTTGCTGAACAAACAAGCCCCAGCCCAATGTTACTCGATTATGTTTACCCTTTTTGTAGGTTGCTTTGGATAAAAGCGTCTGCCAAGCATATAAATGTAAATGTAAAATGTAAATATTGTATGGAAAGAACAAAAAACTGAAAAGCAAAAGGAAAAAAAAATCACAGAGAATCATTTAGATAATCGTGCATTAATCCGTCGGCTTCAAAAGTTTGCCTATTACTTGATTTAGATGTCTTTGGTTTGGCTGAGGGTAGGAGCTTAATGTCTAACACATCCTTATTAATTAATAAGTTCAACCAAAGATAAAAAAAAATATGGACTTCTTTTTCTTTTTTTTTTAGTTCACACCAAGAAAATTTCTCAGAGTAAGGAAATTAATATGAAATATAACTTTGGATAATAAAACTTCTAAAAGAGTTTCTATACATGACCCATCTATTCCCAATGCAATATGTACATCAAATTACTTTCAGAAAACTAGGTGTGTTGTATCCCAAAGACTGGTTAACTTGTAAGAGTAATGGATCAAAGTATAACATGGTGCACCATTGATGGGATTTTGGACTTCCAAAACTACAAAAAAGTGTGAAATTCCAAACAGGCCTCATCATAAAGTACGCTAGACACTGAAACTCACCAGATAAGTGAGGTGAACCATAGAAAACCCTTGGACCAAGCAGCAAAATTATATTTCTTAAAATATGAAGTGTATTCAGAAAAGCAAAGTACAATTGATTATATTCCAACAACAGTAATTCAAGACAAGATGGTAAAGGTTGGCTCTTAAAGTGTGGGAATCTGGAACAAACTAGTGAGTCATGTATTTAAAGCTAAATATTAGGACAGCTTAGCCATGATCTAAACAAGAGATGGATTGATGGATTTTATGGTCTCCTCTTGTTTCTCAGATTTCTTTTTCGTATCTGGAGCAAGATTCTGTACATTGAAATGTTAAGTATTCCTTCTCTACGCTGTGTTATGCCTTTGCTTTGTGGTAAGGCTAGCTATGTTGTTATACAGACATAAAGTCTCAAGTGTACATGAAGAGTGAGAGCCAATCACATTCTGTATCTCTAATGGATGACTCCAATAATAAACAAATGAGCTTGATGGACTAAAACGTCTCTTCTCATTTGCCAAATTTAAGTTTTTTAGGAGAATCTTTCCTTCATTTAATAAAGTTCGGACAATCCCATAAAGAGTGACGCCATCTTAAATAGAGGCAACACATTAACTTCACACATTACAGACCTTCAACGTTGTGGTCATAAATAACACAATGATGATGACACAACGGGCAGGAACTCTCGAAAAATAACTACAAAATGGTGACGCAGGAACGTAACAAACATGTGTGTTATGAATTGGAGGTGTTAGGTTAGCCTATGTTGTGCTTTTCCCTATTTTTAATTAATTTTTATTGTTGTTTGTTTATTTTGGTGCCAATATTTATTGCAGGTACCTTTTTGACTTTCTGGTTTCAACCCCTGTGTATATTTTTACAACTAATTTTTGTTTTTTCATGTCCTTCTCCATTTACGTTTCTCTGCAATTTACTTTAAGGCAGAAAAATGTGAAAACGTTTTAAAAACCAAAAGACTAATTACTTATGAATAAAATTGTCCCGTTGAGTTCCTAACAGCAACGAACATTCCACCATTTGGCCACATGCATGATTTCTAATTCTACATCAAATCTAGGCCCTCTGGCTCAGGGTTTCCTTAAGCGATGGTACATTTTATGGTAACTTCTTCTTCTTCTTTCGGCTGCTCCTGTTAGGGGTTGCCACAGCGGATCATCTTCTTCCACATTTTATGGTAACAACTTCCATAAATGGAACAGGGCGGCCCCACTTTTAACTTTTTCTTCTCTTGCAATTTCATAAGATTGGAAAGACTGAGCTCACCTTTGTGCTATGGCACACATGTCTGCCAGCTGATCTAACAACACCCCGAGGGTCGTGAACCCTGGACATCTACAGCAGGGCATTTCTAAAAGGCAGCTGCACACAATTGACCCCAATCAGCAGTAATTATCTCAGTGCCTGTCCATCCAAATGAAATAATAACAGCCGCTCAGTCAGATAATTAACCCGTCACTGGTCACAAATAATTGTACACATCCCTGCCAACCAAGAATTGTCTGTCCTTCTCACTGCTAATAGATTTCTGTTACCTTTCAGTGGCTTGCTTTGTGATGTTCACAACTAATCCTCCTGGAACATTTATTTTAACCAAACCAATAACTCGGGAAGTGAGGGAAACTGAAGTCCAAGATGCTGTCAATTCTGTATTCTGTATCAGATGTTGTAATGGCCAACAAAACATCTCTGAAATGTGAATGGCATGAAGCAGACAGCAAATGATTGGCTTGTTTCTTGTAATGGTTGAGTGAAAACTGTTCAAGATCTCAGAAATTACTCCAGAACTGAATCAGCATGCCTGTGATCCAACCTCAACAACAACTGCATATTGGAAAATACAACAGGACTGTCAAAGCACAAAAACTCATAACCTTCTGGAAGCACCAGAATACCTGGATCCCTGGACAAATGAAAAATGGAATGTGGTCTGGTGAGTCGTATTCCATCCTATTACCTCATTTGAACACATTTATATTTGAGAAATACAAAGGATGCCTTCATCTCACAAAGTTTTTTGGTGGAGCAGCTGTAATGGTATGGACAACCATCTTATGGAATTTATTAGTTGGAAGATTACTCTGCATAGTCATATAATGGCCAGGGAATATGAAGCCATTTTATTGGAGCAGGTGCATCATATGTTGTAAATATTGTTTGTCTATAATGTGCCTCCATACACACTGCTGAACAAATTCAGGAGGATGAACTCAAATGTACACCATGGCCCCCACAATTACCTGATTGGAGTTCAGTTAACACTAATAAGATGACAACGACTGGGAATTCTTCATGTTCTTCAAATTAAGAATATCACATTCTGATTAGTTACTCTTTGAGACCCAAAGTCACGAAAATCCTCAAGATTTTCTGTCTGTAAAACAGTGACTTGTCATCCTCTCATTAAGTGGCTGATGTCCTCTGATTCAAAACCAGTTCAGCTGCAAACTGTACCCCATGATGTAATATATGGAAAAGCTGTGGAGAAAAGTGAATAATACAAAAAAAAAACTTGCAATTATTTTGTATTTATTAGGGGGCTTCACTCGCCAACCCCCCGCCTGCACTACGTGCCAGCAACTTTGCGTCTCTGCCACTCGCGTATGTGGATTTCACTTTCACCAAACAACAAAACTTTTAATTCTCGCAGATAGGCCTCTTCATTGGGAGGCAACACAAATTAGACGATTTACAACTGTCTGAGTTAAAGTTTAAATCCCAACAATATCTACATACTTCTGTCATATCACCTATGTCCATATATTTAATCTCTTTTCGCTTTTACCTTTTCATCAATATCACATTGAATTTTGATTCCGTGTTTGGAATTGCATCGTGACAAAGCCTACAAGAAATGTATCTGATAATAGCATTCACACAAATGAGAAATGATTGAACCGTGTGCGTGGTTGTAAATGTTTTTGATGTGGCTAGGACTTTTCCAAATCTGTTTGCATAAGCTCTTGTCTCGCGGGGTTTGAAATTTTCTCTCGCGGGATTTCACTTTCACCAAACAACAAATCTTTTAATTCTCGCAGATATGCCTCTTCATTAGGAAGAAACACTACTTTTATTTTCCCCTGATGGCAACACAAATTAGACAATCTACAAGTCTCTGACTTAAAGTTTAAATCCGAACAATATATTTGATCTTTTTTCGCTGTTCCGTTATTTCACCAAGTAATCATTTCCATTTGTTTGTACTAATGTGATCTTTACTATCATTTTTTTGAGACTTTCGAATTTTAGTACTTCCATTATCTCTAACCTGCTCTGCATGTGTATCACACCAACGTTTTTGAATTCTTTTATGACGTTCTAGTTTGTCATCTACTCTTTGTCTTTTATTTCCAGCCCTGGGCGTGGTTAAATCTCTTGGCACAAAGTCTCGTTTCGCAGGATGTTAAAGTGTCTCTCTGAGAAAGTCACGTCTCGTCTCCCTTCCCAAGATTTTTTTTATTATAATAGAGAGATTTATTTATTGGTAAAACAAGCAGAACATGCTGATTAAAACAAACTGAAAGAAAAAAAAAAACACCACCACTCTCAAAAAATAAAACCTTCAGTGTTTATTAACAAATCTGTGCTAACATTTTTACAGTAGAAATAAACAGTATTAATTATCCAAACAGATGTGCATCATTTCTAAAGCCAGTAAAATAAAGTTAAAACATAATTTCATTATACATACATGTGTTTTTATTTTAAAAATAAAATGTAGTTAGCCAGTTAGTATTGATATCTGAACTGAAAAGCCCTCATATGAAACCACACTCCTCCTCAGAAGAGCAAAACTCGGGCATGGAGGAACCTCCTGCTTTGCCACATGTATCATCTCTAGCACTTCTGCTACAAAAAAATGAAATTGCAGCCATGTTTTCTTTGAAACTGCAAGATCACAAAAAGTCATCCACATATTTTACAAACCAACAGCAAGAACGTGGTTTTCTAGAAATAATGAACACCATACACATTGAAACTGCCACATATTGTTCAGTGCCCCAGATGGCTCTCCTGG
The DNA here is from genome assembly GCA_026402145.1 of Polypterus bichir lapradei. Taxonomy (NCBI): domain Eukaryota; kingdom Metazoa; phylum Chordata; class Cladistia; order Polypteriformes; family Polypteridae; genus Polypterus; species Polypterus bichir. Next base: position 46,565,799 of record JANRMT010062807.1, read on the forward strand.
ATTAAAAAAACAAGGAAACAGGACGGCTGTTTGGTTTTCAGACCTAGACCCACACATACTTAATAATTATAGGCCTATTTCAAATTTACCTTTTCACTCCAAAATACTAGAAAAAGTAGTCGCCAGTCAGCTTCAGTCACACCTTATACATAACAATTTATTTGAGAAATTCCAGTCTGGTTTCCGCACTGGTTATAGTACAGAAAGGGCACTAACGCGGGTTGTAAACTATTCTGATATCCTCTGATGACGGAAACTCCACTGTAATTATGTTGTTAGACTTAAACACAGTGTTTGACACCATTGACCATTCTATTTTACTGCACAAGCTAGAAAATGATGTTGGGCTTACAGGCCCCATGCTCGCTTGGTTTAGTTCTTATTTATCAAATCGATTCCAATATGTACAGAAATGTGCTGACAGTACTCCATCATTATACACACAAGTTCAATATGGTGTCCCGCAGGGCTCAGTACTGGGACCTTTACTGTTTTCACTTTACATGCTTCCACTTGGATCTATCATTAGGAAACATAATGTTAATTTTCACTTGTATGCAGATGACGCCCAGTTATACCTTTCATTTAAATCAAATGAAGTTTCTCCGATGTTGTCTTTAATTAGTTGTGTTAGTGAATTAAAGGAGTGGATGGATGAGAACTACTTGTCTTTAAACACAGATAAAACAGAGAAGTTAATTGTTGGAGAGAATGACGCTGATCACAACAATATTTTGTCATCATTTAACTCAGTTGGAATCCCAATTAATTTTACTGAATCAGCCCGCAATCTAGGAGTTATCTTTGACTCTAGCATGTCATTTAAAGCACATATTACAAAGTTGTCCAAATCATGTTTCTTCCATTTTAAAAACATTAGGAAATTAAGGCGCTTTCTAAATAAACAGGATTCTGAGAAATTAATTCATACATTTATTTCTAGTAGGATTGACTACTGCAATGTGGTGTTCACTGGCTGTTCAAACTGTTCTCTATACAGTCTCCAGCTAATCCAAAATGCTGCTGCAAGAATTATCACAAGAACAAGAAAATACGAACATATAACTCCAGTTCTTAAATCCTTTAGGATCCTTTAGTTTAGGGCAGATTTCAAAATCCTCCTTTTAACATATAAAGCATTAAATGGCCAAGGTCCGGTTTACTTGTCAGAACTTATCATGACTTACAAACCTGAGTGCACATTAAGATCTCAAGGTGCCGGTCTGCTTATGATTACAAGGATTAATAAAATAACAGTGGGAGGTCGAGCTTTTAGTTACAGGGCCCCTAAGCCCTGGTCTGCCTGCTACTATAAGAGATGCCCCTTCAGTCTCAGCTTTTAAATCCCGGCTGAAGACTCGCTACTTCAATTTAGCATATCCTGACTAGAGCTGCTGATTAACTGTACATACAGACTGCATCTCTGTTGTTAGTCATTAGCACTAAAACATAAGTAACATGATAGTAATAATTTGATACTAACCCTCACCTATTCTGTTTCTCTTCTCAGTACTCAAATGTGGCACTTGGTGCCACTGCCAACCTGCCAAGTTGTTGTGCCTGCTTATGGTACAGTCATCCCTGATGGAGGATCGCAGAAATCATGGGAAAGAGAGGTCCTTTCATCGGATTGGCTGGCCCAGCACTGTTTTGGCTGTGAAATGGCCAAATGGGGGAGGCAGCTTAATGGACTATAAACAAATCTAAATCATATTATGTGATGTCATCCATTGTTAAATACTGCTAATTACTTCTTCTAAAATTTTTATTTTTATACTGTATTGAGGATTTGTTCTGTTCTGTGTATTGTATTGTATTGACCCCCTTCTTTTTGACACCCACTGCACGCCCAACCTAACTGGAAAGGGGTCTCTCTTTGAACTACCTTTCCCGAGGTTTCTTCCATTTTTTTCCCTAGTAGGGTTTTTTTTTGGGAGCTGTTCCTTGTCTTCTTAGAGAGTCAAGGCTGGGAGGCTGTCAAGAGGCAGGGCCTGTTAAAGCCCATTGCGGCACTTCTTGTGTGATATTGGGCTATACAAAAATAAATTGTATTGTATTGTATTATTCTGTCATAACAAAACACAAAAAGAAGCAAAAAGCCTCCACAAATCCACACAAAGGGCCAGGATTGCCCTTAATTTAGGCCTGTGCCTCTGGAATTGGCCTCACCTTAGGCAGCCTACTCCTTACTCAAAAGACAGGCAATGGCTTGCACAGTTCCAGAAATGAAGGTAAAACTGTTAAAGTTCAAAAAGTTAAAAAATAACCATAACATCACGAAAAGGGGAACAGGAAAACCGTAAAGCCTCTAGACCAAATAATACTAATATTCAAGAATTTATTTTACAAAGATAAAAAGTGTAAAAAACAAGGCAAAGAAATGCAAGAATCACAATCTAGAGACCGTACTTTTAAAAAAGCCAGGATGGAGCCGTTCCTCGAGGTCTGTTTGTCCCTAAAGCTGCAGAAAGTGCAACTGCTGAGGAAAACATCCTGCATGGTTCCTGTTCCAAAGAAGACAGTCGCATCTTCAGCTAATGACTAGAGCCAAGTGGCACTTACATCTCACATCATGAAAACGTTTGAGAGGCTGGTCCTGGTCTATATGAGTCCTCTTGTGATAGACCACCTGGACCCAATGCAGTTTGTCCATCGGGCAAAGATATGAGTGGAGGCTTTATTGTCAAAGCGGAAATGGGCACCTTTAGCCCAAAGAAGGCACTCGTCTGAGTCTGAGGATAGGCAGCAGAATCTAACTTTATTGTGCAATGCACATACAGACTCAAATCAGAAGACTCGAGCGCCCAGTAATGTGGCCATTTTACTTTTATTACAGTTCTTATCAAACGTTTTCCTCACTCAGCTCATCTATCACCCCTATCTGGCTTCCAACATCCCATGGCCTTGGTCCTGCCTCTAGTTAGCTCCACCAATATTTCCCAGCCTAATGAGCGTAGCACTCTATTCTATCCATCATGCCCACCTGACAGGCCCTCTCCCCACCTTGAACCCATCCAGTTCCTGCCACCATTATCTCTAGACCTCAGCTCACATTCACCACCTGGAGAAAAAATGGGGGTCTGCCCGTCAGCCCCTCTCTGCATACCTGACCTTGACTTATGAAATATTGGTAGCTTCCAGCTTGCTATGAAAAATAAAAACAATATACAGGCAAAAGCCTTTTTGTAATTTAACCCTTACTATACTAACAAGCACTAAGGTATAATGCTCATGATTCTCTTTGAATATATGCAAATCATCAACTTTAAAAATATACTTTTCTATACTATCTGCTCCAGAAGACCTATTCTCACCTGGACAACACGATGAGGATTAAATTTTTTGAATTCTTCAGTGTCTTCACCACCATCCAGCCCTCCCTGTTAAGGGGTAAACTCCGAGATTTGCAGGTGGATGAGCCTGTGATGTCCTGGATGGACTATCTGTCAGGCAGACCACAGTTTGTGAGACTCAAGGATGCGAGTAACACTGGAGCAACACTAGGAACTGTCCTGACTGCTTTTCTCTTCACTCTGTACACCTCAGACTATAAATCGTGATGCGTGAGTCACTGCCATGCACCCAAAAGGTAAGGAGTCGGTGAGCTTGCCGTTGCCTCTGTAGCAGAGCAAACCTGTGGAGTTCTGTGAACCTGCGGTTTCCTCGGCGATGGACAAGCAGCCCTCGACAGATGCATCAGTTACGTTTCTGCATGTCACACCATTCTCAAAAGAGTTAACAAATCTCACAAAATATAACATCAGGCCATGCCACTTGCAGAAATTCTCAAATGATTCTGCACCTATGGGGTATATTGGTAAGGAGGATGAGACAGAGTATAGGAGTCAGGTGGAGAACCTTGAAGATTGTCTGCATCTTAACATCAGTAAGAGCCCTTATGTGCAGTCACTATTCAGGGAGAGGTAGTGCACATTATTGACAGGTTGGATTGGTCTCGGGGCACACAGGGACTACATAAGAAAGGGCTGAGCAGGCTCTTTTTCCTTAGAAGACTGTGTTTCCTTAATGTGGGAAGTGACATCCTTCACATCATCTACAACTCTGTGATGTCCAATGTGATTTTCTATGTTGTGGTGTGCTGGGCAGGTAACATCACTTCAAGAGAGGCTCACCGAATTAACAAACTACTTAAAAGGCTCAGTTATGGGGGCACACTCTGGACCCCCTGGTGGCAGTAGCAAAGGAGAAAATGAAAACACAACTGAGTGCCATTATGAATACTGTTACACATCCTCTCTCTGACAAACTGACACTGAGGACTTTCAGTCAGCAAATTATCTAACAGAAGTGTGTCAAGAAACACAACTGGGACTCCTTCATACCAACAGCAAATAAACCTTTACAGCATCTCACATACAATGTGACTGCTATTTTTATCTTTGGCCAAATCAGAAGTTTTCTTTCTTTTTAGTCATTCAAGTAAGTATTTATTTATTTATGGATCTTCTGTAAAAGCTACATTTTATCCTTGAGACAAAGTTCTTTCTAAAAAAAAAGGAACACAAGCAGGAGTCAAAACTCAGAAGCAGTACCAAATCTACAAAGTAATTGGAGCTTTGAGTTAAATACTAGCTGGCCCAGTAGCCCGGGAGCCAAATCAGGTGGCCCCACTGCCTTTGGCTCAACATACAGGAGGCCAAGCAGATATGCTAAACTGAAACATAGAAACTTCACACAAAACTGAAAAATAATTAATGAATAACAAAATACAGTGGAACCTTGGATTGTGAGTAACTTGGTTTGTGAGTGTTTTGCAAGACAAGCTAAAATTTTTAATAAATTTTGACTTGATAAACGAGCGAGGTCTTGCAATACGAGTAGTCTGTATACGCTTTGTCTGCCGAGCGTCACGTGATCACAACTGAGCTGATGGTTCTTCTCTCTCTCACTGCGGGATTGTGGGCAATCGTCTCCCATTCTCGGGCTCACTCATATAGTCAACATCCGTACTAGCGTATACTGTTTACTACAGCATTGTGACCACGTGTGTGTGCTGTGATATGTGAGTCCCTGTTTTGCTCCCTAAAACACGAGGCTTTGTCTCAGTACTTTAGTGACACCAGCTTTATTCAGCTTGAAACAGGAACAGCACGGTTATTTATTGTAGCGGGATCTGCCACTCTCCTATACACAGACACAGCAGTCAGGAAGGGTCAGGGCCAGGTTAGTGGCCAAGCACAGTAATACTGTGCCCTGCGCATTTATAATGTTCCTTGTTCCTCGTATCACCCATCAACGGTAGGCGCTTAAAGCATGTCCATGATCTTTTCAGATTCGCTTTTATGGTGAACTGCTACAGTGCTGGGTGCCTGTGGTTGCTTTGGGACGCTCTTCCGCGTGTCGTCCCATTGGGTGGAATCCCATAAGAGTTTAGAAACTCACTCACACCAGCCATGATTCTTTTCAAAGGGAAAGTGCAGGTTAATTTGTTTTATGTATTTTTACTTTATATTTTGTATTAATCATTTTTATATGAATAGTTTTGGGTTGTGGAATGAATCATCTGAGTTTCCATTATTTCTTATGGGGAAATTCGCTTTGATATACGAGTGCTTTGGATTGTGAGCACATTTCTGGAACGAATTATTCTCACAAATCGTGGTTCCACTGTATTAGATAAAAATAGCAGTGACAAAGAAAAAACAAAAAGATAATTAAAATCATAACATATGTAATTAAATTAAAAAAAAAATACAACAAATAGATGAAATAAACAAAAACAAATTTAAGCCTGGGCAACAACATCGGTTGAAACCTAACACAAACAATGTAAATATGTGGATTTTAAAGGGAAGCAAAAAACATGTGGAAAAGTGATATACAGTATATATATATATATATATATATATATAAGTCTTGGGGCCTCATGCATAACGGCATGTGTAGAATTCACACTAACACATGGCATACTGACGAAACTCGAAATCTGCGTATGCACAAAACAATTCGGAGGCACAACTTCCACACACTTTCGCTCATGCACGCGCCTGCTGCCCCTCCCAGACTCCTTCCAGAATTACGCCTCTTTGAATATGCAAATCAATATAAATATTCCCTTAAATTTAGCATTCTGTGAAAAGGCAATGGCAAAAGCACGGGGGAAAAAGAAGAATATCAGCGAATGCCAAATGGAGGCAAGGAAAAACTTACTATTTGTTGGTTTAAACAGTGGTATAAACAATAAAAGGAAGTCGATCAAAAGTTCGAGTTCACAAAGTCGTACAGCGTCAGAAATAAAAAAGAAGTCACATATCAAAGTCGCCGTGAAAAGGCGAGTCGTAGCCCAATGTCTGAGTGTCATATGAAAGCTTATTAGGTACAGAGAAAAGAAAAAAAATAGGGATACAGTGGGGAAAAAAGCTCAAAATGTCAACTTAAACCTTGAAATTTCCACTTTAATCACGTAGTTTATTTTGTCATTAAAGCAGAAAATCATAAACTTTATCTTAAAATATTTTAATTTACTAGTTTCTCAAATCCATCGTAACTAAAGAAGCACGTTAAATGCTTTGTTTTGTATTTGATCTTCTATGTGCTCTATGTTTGTGAATCACTATGTGCTTCCATTCTTTCTCTTCCTCTGACAGGACACAGAATCCATTACATTCGTGATATTACAGCTCTATGTATAATTGATATCATTGATTTCATGATGAAATAAATTAGATCATGTATTAAACATGGGGCCACAGTGGCACAGTGATAGTGACAAGCTGGTGCCTCATCCAGAGATTGTTATTCCTGCCTCCTGCAAGATGCTTGCTGCGCGACCTTCGATGAAATAATTTATTGCAGACGTACTGGCTCTTTCAAACGTACTAAACCACCAATTCCTGTCCTTCCTTTTCTTTCTCCAAGTAACCAATCACCACACAATCAGCTCTATAATAAATATCATGCCATCTGTAAGCTTAAATTCTTCAAAATTTTAACGAACACTAAAATATCTTCATTGTACATGTTTAATTATTCCATCCATCTATCTGTCCAGGGTCACGCCAGCCCTAGCAAGCATGCAGCACGAGACAGGAACAATCCCTGAACGGGGCACCAGTTCATTGCTACCGCTGTCCACACGTTTAATAACAGTATACATTATTTAAATGAAGTTAAAAATGTATCTGTATAATATATATAATTTATTGCATTTCATCTGAAAAATGATATCAAGATCTCCAAGAATATAATGCCTGGAAATCTAAATCGACTTAGAAGCCATGCAAAAATGCAACACTTTTTTTTTTTTTTTACATCTTCTTGCCTCCTCCAATCTCACATCAGTTTCTCAGACGCATTGAATTTTGTTGCAGCAGCACAGTTACCAATTTTTTTTGCTACTTCAACGATGTTTAATTTAAAACCAGCTTCATATTTTCTTCTGAACGAACACTCCGTCGTAGATAAGGGATGCTCTTACGATAAAGATGTATGAGGGTGTGAGATACAAAAAACACAAAACAGTGCAAACATCGAGTCGGAGTAGTACGGGTATTACCGTGTGGTCACGTAGGCACAATACATAGAAATAAAAGGCCGTGTACTCCGTGGTTACTCTCTCAGGTGGGCGTTAGCATATCATAATCTCTTGCACCAATAGCGTGAGTTTTCTGCATTTAACTTATATGAGCAATGTTATAAAATACCAGAAATTATACGGTAAAAATAAGTCCTGACTTATCTGCGAGTTTATACGGTAACAATAGTTTAGCAAAAGTTACATGTGCTTTGCACATTTTGAGCAAACACTGGATGACTTTACGTGTGGAGTATACATCGCAGATAATTTCTTGACATAGCTTGCTGTTGTCCAGCATTGTTCACCAATGGTTCACCAGTGGCTCCAGAAACGTGGAGTATTCCTATAAGGGTCCTAAGGTCAGTACACTCTCCAGATCTCATACCCATTAATCTGGGGGGAAAAAAAACACGTGATATGATCCAGTAATCTACGTCCAAGATTCTGGATAAAATGAAAGAAAATGTTTTTTTGTACTTCCGTTGGTGTTCAGGGAATAGACCTTTGGCTTTATTCTTTGTCCTTTTGAGCCTTTGCCTGTCTCTTTGACTAGTATTATGCCTAGTCCTTTCAAGACTTTGTTCATCAACTGATCCTTTTGGACAGTGTGCAAATTCAGCTTATTATTTAATGTGAGCCATTTACCACATTCATTTTTATAAAGCCAGTCAGAACTTTTATGCGCCATGTTTCACATGCTGTTTGTTTCTGTGCTTGTCTTATGTTTACCATACACGTTGGCCACTCGTGTGCTGATAGCCATTTTAATTACGCCATCTCCTGGCAGTGAAAGCAGTTAGAACTCAATCAGTAAGATGCTTTCTTTTATGTTCTAACTTGAATTATCAGGTGATCAGGTGAGAGTGCTAACTCCCGGTCTGGCTGACGAATAACACAATTTGAGCCTGTAAATGTGTGTGACAGCCTGTGTTTGACCTTGGTGGTCCATAAAAACTGGTGTTCGATATTTTGGGTTACAAACTAAAAATTTTGCAGAGCTAGCTACTGTTTTGGGCATCCAGACTTTAAAATGTCTCTGTTGACTTTTGGAGATTTTTGGTTAACATGTAATGTTTTGGCCTTTGGGGCTTATAATCTCTTTTGATTTTGACCACTGTCTGTTTGCCAATTCTTCGTTTGCCTTTGGCCTCCTGGAATGTCCTTTTTCTTACCCGGCCAGCCTGTCACAGCAGTATACGCTCATTTTTTTAGTTTTGTATTTGTTAATACACATCCATCTACAGACCCCTTGGTTGCCTAAATCCTCCCAAATTCTATCTATGAATAGCCTTACAAAATCCACCTTTGAATGATGCCTTTAATACTGTATTGATTAGGATGTTGATGGCCAACTACGAGTTAACTCAAATTTGACACAAAATACATTTTTATTGTGAGTTTTTCTCATTTAATTGGTATATTAAAATAATAATAATTTCACAATCTTGTTAGCAACAAATGCATCTCTTGTCACTGTGGCAGTCAATGTGTTAAACCTGTCTGCTCCTACACTCTCTTTAGTGCGCAATAAAAGTGCAGGGATGAGGACCTCGCCAGGGAATGATGGTCCATGCCGTCAGATGATATCGTTCTACTTTATGTAGTCCCTTGTTGCAGGGCTGTGACTTTACGTTTTACTATACATTTTTCTTGTACATATCAAAGTGTTCTTTTACATGTTTCCAATATTTTGAAATCTCAGTCTGGAAGTATTCAGAGGCAAAGGAAATTCCAAATAACAGATGCGTCAACACACACTATCTAATGAGGAGGATGAGGTTAGGAGCACACACTGATACAGTGCATTGGCGCACCCACAACACGACAAACTATCTAAACAGAAAAATAAATGTCAATCGAGAAACTGCGCTGGAATTCTCAGGCGATATTTTGTCTGGAGAACACAATTTCATCTGACAGTACTGACATCATTTGGTCATTGGTTGGCAGAATGTAGCATACATTTCTTGTTGGGGTACCTTAAGTCCTCACAAAGTCATACTCAGTTTTGTCAGTGTCGCCTGTCACAGGTGTGTGCATGGGAGACAACTTAGGGGCCCTTTTAAAGGTAATCATCCTCCATACCAGGGGGTGGCACTGTTGCCTGATGCCTTTCTTCTTTCTCACTTTGAAGAAAAAACCAGACCATCCATAGTGTCACTTTTGTTGTCCTTCCCCCTGAACCTGCCTCTTCTTGCCTGGGTTGTTGAAAACCGTCCATTATGCCATCATTGAACAGTCTGCAATACAACTTGTGTCTAAGAAGACGCTTTTCTTTTGTTGTTTTTAATCAGTAATACCAGGATTACTTTGGTGCCCCAACCCTTGATGATCTTTTGTTTCATTTGTTACATGCCATTACTATGCACCACATGTTCATCCTGGGGCTTCTGTTTTGTTCAGCAAAGTATAAACCTACTGTATCTGTCAAGGAAACAGAGACTCTACATGACGTGGACAGCATGTTTGGAACTCCATGTTGTATGTCTTCTGGTTTCTTAGCCCCTTGATTAGAAGTCTCTTCATGTCTTGCCCTTAGCTTCCTTTCCTTTGTCTTTTTTCTCTGAAGGTTCCCCTGTGTCTTGCTTTACTATTTAGGTTAATTGATCTGACAGTGTTTTACCCACATGCTTCACATTGCCTTGCCATTGATAGGTTTGAATCATAAGCCATCATCACCGTCAAATAAGCAGATACTTGGATACTTTGAGCTATCACTTTAATGCTTTAAAATTTGTTTTCTTTTCTCTGTAATTTTAAATTGTTTTAAGAAGTAATAGATAAAAACATAAGATGTTTGAGAAATGACAAGAGACCATTCTGCCAATCAAGCTGTTTAGCTAAAAGCAAAGCTATCCCAGGATCTCATCCAGGTACTTCTTCAGGGTTGTTAAGGTCTCTGCTTCAACTCCACGTCTCGGTAGTTTGTTCCTGATTCCCACAACTCTTTTCATGAAGAAGTGTTTCCCGGCTTCAGTCTTAAATACATATTAATTTCCACTGCTATCCTGTGATTTAATCAAAAGATTTCTGTTGGATCAAGCATATCAATGCCTTTGAGAATTTTGAAGTGCTGGATTAGGTCCCCATGTAACTTCTTGTGCTTGAGACTAAACAGGTTATGTTCTCTGAGTCTGTTATTACATGCTCTTCAATCAGACAGTGGCTTGTTCTCCTCTGCACAGATTCAAGTGCAGCTTTGTGACCAGAACAACACACAATTCTCCAGGGGTCTCATGTATAAACGGTGTGTACGCCCGTTTTCAAACTCACATTGTTATGTATGAAAACTAAACTTGGTGTAAAGCCACACACATTCTCATGTCAGCTCAAACCATTGCGTATGCAAGTTTTCAGCTCGTTTTGCAAACTGGCGGCACCCAGCACCAAAGCAGTGCTATTGTGTGGTTTCCCTTTCTTTTTTAGATTCATATCCCTGATGTGGCTTTATCATATACACTGAAATTAACCGCATAACATTTATTAGTTTAGGGCATCTGATTGTAATCAACCTGTAACCATATAATGGTAGACTGAATTCCAAATACCATAGCTGCTTTAGCATTGTTACTCTCAGTGCACCACTCAGAGTATTTAACGCACTGTATCTGAGTGTGGAGTCACAGCTGTACAGCAGCTGATCGGAAAGCTCTACAGCAGATTGTGTTGAGAACGGAGATAATTATCGGGATACAGCATCTAGCACATGCTGCCTCAGCCATGGGCACAGTCTATTTGAACTTCTTCCATTCGGCAAACGCTTCAGAGCCTTTCCTGTATGGACCTCGCAGTTTAGTAACAGTTTCATCCTAAGAGCTATAAACACACTAAGTCAGTCCATCACGTGCTCCCAGTAGAACTGTTTGTACTTATAAGTACAATTACCTCCTTGTAAACTTGCATTACAACTGTAATATTGCACAACTTGAGCCACTTATGCTTTCATATTGTATATTTTTCTTTGTTTTTTACCGTGTTATTATTGTTGTTGTTATTTTACCATTTTATAGAAAAATAAGTTTATGAAGGATTTGCATATTGAATCTCATTGTACCATATAATAACAATAAAGGAACTCAATTCAATTCAATAGATGAGAGCACGTATTTACAGATTATGACAACTGACTTCTAAGTCAATTTAGATTTCCAGTGCCTATCTTCTTGGAACTCTTGATATCATTTTTAAGATGAAATGTATTAAAGCATATATATTACATTATACAGATACATTTTTAACTTAATTTAAATAATGTATACTGTTAATAATTAAACGTGTGGACAGCAGTAGTGATGAGCTGGCGCTCCGTTCAGGGATTGTTCCTTCCTTGCACTGTATGCTTACTGGGACTGGCACAACTCTGGATGGATAGATGGATGGAATAATTAAACATGAACTACGAAGATATTTCAATGTTCCTTAAAAGTTTTGAAGAATCAGCGTTCACAGCTTACAGATGGAGTGACATTTACTACAGAGCTTATTGTGTGGCGATTAGTTACGTGGAGAAAGAAAAAAGAGGACAGGAATTGGAGGTTAGTAAGTTTAAGAGAGACAGTACTGCTGCAATAAATTATTTCATTGAGGGTCGTGCACACCGCAGCAAACATCTTGCGGGAGGCAGGAACAATCTCTGTACAGGGCGCCAGCTCATCGCTACCACATGCTTTAATTCCTATCGTCATGAAAATGATATCAAGTATACATCTCAGTATTTTAATTATTCAGAAAGCTGTAATATCACGAATGTAATGGATTCTGTGTCCTGTCGGATGAAGAGAAAGAACGGAAGCACGTAGTGATTCACACACATAGAGCACATAGAAGTCAAACACAAAACAAAGCATTTAACGTGCTACTTTAGTTACGATCAGATTTGAGAAACTAGTAAATTAAACGATTTAAAGATGAAATTTAATGACAAAATAAATTACATGATTAAAGTGGAAATTTCGAGCTTTTTTCTCAGTGTGTGCCTATTTTTTTTCTCTGTACCCTAATAAGTTTTCATATGACACTCAGACGGTGGGCTACGACTTGCCTTTTCATGGCGACTCTGATATCTGACAAGTTCTTCTTTATTTCAGGCACTGTGTGACTTTGTGAACTTGAGCTTTTGAATTTCTCTGACACTCTATGTCACTCGATCAACTTCCTTTTCTTGTTTATATCATTGCTTTAACCAACAAATAGTAAGTTTTTCCTTGCCTCCACTTGGTATTCGCTGAAATTCTTCTTTTTTCCCTGTGCTCTTGCCATTGTCTTTTCACAGAACACTGAATTTAAGGGGCTATTTATATTGATTTGCATATTTAAAGAGATGTAGCTCTGGGAGGAGTCGGGGTGGGGCATCAGGCGCGTGCACATGCGTTACATTTCACGTTGACCGGGATTTATGTAGCGGAAGAATGAGGAAGTTAGTGTACACACAGATTTATGCATCTGGATTTTTTGTGCATACGCATAACCGTCTACTTGAATCGAAACTAATGCTAAGTTCTTTGCAAGATTTGTTAGGTGTATCCACTGAAGAATAGCAACGTTGTATTACTATGTTTATAGCATCATTCAGTATCCCATGATGTCAATAACATGACCAAATTGGTCATATGATGCTACTCAGATCATCACTTAAACAATAGAAACAAGATGTTAATAATATAAAATTTAAACCACAAAAATCAAATCCTTAACATACAACAACATGAACTAAAAAAAAATTATACAAATAAAATACCCTTAAACTCTACACCAATTAGCTTTTTTCTACTTCAGATTTCATAGGAAACAAAGAGTGGTTTTATGCAATTTTCTAATAGTTGTCCACAGTTTTTTGATATGTATTTTAGGTTAGGAGGATTTAGGCTTGTGACTTTATAACTGAAACATCTCAATGATAAATATCTCCAAAACAGGGATGGACAGATTTTTGAGGAAGCAGCACTCTTGATTTCTACACCCATAAATGATGTTCTAAAAGTTGTAATGCCTCTCCTTGCTCCTGCTTGTGCAAATTAAATTGTATTTTTTCACAAATGGTATACATGACGGAATCCAGTGCTGTTTCTGTATTTTTATTCATATTCATTTTCATAGCCTTTATGAGCAGTACAAACGTGTTCCATTTAATTTTGTACCCTTGCAAAAGTCTCTTCATGTCTTGATTTTTTTCAGTTCTAGTGAACTTTTTGCAGGACTCACCAGAGTATGGCAGTGCAAAGACAGAAGCTGATGTGAAAGAATGAAGCATCCAGCTTTTTGCAGATAAAAACAATTCAACTGCAACAACAGGAAACAGGGAGTTTTGGGTGTCAGGGTCCTTCTGCCATAACAGCAGAGGCTTGTCTTACCTGCATCAAGGGCCACAAAGACCTGACTAAAAGCCGAAGGGAAAAGAAAATGACAGGTGGAAATGAGAGTCCAGGAGAACCGAGCAGGTCTCTTACGACTAAAGAGATGGTTTGTCCTGGTCATTATGTGGGGCTTTAAGAAAAGCAAGGCAGCGTGTAAAGAAAGATTAATGAGGGGGTTAAACGCCTTTTTAAATACATAAAGGGTGGAATTCTTGCTGCCGCGGGGAGCAGTGAATGTGGGGAGCTCCGCTATTTAAGGCATTTGTGCATTACCTGTTTATAATTGCTCTTTTCTTCTCCACATTTTTCTTTGTTCAGGTTCACTTTAAATTGTTTTGCCATTTCAGCTTTAACCTTTGATGTGCTGCAAGTCATGTAAGAGAAGGACGGGGAAAAAAGACCCTTCTGTACTTTTAAAGAAGCACAGTATCTGATTTTTTTTTTAAATTGACAATTACTCCTCGGTGTCTCTCATCCTTTTTTACCTGTCATGCCATTCTTATTTTCATAGTGAACTAAAAACGTCCTTAAGGGATGGAATTCAGAAATGCAGTTTTAAAATATTTGAGTGGATGTGATAAAATAAAGATATATAGACAGACATCTTAGTTGGGCTAGCGCCCTGCCCAGGGTTTGTTTCCTGCCTTGCGCCCTGTGTTGGCTCCAGCAGACCCCCGTGACCCTGTAGTTAGGATATAGCAGGTTGGATGATGGATGGATGGATGGACATCTTAGTTTTACAAAGTAGAGAGGGCACTCTATGCACCAGCTGAGCAGGTCAACATGACATGTTGATTCTTCTGCTTCTACATAAATTGGAAGTCTCCGGGTCTCAAAACACTTTACTTATTGCTGGAGTAACTCATCAAGTCAGGGGCTCAGATGTGGTGGGAGTCTCCTGGTTGAGAACCCTAGACATACAGTGCCGGTCTTGGAATGGGAAGCACCTAGATTTGAACCTGGTAACCCTTGGGTGTGATGTGGCTCAACCCCTCAGAATGGCACAGAGGCTACTGGATGAATGTGTTAGTGAATTGTTTTACTGCTGGGTTTCAGAAGTTCTAGGCATGATCCTCTTAAGTGTACAAAAAAGACAAGATGACTTGGAGTATCCCAGGTTTGGAAACCTTTACATACTGAACCAAACAGTCATGTCAAGAAGTCAATGGTTGAGCAGAAGATTTCACTTCAGGCAAAAGGTGAAATGCAAACCAAAGGCCAAGAGCCGAAGGCTTAGGTAAGATGAGTGGCACCATGCCTCCATGCTTCCAAACCAGCTTAAGATCAGGAGATGAAAAGTAGTCAAAAAGCCAAGTCAAGTTCGATACCAAAACATCAATAAACCATGACACCTAACAACAAACACTAAAGCAAAATTCGTACTCAGGAAAACTCTTGTAGAGAATTGTTAACCAGAAAAACAAAGTAAAAAAATGCAACAAGAAGTCTTCAAATCGCATCTGCAATCTCGGACAACCAGGAATTGTAAGACACTGATGTTTAAGCCTTTTACCCAGTAATGTCACACACAGTACGTTTTTGGTTGATCTTGCCTAACAATGACATAGCAATTGTCAACAAAAATTCCTCAGAATGGTCGTCCTCAAGTGGAAACAACAGGAAAATCCCAAAAATTTTTAACATTATGAAAATTAATCTAATACAAAAAATAAAAGCCAGAAATAAATTCCTTATGCTTCAAAACTCAATTCTACATGGAGAACACTTGACAAAAGCCCAAGGAAATCTCAGAAAAAAATAAAATAAAGCCACTAATCATAATAGACACAAGTTGAAAGAATTGTGAATAAGGAAGTCGGTGAACAAGCTGAGAAATGAAACTGGAGCCTCCTGTTCGAAATGTTTTACCTACTGAACCACATGGCCGTCTGTAAATCTGTTATAAGAGTGAAATGCTTAGAAAGCCAGGAAGAAAAGTCTGACCAGGAGGTGAAAAAAGGAGGTTTGCATTTTTGAGTAAAACCCAAGATGTTGTCAAGGCCAAGCAAAAGGTAAGAATACCGTGAAGGACGCCAAAATGTCGATCATCAAAACCCTAAAAAAAGCTAAGCCAAAAAACTAAATCAGCAGTCTAATAGCAAGAAGGACTCCTTACTTAAGAAATTCCAGGAAACCAAATTTTTGTTACAGGGAAATGTCCCCAAACTAGGAAGCCATAGCTTCCTCAACACCATCCTAAATACCCAAGTTACAGCAACATCACATGTACTTGACAACTGGTGGCAAATAATCCATATCACAAAACTAAAATAAATGTTCAGAACAGAGATGCATGACGTCACCATCACAACGACAAAAATGAGAAGTGGAAATAAATCAAAGCAACAGGTCCAAAAATTACAAACTTGAGAGAGTCACGGTGACAGACACGATAGTAGTGATGTCGGGATGACTTGGTGCATAACAGACAAACCTCTCATCTTGACCTTCTAAATCTCCCTCACTGAAGGATATAAACATCTTAGATAACTAACTGGTGATGAAGCCTGGGCCTGCTACTTTCTAAGAAGGTGGAATCTGCACTGGTACTATAGGGGTCCTGGGTTTGAAACCTGCATTGGTCACCGCCTGTGTGGAGCTTCTATATTCTCCCTGTATCCTCAGGGGTTCTCTCCAAGTTCTAAGGCTTCTTCTCATGTTCTAAAGTGGAATAGTTTAGGATATGGACCTATTGTAAATTAAGTAGTTTTGTCATTGGCTGGTGCCCGATCCAGGGCTTGCTTCCGGCCTTATGTCCTATGCTGTTGGGATCGACTCCAATCCCTCTGTCACCCTACATTGCAATCAGCAGATCTTGAAGAAATTGATGGGCCATCTTCCGTAGAAGACACCAATAATGGAGGTGCCTTAGAGAGTTATTGGCTAATTGGGATGGGCAAATGAGGGTCACTTGATTGCATCGTTCTTAGCTACTAAATCACACACAATCATATGAAGTGTGCAACTCACAAAAAGGAGTTTTTCAGAGGTATTAAAGTTCTTCTCTTGTGCTAAAGAAGAAATACTGATCCGTAAAGCCTCGTTCACATTTCTGCGCTTTCCTCTGTTCTGCATTATTATTTAGTCTGTCACTCACCAGTAAAATAGGTTTTATTTATGCCGTCTCTTTCACTTCACCATGAAGGGGCACGGTGTGTTTTCTAAAAATGTGAAATGTTATAGATTTTCCACATGAAGACACAGTAAAATCCACAAGCGTGTAATTTCCCCACTGGAAGCTGCCTGGCGTCCTCCCCCATCTCAGTTGAGGATCTGCAGGCTTCCGGCATCATGGAGTTTTACGATTTTTTTTCTGTCTCAGATGCATCTTTTGGATCGAATTCGCCAAGGTTGCCCTCATCCTTGGAGACATGGGGAGTGTGTTACCAGAACAAGTCTGTGTTGTGTTTCAGCCAGGATGCCAGCTCCCCCGTCCCCTGGCTGGGGTTCAAATCTCTCATCTTTGTCTCTTTTGTTCACTTTTTGCATTATCAGTGTCGATTTGTGAGTTTTCACATATCAAGGTGTGTTTGACTATGTTCCATGTATTTTGTGGGTCTTTCCTTTAAGAAGTAGAGCCACCTGTCAATTACTGCGGGGCACTGCCCTGAGCCGAGAACTCACAGTCTCTTGTGGCTCATAGAAGGCACTCATGGTGGTGGCGGTCCTGAGTTTTCTTGTGTCTGTTGCTTTCCTGATTATTCTGATTTTATGGCTTTCCTCTGACCCTTTTGTTCTGGTCTTTGTCTTTGTTTTAGGACTGAGATTGCTTTGGTTTGCCTATTTTGAAGACATTGACACCTGGACTCTTTTGCTCTTTGAAGCTTCTTGTTAGACAGAGCCTTCTTTTGGAAAAATATATCTTTTATTTGTAAAGATTCTTGTTGCTCTTTACGTATGTTTAGCTGGTGTTAATGTTTTCCTTCTCGGGGGTGGGATTCTTAGGGATCTTATGCTTTTGGACTGTCTAGTTCATAACAGTCTGGAGGCTCAAAAAATGTCATCACGTGAGAAGAAACAAGTCTGGTGATGTTTTCCCCTAAAGATCTTAATGTAAATACTAAATGACAGGATTACATATATGTGTAATTAAGACACAAAAATGCTTCCTGACAACAACAAAATCTTCTTGTGTCAACGCACGAAGTTCACAGGAAGCAAAGTGAACTTGTTTGTGAAGTGTAACAGATATTATTGCTGGGAATTGTACTACTCATCACTTGTCATTATTGTTGGGATAGCCCATTGGCAAAATGACAACTGGTGAGGAGGCAACTTAGTGAGAGTCTATCATGGGATCAGCGGCAGATGTGGGATTTAAAGTTGGAGACTCTGGGTTTCATACCCTCAGTATTATTCTCAAAGTCACGCTCGGAAGTGTGGTATAGCAGGTCCACAGCTCACGTCAAGAGGCCAGTTTTAAATAAATAATCGCCGTGCTTGCAGCTTAGCGAGGAGGCGTGGTGGCTGAGTGGCTGAAGCAGTTCCAGGGGGATTTGTGGTGTGGGCGTTTCTCACCTAAGTGCACAGGTTAGAAATTGTCTGCATCCGTAATTTTTCCTAGGAGCTGCTGTTTGCCACAGCTGCCACGTCCTCTTCATAAATAGAAGCACGAGGAGGCTAGAGGAAGGGAAAGAAAGAAAAGAAAAGGAGGTTGCAGGATTGCGGGAAGCAGCGAGGAGGAGAAAGAGCCGGTGCGAGCGAGTGAAGGCTCGCAGGCAGACAGCTGGACAATGAGCCCTAGCAGGGGTGTTTGGCCAACACCTAGGGCAGTTGGTAGTGGTCGCTCCCGATGAGCATTTTATGAAGGAACGGGAGTGACCGGCAGAAGGACGGCTGGCCGAGAAGGCAGCAGGAGTCGGGAGGCTTGGAAGTGGAAGCCCCAATGTGACCGTCCTGGCCGTTGGGTGAAAAGCCAAGTCTCGTTCTGGAGAGTGCGCGACCGAAGCCAGGGATCGGGAGACCAGTAGAGTGAGTGAGAAGGTGAGCTGCTGAGAGGGCGACTCTCCTGTTGCAGGGCCCAGATGGGAGAAGCAGGAGAGCCGCCAGGTAAACAGAAGACATCGGGCTTCTTTGAAAGGACTGCTTCCAGTGTTGTTTTAACCTCGTCGTTTTAAAGGATTTATTTATTGTTTTAACCTCCACTTCACTTCTGTTTTTATGAATTTATTTAATGACTTTTTAAATGCACTGCAATTCTCTAATTTTTTGGACACTTAATTTTTGTTGTTGGTTTTAAATAAAAGCACGTTGCATTTTTGCACCATCCCCTTGCTCTATTTGTTGGGCCTCACTGCTGTGCTCATCGGTAACATTACCGACGGTGACGGGTTCAAGGGCTCCCCGAACGCAAGATGGGAGCATGGAGCGAACCCGCATCGTCACAGGAAGGAGTTGGGGTGAGAAGGCCCAGGGTCTACTAGAACTACCTGTTTAATGACCTGATCATTTATTTATCCATTAAAAGATAGAGGAGGTCAAATTGTTATTAGTAACCTTTATGGTTTTTCATCTAGTACTGTACTTTGAAATGACTTAACCTGCCACTTTTTAAACATTTTAACAAAAAGTAGCAAGCTTTTTAGGAGTTAAGTTATCCAAAATGTTCACCTCAATCTTGCCATACCATGAAGTTGTGTTTAACAGGACAACATGAAGTGCAAAAATTACTTCTTGAGTCAAAAACAAATAGCATTGCTCATGAAATATAACATCGCCATAAATGTGACATGAAGTGACATATAATGGCATAACACAAAAAAAAAATTAATTATTGTCAAAGCAAAAGACCATGATGAAAAAATATTCAACACTCCTAAAAAAAGAAAAAGCACAAAACCTTAGATCACAACAATTAAATTCATAGAGGAAACCTTCAGACATTGCTTATTATGGTAGACAGAGTGGGTCACTGTTACTTAACTTTTCCAGTGACCACAATCTCTCCAAGGTTTTTGTATTTATTATTGGTGAAGAGCAAGACAGCCTTCCAGATGGTAAGAGGACAGCCAGAGGAAACTGGTGATGGAGTCTGAGAACTTGCAAAAGAAAGGAAACCTCTAAGTCAGTAGAGTCTCAGTACCAAGAGCCACTCGCTCATCCCTCAGAAAAGGGGCACCAACGAGTCCATAGAGAGGGATGTGGAATTAGTCTAGGCAGCAATCTTGGGGGAAGATCTCATGGAGACTGACCCTTGTCATGTTCTAGTTTAGCGAGCTGCAAATGACTTTGAGGAACCTTGTTGTTTGTTACTGTCAGAACCAAGCTGAACGCGGTACAGATCCCCGGACATCTACTGATGTGTGTTGTAGTTCCTGTTTGTATTTAATTTCTCTCAAGCTTGCCGGAAGATATACTGTAAAATTACAGCTGAGATTAATCTCCATTAGTCAACGCATGCGATTAACATGTTAAAAATTTCTATGATAACATTTTTTACGCCACACCTAAATGCATTAAGTCCTGTTAATATGACTGCACTTCACATGTTGTTAATGAAGCACCACCAAACGAATCCAAGTCTATTACTAGTAGTGGTGGTGTAGCACTGCCACATAATTATAGTATACTAGTATCCTTCTTATGTGTGCTGTTTGTCACTGCCTGGGTTCCCACACATTTAACTTCTGGGAGCGTTGTTCCTTCCAGGGCTGAAAGAGGGGAAGCAGTGTTCAGAGCATCGCCTCTTCAAGGGTGGGATTTCCAGGCAGCCTTCAGGAACTTCTCTGATCGATTGCCAATTGAAGGTCAGGCTGCTGAATAGGAAAACAGAGGGGAAAAAAACATTGTGAGATGTTTGATTCATGTGCCTTCCTTGATTGCATTCTTTTAAGTGGAAAATCCAAAAGGAATTAACAAGCAAAAGAGCATCCCTTGAACTGACCACTCATCCATCCTCCCAGTTACTGTCCAGATCATGGGGGGGCACCCAGTTTGAGCAAACATGCCCAGATGTCCCTTGTCCTCGCCAACTCTATGAACTCCCCCAGGGCCGAGGCGTTCGCAGACCAGCTGATAGTTATAATCTCTTCAGCGTGTCCTGAGATCTTCTCCCAACTGGATATACCAGAAGCGCCTCCACAGTGAGACGTCCACAAGTCATTCTAATCACATGCCTGACCCACCTCAACTGGCTCCTTTAGATGCAGCAGAGCACTGGCTGTACTTTGAGCTTCTACTAAATGCCTGGGCCCAAATACCAGAATAAATGAAGCTCATTTCTGCCACTTGTATCTACAGTCTAGTTATTTTGGTCACTACCCGCAGCTCGAGACGTTAGGTGAGGACAGGGACGTAGGCTGAATGGTAAAATCGAGAGCTTAGCCTTTCAGCTCAACTGACTGGTGCAGCATCCACAGGAGTAAATTCACTACTCTAAGTGATTGCCAGTCTCCCGCTCCCTTCTTCCCTCACTCGTGAACAAAACCTTGAGGCAGTTGAGACTCCCCTGCTTGAGGCAGCACCCTGGGGATGAGGTGTAAATAAACTGGTCTGCATACGCAAGCTGAATCTAATAGTCAAAAAATTTGTAAAGATTTAGTTTTCATCTTCATGTCATTTTAAAGACCACACCACTGACAGAACCAATCAAAGTGCTAATTTTAATTTCCAGTGTGATGTGGCTCAAAATAAAAAATGAAAAAACTTTCCTTTGTCCTGTTGACTGATTGGTCCTTTCCTGTTCATTCAGATTTTTCTGTTACATAAAACTATTCAGTAAACTAACTGGAATAATTTAACATGGTTGTTAAAACTGTTTTTGATTTGAAAGTAATTAGATATTTCTGCTTTATAGAAAAATATTAATATGCTTGAAGGATATATGAATACAGTTTTGATTGACATGCAGTTAATTTCAATTAAAAAATGTATTCACTAGTTAATTGTGACTAAATTCTGTAATCGAAAGGAGCCCTAAAAAAATAATTCTGTGGTTTTCTAATCCAGCCATTTAGTTTTTCTTCCAGGCGTTTCTCAGTTGTGCTTTGCGGGTTTTGCATTGTCATAGGAACTGCAGATGGCCAGAGGAGCATGTGATGTGCTAAGGCTGGCTGCTGAGAAGAAGGACTGTGAGAAGATGGACATCCTCTTCTGGCAGTGGCTGACGCAGACCAAGGGGCAGTTCCATCCATCCATTATCCAACCTGCTATATCCTAACTGCTGGGTCACGGGAGTCTGCTGGAGCCAATCCCAGCCAACACAGGGCGCAAGGCAGGAAACAAACCCCAGGTAGGGCGCCAGCCCACTGCAGGAGGGCCATATCCACTGGCTTATAATGATCAAGCTCTTGTGTTAAAGGTAAATTTCACACAAACATCAGGAAGTTTTTCTTTACATAGAGAACCATAGACAGTTAGAATAAGCTACCAAGTAGTGTGGTAGACAGTAAGACTTAAGGGACTTTCAAAACTCAACTTGATGTTTTTTCAGAAGAATTAAGTGGACACAAGTGGCAAGCTTTGTTGGGCTGAATGGCCTGTTCTCATCTGGATTGTTCCAGTGTTCTTGTTTCTGATTCATTATAAATTCTTCTTGACCTCTAAACATTATGGAGACCTTGTTTAGAGGTTAAGGAATTTCATGGTCATATTGATTTTGATGCTTGATACTTTTTAACACAAGAATCCCTGAAGCCTACGAAAAAACTTGTAATCCTGGTCCACCTTAAATTCCTTTACATCTCTCAATCAGCGTCTTTTGTTTTGTAAATGTGTCGATCAGCACAAGCAGCAAGTAGCCTGCTGTCCCATCCCCCACCTTGATGGAGCTCAACTCTCCCAGCTCAAGCCAAGAATCCTTACCTGTGTGTGCGGTTCCTGGAGTTGTATTGGGTAAATAATACAGCATATCGTTATTTAGAATAACAACAACAACAACATTTATTTATATAGCACATTTTCATACAAACAGTAGCTCAAAGTGCTTTACATAATGAAGAATAGAAAAATAAAAGACACAGTAAGAAAATAAAATAAGTCAACATTAATTAACATAGAATAAGAGTAAGGTCCAATGGTCAGGGTGGACAGAAAAAAAAAAAAAAAACTCCAGACGGCTGGAGAAAAAAATAAAATCTGCAGGGATTCCAGACCATGAGACTGCCCAGTCCCCTCTGGGCATGCTACCTAACATAAATGAAACAGTCCTCTTTGGATTTAGGGTTCTCACGGAAGGACTTGATGATGATGGTCACGTAGACTTCTGGCTTTTGATCCATCCATAATTGTTGGAACATCTTGATGCTTTGAGACCAGAAAAAGAAACAGAAGAGAGAGTAGGGGTCAGTACGGATTTTAGAGCTACCCTGAATAGTTATTATGATGAATTGAACATACAGAGTATCAGGATTCAGTTAAAGTGAAGTTATAAAAAGGCCATGTTAAAATAATGTGTTTTCAGCAGTGTTTGATGTTTTCACATGTGTTTCATGTCTGCAAAGATCTGGGTAAGTGTAGGATGAAAGGAAATGCAAGAAATGCTGAACACATGCATCAAGCAGAAACTTTTTCCATGTTATACTAATAATGACTTGAAGTGTATAATGTGTGAAGACTTTAGTCTAAATATCAAATAAACATGTGTGCTTTTATTCGTGAATATCTCTCTATTAGAAAAAAAAAATCTAAAAATAAATCTTGGGTGGGAGACTAGGGAGTCGAGACGTGATCCTCTCAGAAGACAATTTGACATCCCGCGAGTCAAGGCAGTGAGACAACATTTAAAACAAGTTCACAGACATCTAACCTAGTAGTTGTTGGAATTTTTGGGCAGACACACGTCATGTGCTCCCAGCTCTTAAAAAAACGACAAGCAGAACACGCAGTTTGCCAGCAGCAGCAGCAAGCTATCAGATGATCCGACCAGTTCTCCTTAGTGTGCGTTCAGCACCCCACCACACCTTCATCATGCGAGTAGCAGAGACGCGAAGTGGCAAAAGGACAGCTGCTGTACAGGCTTTTAAATGATCGATGCGCAGCGCGGTAAATAAAACATGCAGCTCACCAGCAGCAGCAGCAGAAAGACAGCAGCTAATCTGATGGCATCTCCTTAGCGTGCGTTCAGCCACACCCCTTTACAACACAAGCAGCGTTATACGTCCTGTGAGAAAGAAATTTAACCACGCCCGGGGCTGGAAATACTTTTGTTTTTACAAAAGTTTTTAATTAAAAGTGACAATAATGCATATGTAACAATTCCCATGAAAATAACAATCTGTTTAAATTGTGTATCCGGTAAACCAAACCTGGGGGTGGGCGAGCGAAATGCCTCGCATTTCCTTTCCTCCTACACTTACCCAGATCTTTGTAGACATGGAACACATGTGAAATGCATATACAGGTCAAATTCCATTATAACGAACTCCCAGCGACCTAAAAAATATTTTGTTATAACGAATAATTTGTTACTATGGTGCTTTCTTTAACTTGCGCCCAGGCGTTTGCAATCATTTCAATAGCTTCTTTTGTGTTCATTTTAATCTCCTCCTGCCTACAAGTTATGCTGACGAGAATTTTTCTCAGCATTTCCTTGCGATAATATACTTTCCCGAAACTCGATTGCAGCGTCTTTGGAAGACTGTTTGTCCGTTGCCAGGGCAGGGCAAAAACAGGCTCATAGCACTGCAGTGAAGTGACACAGAAGCAAATCATAAAACATCTGTGTCGCGCTATAAGTCCCTGTCTTGCACCCCAAAACACGAGGCTGAGTCTCAGTACTTTAGGAAAACCAACTTTATTCAGCTTGAAACAGAAACGGCACACTTATTTATTGTAGCGTGATCTGCCGCTTTCCTATACACAGACACAGCAGTCAGGCAGGGTCGTGGCCATGTTAGTGGCCAAGTAATCCTGTTACCGCCATTTACAATGTTCCTTGCATCACCCATCCATATCTTTTCTGTTTGCTTTGGCTGAGAGACACAGCATAGCTGAGAGATGCAGAATATCTTTGAGCCAGCTGTTGCCCCGGCAACAGATAAACAGTCTTCCATAGACGTGGAGATCGGACTTCGCGACGCTCTTTGGTGTGTCATCCAGTTGGAGGAAGTTCCAAGAGAGTTTACAAACCTCACATTTTCTTGAATGAGTGCCACATTAATAGGAACGTTTCTTAAACGAGCATTACTGAACCACATAAAAACTGCTTTTTTGACGTCTTCAAATGCAGCAATTCACATACGTTTGCAACCCGAGATTTTTTTTCCTTTTTTGCTCGGTCTTTCAAGGAAGTTGACAGCGTTGAAGGCGAAATTCCGAATTCACTGGCAACGTCTTTTTTTTTTTTTTTGTCGCAATCGAGAACTGCAAAAATTTAAAGTTTTTTTTCTAAAATGAACTATCGTTTTTTCGTGTTTGCTGTTTCTATAGGAGGGTGACAATGAGTTAAATTCCAATGGATGTTTTTCAAATGTTGACGAGCGATAAACAAAAGGTATCACTGAAAACCGCAGGAAACAAAAAGGGCAAAAAAAAAAAGTACGAGGAAAGTTCGAAGAAAGAAAAAAAAATGACAATGTTTCTGTGTGGGGGATCATTGTGCACAACTGAGCTGCGGCCACAGAACTAGCTGCTCTGTGGATGATTCATTCAGGCATTTCAAGGTCTTTTGGACACTTTGTTGTAATGAAAGTATCTTCTGAATGTACTTTGTAGTAACGAGATTTCTATAGACTCGCGTCATATGGGGAAACTGTCGGGGCCATAAAAATACTTCGTTGTAATGAAAATTTTGTTGTAAAGCTATTCGTTGTAACAGAATTTGACCTGTATTCCAAATAACAATATACTGTATTATTTACCCTGTACAACTCCAGGCACCTCACATGCAGATAAGGAGCCTTGGCTTGAACTAGGAGAACTTTTTGCCTGTGACTTGAGCTCCATCAAGGGGGGTAATAGGATAGCAGGCTGCTTGTGATGATCAACACATTTACAAAACAAAAGACGCTGATGGAGAGGTGTGAAGGGATTTAAGGTGGGCCTGGATTACAAGCTTTTTCGTAGGCTTCAGGGATTCTAGTGTTAAGTAAGCTATTTAGTTTTTCTTATAGGCACTGTCATTTTGAGGACTATTTGGGGGTGATTGATATGTTGTTGCTAGGCAAGAGTATAAAGACTTCATCATGCACTTTCTGGTTGGCCTTGATTGGATTCAACTCATGCCTTTTCAATTTAAATAGTTTGTTTTTTTGAAACATTTCTAGTTAACGTATTATGGTTCCTCTTTTGAACTACAGTTTTTGTAATTTGGTAATTTGCTTTTTGACTTTACAGTTATGGCCCACTGCCTTTGGCTTTGGTTAGGATTCATCTCACAATTCTCTTTTATATTGAATTCTGCAGCTCACTCATGGTGTCAGCACAAAGCCACACCTCTGCCAAGAGGAAATAGGATCTTTATTATTAATATTACTATTGGAGAAGTATTAGCTGTGGCCAACCACGGGAGAAGACAGATTTATGGTGCTACACACTAGTACTAGGAATAAGCCACCCACATTAACGCTGCTTCATCTTTAGTTCTTGTCAGAAGAATGTTCTGGAAGTATTTTCAGCCACGAGAATGAACAGCTTGTCTCATTCTTACTCTGCAGACCCAGGAACACCTCATCGACACCAGGGTGTTGTTATGGTTGCTGATTGGTCTCAGCTTGCGTTGTTGGGCAAACACGGAGGAGATAGAAAGAACTGAAGAGCTTCCATGTCTGCTTATGGTAGGACAGAACACCGAGATGGCTAAAGAGTGGGATCAGCAAACGTGCCTCAGCAGCTCCTCACCCATTGTACTTTTGCTTTTTTATTTTTTGGTTTGACAAAGCATGCAGCCCTCCTGCCAAGAGCAGACCTTGCCTGAAAATAAGATATTTTAACTGAAAGCCTGTCCCTTGACTCTGTAAAACATTAACAGGCTGCGTTGTTCTTTCTTTCTTTTTTTTTTTTTAAAGTGCAATTTAGTGGAATTCTGTAGCTTTCCCCAGAAGAGAAATTATGCATGTAGGGAAGGTGAAGCGGTTATAAAAACACCATTAAGAGGGTTTGGGGAATATTATTGGACAAGATAAAGGATTGTAAGATTTTGGAAAGGGTCTTCAGTGCAAACCAGATGATCCAGACATTAAAAGTTCCCAAAACTATCCACAGATTTCTGAGGCTAGAAGGGTGTTCGAGATGTCGAGTGACGGGTGGGATGTGTCAGATTTTTTTATTTTTTATTCATTTATGTCATCAACATTTCTTGAATAATTCTTTTCAGTAACAGCTGCTGGTGGGTCCTACAAGATTTACAGTATGTCAGCAGAAAGTTACAAATACAGACTTTGCTGCTTTGATATTGATATGTGCCAGTGGCTTAAATCTTAGAAATTCTGAGCCAAAGTTAGGAAGAAAACTTAATCGATCAATCAGAATTATGTATATGGTAATAAATTGAGCAAGCAGAATCAGTGACCCACTAATGGCATTACAAGCAAGTGTTAATTACAGAAAATGTGTTAATAATTACCCAGCATGAATCCATTGCTTTTTTTTATGTTTTTTGTGTCACACCTTGTGTGGTGGCGCTTCTCAAAGTGCTCTACTCTGAAGTCACCTGGGGTTCTGGAGGAAACGACTGTGCTAACTGGATCAACTGTGCCTAGTGGAGGACGGGTGACCGACCAGCCTTGGTCATCTGACTTTCATGATGCAGAAACGGATTATCATCTGACCTGACGGTCTGATTTGCTCCCTTCTGTCTTCCGGCCCTCCAGAGGTTTATTTTTTCCCCTACTGCACGAATCTTAAGAGTTTTTTGTTGTCCTCTCCTCCATGTCAGATAGTCAACTAATCACATTCAGGAATCAAGAACTTCATCTACAGTACAACCTTATTCAACCGAAACCACTATGAACTGTTTTAATTGCTTTTGTATCTTTTCATTAACTTTAATAACATCCAACTGTTTCTACTTCATGGGTTGCCTTTAGAACGGCGGAAGTGAACGGAAGTGAATACTGGCGTGAATGGCTGCTGCTGCTGCTTGCTGGTATTTTTATTTTTATCTTATTTTTGTTCACTTGTTTATTGCTATTGTGCTGTCGTTACTCGACCACAAACTGTAAAAAAACATAAAAACAATACGATCTTATTTTTGGATGACCTGTGGACATACTTGGTTGCTGGATTTCTTGCTCCTTCCATCTGGCTGTTTACATGTTGGCTGTATTTCCACATCAGCAACTATGCGCCTCAACATCCTTGTCTTTCTGGATTATTATTGCCTTGATTATACTTTCTTTGTTTGTTATGCCCTTATTTCAGTACGCGGCAGATGAACTTTTCCAGCTGCGCTTCCACTCTGCTGAGCCACCCTGGAATTGTATCAACAATTGATACACCCATCGGTGGCCCCGTCGGAACTTCAATTTCAAAGACACAAACCAAATACGATCTTTTTGGTCTTCCAACCAGTGACACTCAAAAAAATCTGCCTGGACTGCTGATTACAGTATGCTGACTAAGCTTGCTAAGATGACTAATGATAGGCCCTTGTTAACAATATCGCCGCTGGATTTTTTTAACATCTGATCACTTACGATTTAGGGTCCATTAGTTTGTGACCTTTTGGACGATCGTAAGTATGATTTTATGTGTCTTATTGAAACCTGGCAGAAACTTTCACATCTTTTTACCTCTGAATCAGGCTGTGCCTCTAGGGTTTATCTACACCTGTCAGCCTTGGGCCTCTGGTAGACAGGGTGGTCTTTTGTAACGATAAATGGAAATTCTCTTGAGTGACTTTGCCTGTATACAGCTCGTTTGAGTCTATTGTTCTACATGTCAAAGGGCCCATTCCTACTTTACTAGCCACTGTTTATCGACCATCTAAACCTAATAAGGACTTTTTAGATGAACTTTCAAGCATTTTAACTTCTCTCTGTGCCATGTTGCCTAATGTTATATTGGTGGATGATTTGAATGTACTTTTGGATAATGTTAATAATTCTCTTGCGATGGATTTTATGTCTTGTCTTAACATTATTGGCTTACAACAGTATGTTGAATTGTCTACATATTGTAAAGGTCACATTCTTGATCTTATTTGTTGCACTGGTGTAACTGCTCTTAATTGTACTGTGTCAGATCTGCCCATATCTGATCATAAGTTAATATCCTTAATGTTAACGTAACACTGTCCAAAAGTAAACAATATTGCTCAGTCTCGTTTCGTAACATTAAGAATATCCACGTACCTGCTCTTTGCAGTGGAATTGATAACCTCTCATGTGAATACGGTTTTTTCACAAACGATGCACTGGTTTCCTATTACAATGATGGATTACATAGTTTACTAGACAGTCTTGCTCCTTTAAAATCTCGGTCTATTTCTTTTACCTGTTCTGCTCCTTGGTACAACCCTGAGCTATGTCAGCTTAAAGCTAAAGGCCATAGACTGGAATGTTTGTCTGCTAAGACAGGGTTTGTGAAACATAAAAAAAATATATCATGATCATTTAGTTTTTTATAAAGGTGCTTTCTTCTGCCAAATCTGCTTACTATGCAGAACAGTTTCAGTTAGGTGAAGGGAATTCTAGATTTTTGTTTTTGTGGAGGATGGCCGGCCGTTTATCCCGGCCAATACCCCCAAGCCGCCAGGTGGAGCCCTCCTTGCAGCATGGAGGTCCCCAGAAGACCAGCAGGGCATCATGGACAATGGAGTTTTTATGCACCGTCCTGCTGGATACCATGGGGGCCACGAGAGGGAGCTGCAGGGAGGACCGAAGAGTTCTTTGTACCTTATGACCCGGAAGTTCGTCATAGGAAGAGTGACGGGCTTCCGGGTTGAAGAGAAGAGCTTTTACCTGACCCGGAAGTGACTGAGAATCACATGGACTGGGGATTGGGAACACTTCCGGGTCAGGAGATATAAAAGGACTGTGGGAGCTCCCAGATGGCGAGCTGAGCTGGGTGGAAGGGTGGCAACGCGTCTGGGAGCTGGAGGATTGTTTATTGTAGTATTGTGAGTGATTTATATGAGTATAGTGGTGGAGAGTGTGCTTTGTGCACTGTGGCATAAAAATAAAGTCAACTTGAGGACTTTTACCTGGTGTTTGGAGTCGTGGACAGGGGTTCAAGGGAGCGAGGGCGCCCCCTATCTACCACAGTATCTCTGTCAGTGTTCACACCATTTTGTTTTAGAATTTATGTTTGTTCTTCTTTTTGGTCTCGCTGGTCATGCAGCACATAGCTGGAAAATGGGACAAAACAAAAGAAGAAGAGTTGGAGATCCACCGTGACACCCTGTTTAATGTCCTAAATTAAAAAAGGAAAAGAAAGGTAAACAATGGAAAACATAATTGCATAATTGTTTCTTCAGCGAACATCTATTAAATACGTTTCAGAGTCAGAGCTCATCCCTCCCAGTGGTGCAGATCTTTAAGTATACTGGGCAGCATTTCCACTGTAAGTGACGTTACTCATCTTTCAGGAGCTTCTCATCCATTCTACAGAAAACAGGAACCATGTTAATGATGGTGTTTCACTCCATTCCTCCACACTGTGAAAACCTGGAACCATAACTATGAGACACTCTTCAGGCTGACGTGTGATGTGGGCTTTACCACAAGGTACCCCAAATCTTCATCTTGCATTTGGATCATCTTCTACGTGTGTCATATAGAAGATATGCAGCATTTGTTCATAATGATCATCAGTTTTCTCCTCCGCCGCTGCGCATGGTGGGTCCATCCCATATCTAAACACGCCTGCTTGATTAGTTGCCGATTCAGTGGGCCTCTTTTGAAGTGATGTGAACATTTTATGTTGCACACCACAAAAAAGTGATGTGCAGAATGGACTGGAAATCACAGAAAGGAATATCAGTCCAGTACAGGGTCACAGAGTCATGGCTGACGTTCTGTGCCATGTCCAGAGGACAAGAATGTAATTAAACAGCTAGGAACTGGTGATAAAGAGCATTTCAAGTGTTGATCAAAAAAGGATAGTTGAGAAAACAAGAAGTGGTTTGTTGCCTAAAAGATAAGAAAGCACTAAAGACAAATTCAAAACAAATTCCAAAAAAATCAAACTTGATCCAGTAAACTTAACCAGTTTGCCATGCCTACTTAAATCTAATCGCATGATTAATGGCTCTTTTAGGTTTGTAATCCAAAAGCTTGGACATTGTGTGCTGCGTGCCGTCATCTTAAACAATAAATCTGCTCCTGTCATGACTGCATTCTGACATGTGGCTAGCAAGCTAGTGTGGTTGTTTATCAACAAGATGGCCACAGACATCTGTAAAATACACAGAATGACAGTCCTCACAAAAGCAGTGATACCTAAAATCCCCATGATGTAAACAAAATAATGTGAATTACAAAACAAATAATCATAGCTGCTGATATATCCTTACAAAACATTCATGATAACCCCCCTGTATGTTAGAGCCCATCTTGGTAGCAATGGGTGCAAATGACAAGAAAATGAAAAATACAATAAAGCAGAGAAAGAAAACTTTACACTTACAATGTCCATTCATTTTTTCTAGACTCCATATTCCTTTCTGACTGGTTTCTTCAGATTTAAGCACTAAGGAATCCAGGGGTAACGTTATTGTCTTGATTCTAGGTTATTTTCTTGGAAACTTTACACTGCTTTGTTTGGTGAATTTTGCCACAATGCCGTTTTGAGGTCCCACTGCTAAGACACAATGGCAGACTTGCTAGTGGCGTGCCCCCAGAAGACACATCAGATGATTTATAAGATGATGCTATAGGGATCTCACTGTTCATATTTGTGGATGAATATAAATACTTTGGGTGGCTTTTTAAAAATGATTTTTCTGCCAAATGACCTAACGTTCCACTCCTTAAACGTTGAAGTTGGCTTGTTTTCCTGGTTTTTGCTTGTTAATGACTTTATTCAACTAAAACTAGGAACTCATAATTTCTGCACCCTGAACTTGCAATTCAAGACTTCAGAAACTTGGGCCTGGTTTCTCAAGTCCGAGTTTGTCTGACTTCAGATTATGACAGCGTTTCTCAACCTTTAAGTATTTGCGACCCGAGTTTTCATAACAGTTTTAATCGCGCCTCCCTAACGTTTTTTTGAAAGGAGCCCACTAATACCAATTTGTTCTTTTTTAATTAATGATATATCATAGATGCATATTTTATTATACCTACTTACCTTTTATCGAAATTTATCTAACTCTATATGTATTTTTCTAGTATCAGAATGTAGTTTAAGCTAATTTGTTTTGGTTTCAATAGATGTATTTTTCATATTTTCGATTCTTGTTTTCTTTTTTTCACATCTTCATGACTCCCTTTCTGTTACTTCGCGCCCCCATAGTGGTTTGAGAACCACTGGATTATGATGTCAATCCAAAATTATGACATACACCACAAACAGGAAGTACAGTAACACTTTATAGGTTTAACTTGTTTATTAGATTAATTTACTTTTAGTGAATCACCTCAATCTATAATACTAACTAACTATTGGGAAGATAAACATTAGCATTACCAGAACGAACAATAGCAGACTAATCAATGTGAGCTTGTTAGCTGTTTGTGCGTTGCACTGAATGGTTGCTTTGTGCAGTTTTTCAATTGCAGCTTCCGATCAGAAATAGTACTACTTATCGTGGTCAAGGACATAAAAATCTTTTTTAGACATGACAGCATATTTTTTGCGCCTTTCTTGCTTATCGGTTTGTTCTTCGATCCAGACTACAGAACTATTAGTGTTTGATGCTGAAAGCATGATGATGGTAGCATCAATGTTTACCTTCCTACTTGGGTAGCACTAAAATGAAGGGGTCACAAATGATGCTTTGCAACTCCTGACTTCCCAGCTCCAGTGTACGATGAATAAAGCATAATTCCTTTTTCCTCTTGCTTTCTTTCTGCTTACCATCACTTTGACAAAACAAAGTCAACGTTAGATAAAGTTTTTGAGATTTCACCCAATCGGCTGCCTACCCCTCCTTGGAATTCTACAGTATTATGAAAGTTTGTGCTGGGCAGTCTAAAAAAGTGACAAAATCTCTCCATTCTTGGAATTTCCTTGAATTCCAAAGCTCTCAGGTATCTATAGGGTGGTCCAGATGTAATTATGCAATTTTCATTAAGCTATAACTTATTAAGTTTATTACATAGAAAATCACCCAAAAAATCCCAGTCCATCGAGAATTGTGTGAACTGACGACATGAAGAATCGTCTTTGCGCCAAACTGGAATCGTCCCCACATAAATCCAAGTAATCCAGACAATCTGGATCTGCATAATTAGATCTGGACCATCCTGTATGGTGTCTTTCTCATAGGTAGGAGAACAACTTGTCAACATAGCAGTGGGACAGAGTGTCATAGCAGGATAATGAAAAGAGAAATGGAAATTAAGAAAAGTTCACAATTATTGTAGTACTTACATTTTTGTGCAAATGACCAACTGATCAGCAGCTCTAGTCAGGGTATACTAGACTAACATTCAGAGTCTTCAGCCTGGATATAAAAGCTGAGACTGAGGGGGAAAACTTTTATATAAGCAGGCAGATCATTCCACAGCTTTGGGCAGGGTTGGATTAAGACGAAATTGGGCCTGATGCTGCAGCGCAAAAAAGGCCTATTTTATCTTGGTATTGGTGCATGTGCGTTCGACACTCACCGTACATGCGCACTCAAACTGACCAAGGAGCCTTAATTGCTTGCGACACAACCAGCCAGCCTTTATTGAACATGAATAATAATAACGACGTAGTATCGTAACAACTCAAGATTAACATCAAACTATGCAACATCAACATTCAATAGCAATTGTCTGAAAAGTGCACTTAATGCAGAAAAGCTAACAATGAAATAACACACAAAATTTCGCAATTCTCTTCTGAAACAGAGTAAGAAAAAATGAATTTGCAGAGACATTGGGTCAAAGTGACTCAGTTCAGGCTCTTGAGGGTAAAACTTTGTCCACGATTTAAATTTCATAATAGACCAGAATCCTGTCGAGGATTTTAAAAATTTTAAACATCCATGCCGGGCCCACGGGCCAGCTTTTAGTTTTACCTTTACAGATAACCATTTAAATAGCCATCGATTTTTACTGTACAACTAACTTTCAAGGTGAAAAATTTACTATGTGGCACTTACCGAACAATAATAAAGTGGCAAGAATCCCCAAGATATTGCAAAAAATGCAGCTAAATTACTAAGTAAACTGTTTAACGTAAAATTGATAGCATTAACTTGAAATCTTCAGTTAACAATAAACACAATGACGTTATAGTTACGTCACAGCACAAAGAACAATAGTAACTGTATAATAAGTAACACTGTGTCTAGGCGTCTGAAAGTCAGACTCCAAATTTCTTTCTAAGAATTATTTTGAGGTTAATATAGTAAAGGAAAACTGTTCAGCTTCTGGAAAATTCTCGTCTGTTTTCATCTGGGCCTATTTCAGGAATGGGCCTAATGCTGCAGCATCAATAGCACCCACCTTAATCCGGCCCTGGCTTTGGGGAACTGTAGATAAAAACTCAACCTTCCACTGTTATTTTATTAATCCTTGGAGTCTTTAGTTGACCAGCTTCTTGAGGTTTTAAACACACTCTGGTCTTTAAGTAATGATAAATTCAGATATGTAAATTGACAAAGTCCTGCTTAAAGTTTGATAGGTAAAAAGAATGATTTTGACATCAGCTCTAGGTTTAACTGGAAGCCAGTATAAGGACTTTAGAAAAGGAGTCAAGTGGTCCTACTTACTAGTTCTTGTAATGATTCTTACAGCATCATTGTTTGATATGCCTGTAAGTGAAACTGAATGTAACGTGTTCTAATAATAACTCCCAGCGGAAGTGAAAACAGTTAACCTGAGCCCTGTAGGACACCACATTTAACTTCAGAGCAAAATGATTAAGTACTGCCTGCAAATTTCTGTCCATACTAAAATTGATTAACATGAACTAAACCCTGCAACGAGGGCACGAAATTATTTTCCAAGTCAATGTAATAAGATAGAGTGGCCAATGGTGTTAAGCCTACATTTGACAACATTAGAATTATTTCCTTCATAAGAAAATGTATAGTGTGAGTTAATATTGCTTCTGCACTTTTACTGGGGCACAACCAGATTAAAGCTTCTCAAGACAACTGCATAAGGTAAAACTGAACCTGCATGGCAACCACTTTTCAGGTAACTCTGGAAAGAATACGCAAATCTGAAATAGACCAATAATTATTAAACATACATGGGTCAAGCTCAGTGTTTTTCCAACTGACACTTTACAGGCATTTTTGTAAAACTGTGCCAGTCCTAATACAAACAATGAGTACTGCTAGAACAGTGAAATATATAAAGATATGTAGACCAATCTCCTAAAATGTGCCTGCAAATGTGACAAATGTTCCCTCTAGCTTCAGGGGTTAAATGATTGGGTTACACAGCCAGATTGGTTCCATATACAACGTACCTGCTAACATGATTTCTTAAGTTGTTTTATATAAAAATGAAGTTGGAGGAACTCTATCTTCATGGAAGTACTTTAAGATGAACTATGATGAGTTTTAAGATGCTAGAGCTACTAAAGAAAGAACGTTTTATTTTATGTTTTTTTTAAAGGCCGGGGCATTATATGCATTAAGTTGGTTCCATCAGGGGCTCATCGACAGCCTCATGCAGGATTTTTTGTCTTGTGAGCTGTGATGGCTCCAACTAAATCAAGTGCAAAACATCAGCTGTTGTTTGAATCTTCTCAAGATACACCAGCTCAACTTAGGCACTCCATTGGTAGGACTTAGGAACCATTAGGAGGAATAATAACCTGATAGCTATGGCTTTGACCCTTTTTCCCAAATGGTGCCATCCCTTGTGGGGCCCGTCATGTATTTGACTGCAGTAATGTCTAAAGTTTATAAGCAAACCAATGCTGTACAGAGGAGAGAAACCAGGCGCATCCTAGCATTTAAGGGCATGTCGTACTCACCACACTCATAGAATTAAATCTGTTTTATCTTGAGCAAATGAGACTACATGGGAACCTAAACCAGGCATTCAAAATTTGTGAAGGTATTGATAAAACAGATCCAGCAGAAATCTTTCAACTTAAGGGTGAATCACATATTTAATTAAACCAGTGGAAATTCTGAAGCCAGGAACGACTTCTTTACTCAGACAGTTGTGGGGCTCTGGAACAAACTACCTAGATATGAATTTGAAGTAGGAAACTTGAGAGTTTTTAAGAAGTATCTGGATGAGATATTGGGACAGCTTAGCTAAACAAACGATCACGATGGACTGAATGATCTCCTCTTGTATGACAAATTTCTAATGTTTCTTATGTTTCAGGGATGTGTTTATATGAACGTACCCATTGGGATTCAGAGCACTGCATATCTGAGAGTGTTTCCTCTCCGTGCCTTCCCTTAAACGTTTTCACCTTAGATGCATTTTACAATCCTCCATTTACGAGGTGCACAGACAATGTCACAGAAATGATTCCTACAGGATTTCCAACACGATCCCCCTCCCCCCACACATGTCCCTTTACACTCCACGTATTAGCTGGGAACTTTGTTGAATGATGGACAGGAAGATTAATGTCTATGGAATACAGAAAAAAATAAACAATAATTCCACCAAATTCGAGTCCCTTCAGAGCGGAAAATGAAGTCACTCTTCGAATCTGCCAAAATCTGCCTTTTTTTTCTTTTCTAGTTCAGACGACTTCATTTAATGTTGAGCTCTGCAGGGTTCTTCTACAGATGTACTGTATTTAAACTCTGAAGACAATTGGTAATTGGAAAAATATAAACTGTCAATGATCTGCTTTGAGTCTTCAGTCTGAGCTTCTGGTAAGTGTTAGTGTTATTAAGGAGAGACAAAAATAGTGGAGCAACACAGTCACATCTTCAGTCCCTAAGAAGAGCTGGGAATTAATGGCCACAACATGAGGCGTACATGCAGACTCCTCATATCTTCAATTGCAATGCGAATTGTTTTAATTGCGAAAATATTTCATTTTTTAAGATGTGACACAAAGAGGCAGCAGATTTTCAGTGGACGTGGACTTATGAGCAAAAAACAAAATGGCTAGCAAGGAGTGAAATCCAGAACAAATGATTAGGAAAACTAGCTTAGGAAGTGAAGCAAGGATCGTAGTAAGAGAACGGTGTGGGAGATCGAAAATTCAAAAAATGAAAAAGAAACAGGTAATCAAGCCAAGTCGTTAAAGTTTTTTTCTAGTCAAAAATCAGAGCAAGAATTTTGAAACCAAGACTTGAGATAAAAAATAAATGACAGCAAAGATCTTTAGAAGAAACCAATTGTGGACATTAAGGAAATGCATGATAACAACGATGTCTTGTGTCACATGTTTGCTTGACTGGGCCACCAATTAACAAAAATGTTTGAAATGACAGCAAGCCACACACATGTAAAATGGCATTGTGGGAAATATGTTACTAATTTTTAACGCTATGAAAAGCACATTGGGCATAACAAATATACATGTCCACAAGGTTCCTCGAAACTCCTTAAAAAGAGATCTTGATAACTTTATAACAGCCAAGGAGAAAAAGAAAATAAGAAACAAAATCCTAATTTGTTTGTTTGCTAATTTGAAAGGAACAAAAAAGAAAGCTGTGAAATAGAAAGGAAAAACATAATTGTTGTAAAGATTAAACAGGTCAAACAGGTAACGGGCTGGTTACAAGCAAAAGTTCAACACCGCTGCAGGGACCAACTACGTGATAGAACCAAGTGAACATAAGAACATAAGAAATGTGACAAACGAGTGGAGACAGTTTACTCTGTCATGCCTGTTGTTCAGCTAATAGCTAAGCTATCCCAATATCTCAATCAGATTCTTCTTAAAGGTTGTCAAGGTTTATGATTCAACTACACATCTCGATAGTTTGCTCAACATTCCCACAGTTCAGTGAGTAAGGAAGAGCCTCTGCTTGAGACTAAACAGGTTTAATTCTCTAAGTCTATCAGAGTAGGACATGTCGTTAAGTTCTGAGATACACTTGGTTGCTCTCCTCTGCACAGCTTCATATGCTGCTTTGTCTTTCTTGTGGTGTGGTGACCAGAACTGTACCCAATACTCCAGATGTGGTCTTATTTGAGAATAATATTCCTTGACTTAAATTCAACAGTTTTTATGATATAACCTAACATTTTATTTGCCTTGTTAATTGCTTCTGTGCATAGCTTAGTCGATAAAAATGTTGTGTCAACATAAACCCCTAAATCCTTTTCAGAGGTTGCTTTCCGTATGATGATGTCTCCCATCTTGTATTTACAATCGATGTTCCTTTTGCCCACATGCAGAACTTTGCGCGTTTCTACATTAAACTGCATTTTCTAAGTGTTCATCCACTTCTAAAGCTTTTCTGAATTCTTTTTGCTGCCTCCTAAGTATCTGTATACTGGGTGGAGTGGTGGCTCTGAGGCTAGGGATCTGCACTGGCAATTGGAAGGTTGCCGGTTCGAATCCCGTAAAATGCCAAAAAGGTCTCTGCTCTGTTGGGCCCTTGAGCAAGGCCCTTACCCTGCAATTTCTCCGTCCTGGGTATGACGTTAATCTGCATCCATCCCTGCATGTAGGCCCTCCAACCTGCAGGGACAAAATTTGGGGGTTGGTGGCAGAATTGGCACTCCAGCCACCATAAAAATAAAACCTCACACTGTTCCATTACATCTGAACTAGTGTGGTGCTCCACCCATTACATGGCTGCACTCGGGTCCTAATCTGGACCCTGAGTTTGTGTGGTGGGTGCGGCAATCAGTGCGTTCTCCTAACCTCGTCAGTATCTGCCTTTGGTCCAATTTTAGTGGCATCTGTAAACTTCACAAATGTACTATCTATACCAGAATTAATGTCATTAATTGAAAACAGAAAAAGTAACGGTTCAAGGACAGACTCCTGAGGGACTCCACTGATGACCTCACTTCACGTGGCTCGTTCTCCTTTTCTCTGTGCTCTTTGTCTCCTGCTGGTTAACCGACTTTAGATCCACTTTTCTCGGATGCCTGCAGCTTCTAGTTTCAGAATTAATATTTGGTGTGCGACTGTACCAAAGGCTTTGGAAAGTCTAACTAAATTATATCATATGCTTTGTTTTTGTAACTTGTCGGTTATTCTGGTTGCTTATTCAAAAAAAGTCTAAAAGACTGGATTGGCAGGACCTTCTTCTCATAAATCCATGCTGGCTGCTATGTAGAATATTATTTTCATTTAGGTAATTTTCTAATTTATTTCTTATTATAGTTTCCATAATTTTGCATGAGACAGAAGTAAGACTAGTTGATGTATAATTGCTAGGATCCATTTTATCTCCCTTCTTGAATATTCTTGAGTCACATTTGCAACTTTACAGTCCTCAGGTACTTCTCCTTTCTGACGTGACTGCTGAAATATGTCTAAAAAGGGTTGACGTCTTTCATTTCTTTCAGTACACCTTGTAAAATCCCATCCGGTCCAGGGGTTTTCCCTGATTCTGTGTCCGTTTTTCTCAGGGTGACCCAGTTTTCTTTAATGACATTTAGGCTAATTGGCAGCATCCGTGTTTCCCTGGCTTCCAGTCCAGGCCTCATTCCTGCTTTCCACACATTGCTGCCTGGACCGGGTTCCACTGAGTTTGAGAATGTTAGTTTCTATCATATGATCTATGCTGTAGTTATTTCCTCATTTTCTCAAAATTAATTTACAAGCTCTGACGTCTTCTCACCATTTGTTCCACCTGGCTGCATTGCTTCTTGAGTAGGCTGGATCAGCATGAGGGCGCACTGCTGGTCAGGCCCAGTCCCCAACACTCATAAGGACCCAGCAACTCTGTACTCGGACATCCAGCATCCGACTTTGTCCACAGTAAAGTCAAGTCCGACATTCACTTCTCCTTAACATTTATTCTGAAATGATGGCTGAGAACTGAAACTTCATCTCATAGCCATCTACAAATCTTTTCATGTGCACTTTGAGAGAAGCATTGAATGGTTGTGAACAAGCATCCCATCTTATCTACTGACATTAAATTGCTGCCTGACAAAGTACAATGATCAAAAATGAAAAGGGAAAGTCTTTAAAACATCACAAAGAGTCCCGTGAGTGTCCTCAAACAATCCTTAATATGGACAATGTGAATCGGCAGTGATGAATAGAGGCCCGCTACGCTGCAGATACACTTAATGCATCGCAGAAGTACAGGAAATTAAAACATTACACTACAACGCTGGGCTCTGGCTCCTGCCGCACAAACCCGGCCGTCTCCATCGCAGGAAAGTAAAACTCGATTTCATGCACTTTTTCTTTGTCTTTTGTGTATTGTCTAATGAGGAACTGATTTCAAAAGAAACAATTTTGCCAGGAGAGTTGAGTCCAAGGCAGCCATGAAAATGTGTCTTTATGCTGAACCTTGGCATCAGCAGCAGTCCATAAAGTTGCCCCCCCGTACAGTGGCATTCACCAGCGTTATGCCATTTATGTCATTCGTCAAAGTAATGAAAGGCCTGCTTCTGGTAAAGCAGACATTTTTCACAACTCATTTTTATTTTATTTTTCAGTCATGGCTATGGTGCGGAGTGGTGGCTCTGAGGCTAGGGATCTGCATTGGCAATCGGAAGGTTGCCGGTTCAAATCCCATAAACGCCAAAAAGGGACTCAGCTATGTTGGGCCCTTCAGCAAGTCCCTTAACCTGCAACTGCTGAGTGCTTTGAGTAGTGAGAAAAGCGCTATATAAATGCAAATAATTATTATTATTATTATGGCTATATCTGATCAGATACAACCCATCACTTCAGTTACTTCAAGTTGTGTACGTCTTTCCCAGCTGCCTGCGTATGAAAAATGGTAACAATTCTCGTCATCCAATGAGCATGAAGCATTGACTGATGTGAACCACCACCAATTAAATTTGAGTTGCTTTTTCTTGAACGCATTACAATAGCATAGTATATTTCGTTGGTAAATCCACACTGAAACCCACCACCTCATTTCAATTCATTTATATTATAAATATAATCCTCTGTGTGCTTGTTCATGTGTGTCTGACCGAGCCATCTGAGCAATCTGATTGGCCATTTTGGCTTCGGTTACTTGGTGGTGAAGATGTTGATGGCACAATGCTTTAAGGGTGCAAGTTTCAATTCCTGATTGTGAGATTTTTTTTTTTACAGAATTGGGAATATTTCAATGATAACAACGCAAATAAAGTACTGAGAGACACTGGATCACTAAATGCTAACAAAGACTTGCAAGAATTCAAATGATGTTTTCAGAGCGGCTAATGAGGGCCCATCTACCATTGTGGGGTAGGCAAAAGTGGACAGGAGGCAAGCAGTGTGCCTTGAAATGACAAACTCTGAGAAGGGAGACTTCACACGAATGCCATGGAGACAGGAAATGCCAGCCAAGACAGGCTGAGACACACGAGGATACTGAGGAAAGGCATGGGACAAAGAGGATATCAAAAATCACATATTCCATCCATTCATTATCCAACCCACTAAATCCTAACTACAGGGTCACGGGGGTCTGCTGGAGCCAATCCCAGCCAACACAGGGCACAAGGCAGGAAACAAACCCCAGGCAGGGCGCCAGCACACTGCTGAAAATCACATATTTTGAAAGGTAATCTATTACCTGTCTTCAACAGGTAACATAGCCAGTGGTGTAATATTCTCCATATACTAATATAATAGTATACCTTATTAAAACAAACTGGGTAAGCAATTTTTCTAAACAGATGGAAAATGAGAGCAGTGATAGCTGGGTAGACATCACTACTATGAGTTCCAATTATACTATATTATATAGATTAGGTACATAACACATTATTATTCTTATTAGTACTACAATATTAATTATTATTATTATGCCCTGGATAAGGGGGTTAAGAGATTGGATGGATTATTAGTGTTATGTCAGCAAAGCCCTTACTCTCTCTCCACATGGTGCTGACCAGGTAATGTCATGTAGGCCCAGCAGATCTCGCTAAGATGTTGGCCATTATGGTAGAAGAGAGATGTGAATTAAATGACAACACCGATTTACAGAGTCAGGTCAGGTTGGGGAGCATGCACTGGCACACGACAAAACAGCTCAGGATCCTGGTTGGCAACCCCCCCCAAGCAGACACACAGTCCAGTCATCTATTTCATTTTTATTATTATTATTATTGAGTTGGATAATTGGATTCAGATAAAGGATGCTATTGGTACTTTTACAAGTATTACAATACATAATGAGATTCCATAGCCTTGAATTCGATAACTGAGTCCAGATGATGATAATGCATATCTGCTACACACTGTCTATGCAAGCATACATTCTCAACATTGTTCAGTCCAAACATACCCTGGTAGCACTGGGCACAAGGGGGACCCTGGCACCAATTCACAGCTGGGTCCACTCCACACTTGCTTACGCTGATTGCAATTTAGAATCACATAATAATAATAATAATAATAACAATAATAATAATAATAAACATCATCATCATAACAACAGAACCTACAATAACAACAATAATAATCATACTCATAATAATTATTATAATTATTATTATTATTGTTATTATATACTCAAGCCTGTTAGTCCAATGCAGAGTCTTTGCAGGCCAAAGCCTATTGCGACAGCCTCCCACATGCCAGGCTGCCAGTCTAGGGCCTACTCATGCACACCCACACTCTCACTTTAGGCACATTTTAAATGAAAAACTAAAGTAAACTGCACATCACCGAGAATATGAGAGGAAAACCAGGGCACCCAGTGGAAAACTTACAACAGGCTTGGGAAGACCACATCAAATGCACACAAACAACAACCAGACGTAGGATTGCTGGACCTATGAGGTCGTAGCACAAACTAACTTATCACCTGGAATGTAACAATAATAATAATGACACTTGCTTGACCACTTGAAAGACCGTAAACTGGATAAGTGGGAAGAAATGTTCATTTCATTTTACTAGCCCTTTCAATGAAAATTCTGATTTATTGCTCAGTTAAAACAGTTAGACTACTGATAATCACAATATGGAATATGGAAAGATCGAACTG
The DNA here is from genome assembly GCA_026402145.1 of Polypterus bichir lapradei. Taxonomy (NCBI): domain Eukaryota; kingdom Metazoa; phylum Chordata; class Cladistia; order Polypteriformes; family Polypteridae; genus Polypterus; species Polypterus bichir. The sequence continues at coordinate 46,608,730 of JANRMT010062807.1, forward strand.
ACTGTCCAGCCACCAGCAAACATGAATACCAGCTGTAACCCAACATGTGTGCTAATCATGTGCGGAAAAGGGCGAAACCAAGTGTAGCGGTGGGTGAGGAAAACAAATTCACCTTTCTACATAGCAGAACAATACATTTACTATGAGATCTCACATCAAGGTACTGGGATTTTGTGGAGCATCCATGACTTTGGAAGGTTTCTGGAAGTGGCCGGTCAGAAGTTATTCCATGGTGCTGTTTGAATTCAGGTGCTCCTATATTTTCTTAGATAGATAGATAGATAGATAGATAGATAGATAGATATGAAAGGCACTATATAATAAATAGATAGATGTGAAAGGCACTATATAATAGATAAATAGACAGATATGAAAGGCGCTATATAATGGATAGATAGATAGATATGAAAGGCACTATATAATAGATAGATAAATAGACAGATATGAAAGGCGCTATATAATAGATAGATAGATATGAAAGGCACTATATAATGTATAAATAGATGGATAGATAGATATGAAGGGCACTATATAATAGATATGAAAGGTGCTATATGATGTATAAATAGATAGAAAGATAGATATGAACGGCACTATATGATGTATAAATAGACAGATAGATAGATATGAAAAGCACTATATAATAGATAGATAGATAAAAAGATAGATAGATAGATAGATATGAAAGGCGCTATATGATGTATAAATAGATATGAAAGGCACTATATAATGGATAGATAGATAAATAGATATGAAAGGCACTATATGATGTATAAATAGATAGATAAATAGATATGAAAGGCACTATATGATGTATAAATAGATAAATAGATAGATAGAAAGATATGAAAGGCACTATATAATAGATAGATAGATAATTTGTCCCCCAATGGCTTTTTACAGAAGCTCAATAAATAAATAAATAAATGAAATGATATTTTAACAAATAACAAACCCCTCTCAAATAGACACCAGAGTGACTGCAATGAAAGAAGACAGTCGCTTTATTGAGAGTATCCCCAGACAGGACAGCCTCCTCTCATGAAAGACCCTTTGGGATATCCCACACTGTGCTGTTCCCTTGATGTTTGTCCATATTTCGTTTATCCACATTAATTTTGCTTACGATTACAAGTAATAAAATGTTCTGTCTAAAGAACAGTCCCAAGCTCTTTATGAATTTACCAAGTGTTTATTAAAGCTATCCAGATCAGTTATTGTGTTAGCCTTCTGTGATCTTCTGATGTCTCAGTGCTTTGCTCAAAGCTGCTTCATACAGTATGTAAGGTTATTAAAGGTGTCATTAATTACAGAGTTGGTTGAACTGAATCTCACTTATTTTGATTTACACAATCCAAAAAAATACAAAAAGAAATCGGTTTTATCTTTCTTTCACTGCAAATAGCACCTCTTTACAGCAAATGGTTCTACACAGGCCAAAGCCACCCTTCCTTGAAGTAAAACCATTCTTGATACGTATAGTGCCTTTTCTGTATCTTTTGCAATGCATTCCAAGAGAAATCCTGACGTGCTTTGTTTTTACACTAAGGGTGGGCCTGCCTCCCCACACCATAGGCCACCCTGCCTGGCCAGCACTTTTCATTTTCCTGTGTCTTTCTGTGCTTTGATGTGTGCGTCTTTTGTGCAGCCGGGTGGCTGGAGGATTGCAAAGGGCTGCTGGTTCAGATCTGACTGCCACTCAGTGAATCCTTTCAGATGCCTTGTGCGAACACCAGTGAGGTTTAAGTGTTGCTTTTTAAAAGTGTCAAACTGGAAGGCTTTTTTGTTGAATTGACTGAGACTCCAGTCTATTTATAACAAAAATGTCCGGTGTCCATGTGAATTGTGTGGGAGTGAGCAGAATGGTGAACTGGCACCCTGTCGTGGACCAGTCCCTGTCTCACTTTTGGTACCGGGGGACATTTCTCAGATCTTAAAAGCCCCCCAAGATGAATGAATCTGTGGAAAAAAAGGCTACTGGATGTCTCAACTCTAATATTAATGGACTTATTTGATTATGTTGAACTCTGTTATGTAAACGTTATGCAAATCAACTTGAACCTGCTCTGTCTGACCCGAGGGAAGGAGAAATGCCATTCACTGGGTCCATGCAGAGGCGTCTCTGAGCAGGTCCACCTCTTTTTGGTTTGCATGCCCCCAAGTCCAGCATGTTGGGGTCTCAGGTCACAATTTATTTATGATAGGAGTTACTGGATCACCTCACACGTTTGTTGTTACACCATATATAACATGAATGAAGTCATTTGAAGATAACGACAAATTTATTCAAAGGCAGGTTCAAAAAGGAAATCCTTCTTACTAACAGAGAGATTTAATATTACTGCCACCATCGGGCGCTATATAGTCTTTTTTTTGTGTAGATTAGCAATTTCAGAAGACTGCGTGTGTTTTATTAGGGTAGTTACAGGGTTGAAGCCTTCACGTAGACAACAAACTCCAGCTGCTGGACTTGTGAAATCTATAGCAGAATTTAGGGAAATTAATAGAACAAACTCACAATCTAAAATGAGGTATGAGAGAAACTTACAACTGTCTTGTAAGGAGATGAAATTGGGACAACATCACTGAAGAAAGCGCAAAGTCTTCAGACCTGCGCGGGTCACACATCTGAAGAGCGGCGGGGCAAAGTGGTGTTCAGGGCAATGCCACGGAGGAGCCACTTTTGGTTCTCAAAAAGAATCCTCCATATGAAGGTTACAGAAAGAAACTCTAGAAAGATGATACGATTTGTGAAATCCTAGTAGGTTCCTGATTTGGACTCCTGCTCTACACAACAACGCAGGCCAAGTTCAGGTATTGTTGATCGTTTCTTATCCTGCTGGGTAGGCTACTAGACATTAAACATTTATGCTTTGTTTTAATATCACCCTTTCAACGCCCCCCCAAAAAAACATTTCATATGCAAAGAAACCTTCAAAGAATGAAATAGTTCTGTGGGAGCCCAGTATAGTGACGCTTTAGAGCCGTTATTTTTAAGAGTGCAGAGAGATAGAAAGAAAATGCACTATATAACGTCAAACGTGACTTGGGCTATATTTTCAAAGCTCAAAGAAATAACTTCATGCCAAGGCCCCTTACTAGAATGTCAAGCAAGGACAGTGCACAGCCCAGTAAAGTGCCATTAAAGAACCATTATTCTTAAGTGTATAAAGGCCACAAGCAGAACAGCTTTTCTTCCTGTTTAAAGGCTATTGAAGGGAACTGGGATTCTTTTTACCTTCTTTATCAGCTGCTAATTTAACAATACAACCCATCTGTGCAACGCTTAGATTTGCTTCAAGATCCATGTGACTCCTGCAGATAACGGGAAGACATAATGGATGGAAAACACGACTGTTTGCACAAGCTTCACCCCAAAATAATCTAACCTGGTCTAATCTAGAGCGCCATTTCCAGGGCCATTTCCCACCTTGTTCCCTGTGCTGCCCAGAAAAATCTCTAGCTTCCTGCAGCAATGAATTAGATTAGGTGGGTTTGAGCATGTTACGGTGATTAAATTCTGAATATAATATAATATCATATCATATAACGGGCGGCACGGTGGCGCAGTGGGTAGTGCTACTGCCTCGCAGTTAGGAGACCTGAGTTCGCTTCCCGGGTCCTCCCTGCGTGGAGTTTGCATGTTCCTCCGGGTGCTCCGGTTTCCTCCCACAGTCCAAAGACATGCAGGTTAGGTGCACTGGCGATCCTAAATTGTCGCTTGGTGTGTGGGTATATTTGGGGGTGTGTGCCTTGCCCAGGGTTTGTTTCCTGGCTTGCGCCCTGTGTTGGCTGGGATTGGCTCCAGCAGACCCCCGTGACCCTGTAGTTAGGATATAGCGGGATGGATAATGGATGGATGGATGGATAATATATAATATAATGGATCACCTTCCAGGTTTATCTCAGGTAAGCGATATCATTCCGGGGTAAGAAGGGCACTGTTGCTAATGATATATTGTCAGTTTTTCCATCTACAGTGGCGAGAACACGCCCACTGAGGGCTAATGACTCCACCCTTTCTGGTCAGAGCGCTAGAAAAGACTGGAAGCCTCGGTGAGAGTCATCTCAGGCTGAACCCAAACTGCAACCAGAATGGAGCTCCTGGAAATGACTCGCTCTACGGAGCAGTTAACCCTTGGGAGTTGTGAAGACCGCTTCTTATTTCTGTTAGTTTGCTGGCCTTTCACATCACCAAATGCCATAATAATATTTGAGTTAGGATTAAATGGGGCGACCTGGCTGGCATCTCAACACTTCCTTGATGTCCTTGAGTGTTCTTCCACCTGTCCACATATAACATAACATAACATAACATAGGGCGGCACGGTGGCGCAGTTAGGCGACCTGGGTTCGCTTCCCGGCGTGGAGTTTGCATGTTCTCCCTGTGTCTGCATGGGTTTCCTCCGGGTACCTCGGTTTCCTCCCGACATCCAAAGACATGCAGGTTGGGTGCATTGGCGATTTTAAATTGTTCCTAGTGTGTGCTTGGTGTGTGTGTGCACCCTGCGGTGGACTATTAATATAATATAATATAATATAATATAATATAATATAATATAATATAATATAATATAATATAATATAAT